>CALZFC010000046.1:3047500-3379441 GCA_945643635.1 Allodiplogaster sudhausi
GCTTGTAAGAAAACACGCCCTCGTGGCATTCCTGAAGCGCATCACAAGCGCCGAACGTTGTAGTCGGTGTAGGTGCAAGGTAACCAGCACCAGCAGACGGAGTCGAACACTCAGCGCAACCTAGAATTGGTGTTAATATGTCCATCTTAATAAACAATATATATATATAATATGCGCATCTAAATAAAATAGAATAATTTTTTTAAAATTAAAATTCACTGATGGCGCATGTCGCCTTCGTCGCGGCAGTGGGGATGATGTCCCACTGTCCGCTCGTTTGGCATGTTGCATTAGTGGTCGACTGAGCTTGCAGAGGTGGGTCCTTAAAAGAATCAATAACTCAAGCTTGAATTCGCGCCCTCTATCCTGACACCAAAGATTGAGAGAGCATGTGATTTAGAGAGACGCGACTAAAATGGTCAGGAAACACAACAAAATAACTGCAGCCGATTTTCGTGCACCTTTAAATCAGACTGGATGAATTCATAATTTTATTTTTTAAATATTGCTTTGTTCTAAGAATATGCGCACACAATTGTATGCATACGTGAGCATTGAAATAGCAATGAATGCCAAATTAATTTCTTATTCAAATATGCTTCTTGTTCGTATACAATCAAAATACATATATTTGTGCTTACTGTGACGATCTTTTGGTCGGCCAGGCACGAGAGAGTGGAGCACGTGCCATCGGTGCCTGTGGTAACGTCCTTCTTGTAGAGGTAGCCGGCGAGGATGAAGTCATTCTTTTCAACATTACCAGGAGTTGTGCATTGAGTGCACGATGCTAAAGGAAATCAAAAAGTAATTTCAATTCGATACATACATATGAAAGAACAATAGATATTGATTAAAATGACATGTAAAAAATTTATATGTATAAGTTATGCAAATTTGCATGATGAAGTCAAGAATGTGACATACGTATCTATCCGAACGCCTATCTCCATTAATAAGGTAATTTGAATTCAAGCAGAGTTCATGCAATTACCTTTGCAGTAGACAGCGTCTACTTCCTCCTTGCCTGACGTGTCGAGCATCCATTTCGCCATTACATTGCAAACTGCCTTGGTAGTGGTCGAGCTTTGCGGCGTTCCGCTACCGGCGACATACCAGACGGTGTCGCCAGCGCAAGTGGCAAGCTTGTAACCATTTTCAACGCCCGTCGTTGGAGCTTCAAAGCCAGTTGGAGGCGATGAGCCCGACGAGCACGACTTGCATTCTAGCAATAAGACATCATTATAAGCAATTTGGTCACGCTTCCATAACACTCGCCCTCTTGAAAACAAGGTGGTTAACTGTAAGCAGAAAGGAGGCGCGCTAGCGATGAAGTATGTAGATAGTGTTGCATATTTTATGCACTCTTACCGCGCAAAAACACATATTTCTAACAACAACGGAGGATAACGAAATCAGCTAATAAGTCAGCTATGGTCTTTTTTTGAGAATTTGAATCTCTGTTCTGCTTACAGTTAACCACCTTGTTTTCAAGGGGGCGAGTGTTATGGAAGCGTGACCTAATTGCTTATAATAATGTCATATTGCTTGAATGCACGACGTTCTTGTCGGGCTCATCGCCTCAAACTGGCTTTGAAGCTCCAACGACGTTCGTTGAAAATGGTTACAAGCTTGCCACTTGCGCTGGCGACACCGTCTGGTATGTCGTCGCCGCAAAGCTCGACAGCGACTAAGGCAGTTTGCAATGGAATGGCGAAAAGGGTGCTCGATACGTCAGGCAAGGAGGATCACTCAGAATGACAGTGCAGATGTTGGTTCGGTGTAGAACATTTCTAATCCCAAAATAGTTTAGCAGTTGGTTTATTTTTTGTTTGTCTAACGAACATTTGCAGCCGATCGTCGTCGAGACAATCAGGGCGTGCACAATCCATCCGACGCCATTGCATGTCAGCTCAGCAGTCGTTACGCGAGTCGGGCATCACCTTCGCTTACCTACCAAATGAGTACAATAGTGAAAGGTAGTCTACCTACATGGAAGCATCGTGACTTAATCCACTCACTACCTGATAATACAGCTGTCCTCCGCTCTCGGTGCAGGCTTCTGCTAATGTTGCCTTAGCGCATCCACTGGTATCATCAGTGGCCGCTGCCGTGTCCACCTCGCCATGGTAGGTGAAACCATTCTCGCATGCCGTACAGACTGAAAAAAATCTTTTTTGGGATCAATAAAGAAATATATATTTATTTCTTTATTTCGTCATGCTCTTCTTCGCGCCTCCCATGCAGCTGGCAATGGTCACAGGGCCTCTCTCGTCCTCCCACTTTCCCGCCTCGCAGAATACGTCGCTGCGATGACTCTTTCATGTATCGTAATTCGTAGAAGTAGTATTTTTTCGTCTTAGAATTTGAGCACAAATTTGCCTAGATTGCAGCCAGCACATTTCGGCTGAAAACAGAAGCGCCCATCGAAAGCGGCACTTTACCTCTTCTCTTCCAAGTTTTCTTCTTTTTTTACTGCCTATCTGTCCCTCCACCCTGTGATACACTCAACATATCATCACTGTAAATCGTATCCATACCAGATAGTAGAGCTCTGAGCATGGCATGGTCTCGGTGCAACCAGTCTCCGCGTTTATTCTGGTGCCAGTGGCGTAGTAGTCCGGGTCGCTGAGATCAGCGAAGCTGTCGTCAACGCACTGCGTACACGCTGAAATTAAACGTGATCTTTGACAGTTTACGTTTTTGTGTTACCTGTTAAGCATTTTACTGTTTCTTGCTATTGTGAATTTTGCTCTATCATTTTACGATAATGCATTTTGCGCTTTCATATTACTGTTACGCAAAATACTTTACATGGTACCCTTTAGCATTTTTCTCTTTCATATTGCTCTTACTTTTTGCGCTTTCATGCTACCCTTAAGCATCTTACGCTTTCATTCTACGTATTTGTCTGAGATTTTCGACACCAACAGATAACGCAGCTGGCTTGTGACACCACATCACCGTCGGCTGTTCTGAACTTGAACGTTTCGACCTCGCGGTAGCAGTAGACATTCGAAATCTCGAGTTTGCCCTAAAAAATTTAAACTATAAAAAGTAATGAAATACTTTGTGTTCACGGACAACTACAGTAGTATGGCACACTACTGTGGCGCTATCGCACAGTCGTCGCAGCAAGTCAAACGCATCTAGAAGATTGAAACGATTTTTTTAAATTCCATACATGGTTTACTGCTAGAGCCACATCAGTCTGCGAACAGCGTAGCTTCTCGCACGTCCCGTTAACTTCTCTGAGTTCAGTAGTGCTGAAAGGGTCGACTGCATATCCTCGGGGAGGCTGTGCCGCAGTCTTCGGCACTATGCAACCCGCACCGCATACGCCTGTTAAAGCTTATGACAAAAGTAAAAGCAAAAAAACACTTTCTGACTAATGGTAAGCATCACTTGATGCAGACAATTGTCTAAGACAATGATGACAATCGAGACAATTGACGAAGACTATGATAACAGATGTCTAAGACAATGATGGTAATTGTGACAATTGTCTAAGACAATTGTGACAATTGTCTAGGACAATTGTGACAATGATAACAATTGTCCAAGACAATGATGACTGACGCCCTGGCGGTCTGGGGGCCAGTGCGCCAGGGAGTGGGATAGATGACAGAGGTAAAGAGAGACAAATAGAGATGGATTACTCAGAGAAGAGTAACAACAAAACAATAAGGCAAAGAAGAAGAAAGACACATAATGACAATTGTCTAAGACAAGGATGACAATTGTGAGTGTTGTCAAAGACAATAATGACAAATGTGACAATTGTCAAATACACTGATAACAGTTGTCAAAGACAATGATGGTAATTGTGACAATCGTCAAAGACAATCATGACAATTGTGACAATTGTCAAAGACAATGATGACAATTGTAACAATGATGACAATTGTCGAAGACAATGATGACTGACGCCCAGGCGGTCCAGTGGCCGGTGCGCAGAGCGCATACTTGTACACGACACCGTCGGAGGCGTCGCGCCATTGACCGTCGCCCGTGCACGTGAGCTCGCCGGCGAGGATACGCTCTTCGTTCTGCCCGCTCGCCGTCAGACCGTACAGCCAGTTGTCACCGGCGCAGTAGGCAACGGGGCAAGGGCGCGAAACGCACGCAGGGTAGACGGACGGCTTCAAACTTGCTCATTTACGGACTTTTTATAAAATGCAAATTTAGGGTCTCTTTATAAAATTCAAATTTATTTTTCTTTAGTTTTAAAGATATTTTAAATTTTTTACTCCTCCAAATAGTGGTTGCGTAATATGTAGGAACACATTCATGTCAGATGGCAATACTGCCCGACGCATGAGATGACATTAATTCGATGTGCTGCTTACCAAGCTGAACGTTGCTTCGTCAATGTACTTTGGAAGCATTGGCGTGCATGAACAGCCTGAAATTACGAAATATAACATTTTTTTTTAGAAATCTAAGCATGAATTGCTTCATGTATGAGTGCTTTATAATTTTTCAAAATTTTGTCACGTACGCCCAGAGCATGACTCGCGTTGTCGCAGTCGCGTGGCCCGAACCGCCAGCGGTAGTCGCGGCAGCGGAGCGTGAAGTAGGAGACTCGGTCGAGAAAGATGCGAGCTTCTGGATCGGCGCACTCCAGACGGAGGCATGTCGTTTCGGGACTCTTTGTATGGCTGTTCAAGCAGACGGTTGAGCAACATGGAGAAAAAGTGTTCTTGAAAGTATCTTGTAAGCGAACTTTCCTAAATGTTTAATAGATATATACACGCATTCGTACTATGAACATTTTTTTGGCAGTTTAATATTGGCTGTCATGAGCAGGGCCTAGGGCCGGCCCGGCCCGCTGCTGATTTTTATGGGCGAGGCCCGGGCCCGGGCCTTATCTAAATTAGCGGGACGGCCCGGGCCCGGCCCGCATGGCATTAGGCCGGGGCATTAGACCCCTTCTGAATTTAAAATCCGGGCCCGGCCCGGGCCTAATTTCTATCCTTTCAAACCTAATGTGCCTGCAAGCATTTACACGTATTTTTGATGAGATTTATTTAACCCGCCCGTGTTTTTGCTCCACCCATACATGACTACGGTTGAAAACCTGGTCCGGGCCGCGCCTACGAATGGGGGGCCCGGCCTGGACTTTACCGGGCCGGCCCGGGCCCGGCCTGAAGAGTGGCGGCCTGGCCCGGGCCGGCCCGGGCCGGTTTTTGCCCACCCTTGGTTATGGGCCACGTGGCATTATTTGATTCGTTACCAGAATATTTGCATAAAGACTCGCAATAAAGTGTAAGTTCACAAACACAACACTATAAAGACGTTTGGACGTTGTCATGACCAGGGGTGGCCGGGGGCCGAAAATATCCGGCCCCAAAATTCCAGGGTAGGACCCGGCTCCGAGCTCTTCCCCGGCCCCCGAGGTCGGCCCCGTTCCCGGCCCCGGCCCCAAGGTCGTCTCCCAGGGTCGGCCACCCCTAGTCGAGACTAGCAAGACAATATTGTTTTATCTGTTTTTTTCCCATTTCTCTAATTTGTTTGCTAGCTCATAACGAACACGAATTCTTAGAGCGCCGTCCTGTTCGACGTGCAGTCGTATCCGTAGAGCGGGCAGTCAAGCTCGGGCTGCAGACGAGGCGTTGTACATCGTCGGCAGCCTAAATTATATGTATATATTTATACATATAGGTACATTCTATATATATATATATATATATATATATATATAAATATATATATATATATATATATATATATACATATATATATATATGTATATATGTATATATGTATATAAAGTATAAAATTCAAATAGCTTCTGTTAAAGACCACAGTACCCCATTGGGAATGTTTCGATCGGTCTGTACGGAACAATTTCAAAAGCCAGACCTGATAACGATCGATGACAACTCTTCCCGTCGCTTTGAAGTGCGCTCAAAGCGAGAATTAGAAGAATTGAGAGAAGCGCACCGACGCAGCGCATCCTGGTGATGAGTAAGCACTAATTTCAAATAGCGAGAAACTCACTCTTAAATTCGCGCCTTTTTGCCTGACATAACGCAAGACAACGTGCGAATTAGAGGTGCGTGAATAATAATTGGCAGTGGACAATAATAATAACATACTGCCTGAACTTGAAAGGATGGGGACAGAGGGAACGACGACCAGCCGCAGAGATCCGAGAGTCTTGAGATGAAGTAGATGTGACGCGATAACACCATAGAAGAACACGTATAACACTTTGTTCACGGGTAGAAGATATAGTCCCTTGAGGAAAATGGGATGTATGTGCTCTGAGGAAGGAATTGTGCAGGTCTAATTATTCCTAATTTCCCAAAGTCACGTTTTCTAGTTATGTACACATAACTCCACAACACAAGTGGAGTACAAGAGAATACAATGTTCATTAAGCGATTATTGTCGGCTTATATAGGCCTGGGAGATGGTGTACAATTCGAGGGGAGGGCAAATATGGATGACATGATCTTATTCTTACGTGGAACATCTCCGTCTACGCGACAGAAGGAAGTTTCGCCGAACAACAATGTAATTTTGCCACTGAGGACACATATCTAAATGCCGCCACGATACTGGGGGCTTTTAACATTAACCGCCGCGAACTTTGGATGTATCGTCTTCACAGACAGACTCAGCGAGAGGGAGAACAAATGAAAACTTCTTATTCTGCAAGATGGCTTTTGGTTAGGCAATAATGCATTTGAACTAGTCAGCAAAAATTTTCTCTCTCTAAATATCATTATTCAATAAAGGTTGTACACAATACAGCCATTTCATCGATTATAATGATAGCTGCATAAGGCTCTTCGAATTTACATGTGCTACAGCGTTTTAAAAATTGTAGGCAGCGTTTGAAAAATTGCACATTTATCTGCTTTCTTATTTCCATTGTAAAACATTGTATTTAATAGACGTAATTTTAGCATGCATGCGATTTCACATTATATTGTTCACAGTGCAGCATAAAAAAGTGGTTTTTTGGGAAAGAAGTGCAAAAAATTGGGAAATATTGTAATGCCCTTCGACTTCACTCCGATATCAACGAAACGGGTTCTATTTGGAGGGGGTCGCTGAGAGAAAAATATAGTATTGGTTTATTGATAGCTATTATAAATCTAAAAAGAATCTTGATCAAGTACGAGAGGTTACACTAATTTCCTTTGAATGTTCCCCTTCAATAGACATTTCTACTAAAAGGCAATCTCGGACGGCAAAATGATTAAAAGGCAAAAGGCTGTATTTCAAGGCGAACTGCTGGAAGGAAGAACCCACAGATGTCGGAGAAAATGGAGAACAGGAAGTTTCAGCGAGAAACATTGAATGTCCCAAGAAGGAAAACATCTCAAGAATCTAATTTAATTTCCTATTCCTGGATCGGGGAGAAAAAATAAAACAAATCAAGCGATTGTGACTCACAGCTTGCGCGGCAGTTTCGCGGTCTCGCTGTCTTATTTTTTTCCCGATACCTTGTGTTGGTTTTTAATACATCACCAATTTTCGTTGTGTCTCGTAAACATACCAGCGGCTGGTTGCTCGGCCGCATCGCGGCCTCGCTATCTATGCTATCCGTGAACCGGGGAAGAAGACGTTGTCCCTATCGAAATTTCGTTCTGTGACCCTTCGGAATATTTTGGAAAATTCAATGCCCCAGTGCCGAACTCGGTCCATTCTGGTTCCTTCTTGAATGTTCCCGGTACTCACAACCAGGGCAGGCCTTGGCGTCTTTTGGAATGTTCTGGCAAATCCCAGGACCCGTGGCATAATTCCGAAAGTTAGGTATGAAAGTTGTGGTACAAAAGTCGCAGCGTCCGTAAAACTTGGATAATTAAATCGGAAGCAACATGGAAGGTTCCAGAAAAACCTGTTACAAAGATAGGCTTGGCGCTTTATTATTAGTAAAATAATTGCAAGCCAAAGAAGATATACATAAAAAACACGTCAACCTTAATTAGATGGAATAATGAATCCTTATTTTAAAATGTTCATACATCGGCGCAGAATACAGTAGAATATGTGCCGCCAGTCTTCTTGGCCAGCCATTTAGCGCCGCCTTCGCCGTACACGCACTTGGCCTGGCTTCCTCCAATTTGAATAGGCACGACGCTGCCCTCGCCGATGCCGAACAAGGCTTGCCCCGGCTCGCATGTCGCTTGCAAGCAATCGGCAGTCTACAAGTTAGAAAACTAGATGACCATGTCGAAAAAATTTTTGAATCCGATTGACTTCAAACTAAGCAAGGATAGTCTTCAGGGTCCGTTGATAATGAATTCAAAAGCAAAATAAGAAAGCATAAGTTTCCTTGGAGATTATGGTCCGTGAACTAGCTTGATGACCATGTCGAAAAATTTTCAGGATCCGATCCGACAGGATCCGATCCGGCAGGATCCGATCCGACAGGATCCATCCGGCACGATCCGATCCGGTAGGATCCGGTCCGGCAGGATCCGATCCGGCAGGATCCGATCCGACAGGATCCGATCCGGCAGGATCCGATCCGACAGGATCCGATCCGGCAGGATCCGATCCGACAGGATCCATCCGGCACGATCCGATCCGGTAGGATCCGGTCCGGCAGGATCAATTAAAAACTAGCTTGATGACCATGTCGAAAAATTTTCAGGATCCGATTGGGCAGGATCCGATCCGACAGGAATCGATCCGACAAGATCCGATCCGACATTATCCGATCCGGCAGTATCCGATCCAACAGGATCCGATCCTTCAGGATCCGATCCGGCAGGATCCGATCAGGCATGATCAATTAAAAACTAGCTTGATGACCATGTCGAAAATTTTTTTGAATCCGATTGACTTCAAACTAAGCAAGGATAGTCTTCAGGGTCCCTTGATAATGAATTCAAAAGCCAAAATAAGAAAGCCCAAGTTCCTTGGAGATTATTTTCCGTGAACTAGCTTGATGACCATGTCGAAAAATTTTCAGGATCCGATTGGGCAGGATCCGATCCGACAGGAACCGATCCGACAAGATCCGATCCGACATTATCCGATCCGGTAGGATCCGGTCCGGCAGGATCCGATCCGACAGGATCCGATCCTTCAGGATCCGATCCGGCAGGATCAATTAAAAACTAGCTTGATGACCATGTCGAAAAAATTTTTGAATCCGATTGACTTCAAACTAAGCAAGGATAGTCTTCAGGGTCCCTTGATAATGAATTCAAAAGCCAAAATAAGAAAGCCCAAGTTTCCTTGGAGATTATGGTCCGTGAACTAGCTTGATGACCATGTCGAAAAATTTTCAGGATCCGATTGGGCAGGATCCGATCCGACAGGAATCGATCCGACAAGATCCGATCCGACAGGATCCGTTCCTTCAGGATCCGATCCGGCAGGATTCGATCCGACAGGATCCGATCCGGCAGGATCCGATCCGACAGGATCCGATCCGGCAGGATCCGATCCGGCAGGATCAATTAAAAACTAGCTTGATGACCATGTCGAAAATTTTTTTGAATCCTATTGACTTCAAACTAAATAAGGATAGTCTTCAGGGTCCCTGGATAATGAATTCAAAAGCCAAAATAAGAAAGCCCAAGTTTCCTTGGAGATTATGGTCCGTGAACTAGCTTGATGACCATGTCGAAAAATTTTCAGGATCCGATTGGGCAGGATCCGATCCGACAGGAACCGATCCGACAAGATCCGATCCGACATTATCCGATCCGGCAGTATCCGATCCGACAGGATCCGATCCTTCAGGATCCGATCCGGCTGGATCCGATCCGGCAGGATCAATTAAAAACTAGCTAGATGACCATGTCGAAAAAATTTTTGAATCCGATTGACTTCAAACTAAGCAAGGATAGTCTTCAGGGTCCGTTGATAATGAATTCAAAAGCAAAATAAGAAAGCATTAGTTTCCTTGGAGATTATGGTCCGTGAACTAGCTTGATGACCATGTCGAAAAATTTTCAGGATCCGATCCGACAGGATCCGATCCGGCAGGATCCGATCCGACAGGATCCATCCGGCACGATCCGATCCGGTAGGATCCGGTCCGGCAGGATCCGATCCGACAGGATCCGATCCTTCAGGATCCGATCCGGCAGGATCCGATCCGGCAGGATCCGATCCGACAGGATCCGATCCGGCAGGATCCGATCCGACAGGATCCGATCCTTCAGGATCCGATCCGGCAGGATCCGATCCGGTAGGATCAATTAAAAACTAGCTTGATGACCATGTCGAAAAAATTTTTGAATCCGATTGACTTCAAACTAAGCAAGGATAGTCTTCAGGGTCCGTTGATAATGAATTCAAAAGCAAAATAAGAAAGCATAAGTTTCCTTGGAGATTATGGTCCGTGAGCTAGCTTGATGACCATGTCGAAAAATTTTCAGGATCCGATTGGGCAGGATCCGATCCGACAGGAATCGATCCGACAAGATCCGATCCGACATTATCCGATCCGGCAGTATCCGATCCGACAGGATCCGTTCCTTCAGGATCCGATCCGGCAGGATTCGATCCGACAGGATCCGATCCGGCAGGATCCGATAGGACAGGATCCGATCCGGCAGGATCCGATCCGACAGGATCCGATCCGGCAGGATCCGATCCGACACTATCCGATCCGGCAGGATCCGATCCGACAGGATCCGATCCTTCAGGATCCGATTGGGCAGGATCCGATCCGACAGGAATCGATCCGACAAGATCCGTTCCGACATTATCCGATCCGGCAGTATCCGATCCGACAGGATCCGTTCCTTCAGGATCCGATCCGGCAGGATTCGATCCGACAGGATCCGATCCGGCAGGATCCGATCCGACAGGATTCGATCCGACAGGATCCGATCCTTCAGGATCCGATCCGGCAGGATCAATTAAAAACTAGCTAGATGACCATGTCGAAAAAATTTTTGAATCCGATTGACTTCAAACTAAGCAAGGATAGTCTTCAGGGTCCGTTGATAATGAATTCAAAAGCAAAATAAGAAAGCATTAGTTTCCTTGGAGATTATGGTCCGTGAACTAGCTTGATGACCATGTCGAAAAATTTTCAGGATCCGATCCGACAGGATCCGATCCGGCAGGATCCGATCCGACAGGATCCATCCGGCACGATCCGATCCGGTAGGATCCGGTCCGGCAGGATCCGATCCGACAGGATCCGATCCTTCAGGATCCGATCCGGCAGGATCCGATCCGACAGGATCCGATCCGGCAGGATCCGATCCGACAGGATCCGATCCTTCAGGATCCGATCCGGCAGGATCCGATCCGGTAGGATCAATTAAAAACTAGCTTGATGACCATGTCGAAAAAATTTTTGAATCCGATTGACTTCAAACTAAGCAAGGATAGTCTTCAGGGTCCGTTGATAATGAATTCAAAAGCAAAATAAGAAAGCATAAGTTTCCTTGGAGATTATGGTCCGTGAGCTAGCTTGATGACCATGTCGAAAAATTTTCAGGATCCGATTGGGCAGGATCCGATCCGACAGGAATCGATCCGACAAGATCCGATCCGACATTATCCGATCCGGCAGTATCCGATCCGACAGGATCCGTTCCTTCAGGATCCGATCCGGCAGGATTCGATCCGACAGGATCCGATCCGGCAGGATCCGATAGGACAGGATCCGATCCGGCAGGATCCGATCCGACAGGATCCGATCCGGCAGGATCCGATCCGACACTATCCGATCCGGCAGGATCCGATCCGACAGGATCCGATCCTTCAGGATCCGATAGGGCAGGATCCGATCCGACAGGAATCGATCCGACAAGATCCGTTCCGACATTATCCGATCCGGCAGTATCCGATCCGACAGGATCCGTTCCTTCAGGATCCGATCCGGCAGGATTCGATCCGACAGGATCCGATCCGGCAGGATCCGATCCGACAGGATTCGATCCGACAGGATCCGATCCTTCAGGATCCGATCCGGCAGGATCAATTAAAAACTAGCTTGATGACCATGTCGAAAATTTTTTTGAATCCGATTGACTTCAAACTAAGCAAGGATAGTCTTCAGGGTCCGTTGATAATGAATTCAAAAGCAAAATAAGAAAGCATAAGTTTCCTTGGAGATTATGGTCCGTGAAGTAGCTTGATGACCATGTCGAAAAATTTTCAGGATCCGATCCGACAGGATCCGATCCGGCAGGATCCGATCCGACAGGATCCATCCGGCACGATCCGATCCGGTAGGATCCGTTCCGGCAGGATCCGATCCGACAGGATCCGATCCTTCAGGATCCGATCCGGCAGGATCAATTAAAAACTAGCTTGATGACCATGTCGAAAAAATTTTTGAATCCGATTGACTTCAAACTAAGCAAGGATAGTCTTCAGGGTCCCTTGATAATGAATTCAAAAGCCAAAATAAGAAAGCCCAAGTTTCCTTGCTAGGACTACTCACACTCAGGCTACTCACCAATTTTCCTAACAGACCCTGAGACCCTCAATCAAATGTCAGATCCACTCTTTTGTCATCCGCAAATTCCTAAATCTATTCGAGGATTCATTCCACCTCGTTCTTGACCTGTGGAAATATCACAAGTCCAGGATCCCGACCGGATCCGAACCTGGGTCGTCGGCCACTCGTCCATCATACCAACTGGCATGCGAAGATGTAGACATTCGAGTGGAAGTGATCATACATTAAAGATCACACATCATTCACCGGAGAGGGGGATATTGCCATTTCTGCTAGTCGAAATATCACAAGTCCCGAACACTGAGAGGAATCGAACCTGAGCCGCTTGCGTCGTATGTAGTATCGTTACCAATGGGCTATTCGGTCATCATACCAACTTGCAAGTGAAGATGTAGACATTCGTGTGGAATGTGATCATAAATCACATGATCACAGATTATCCCCAGGGGGGGGGGTAATATTTTTCAGCCAGGAAATATCACAAGTCCGGAATAAATACAACAATTGATATTGACCCAAGAAGGAATCGAACCTGGACCTTAAGATTTGAAAACAAACTCACTACTAATGAGCCAATCGGCCGTCATACCATCTCACAACTGAATATGTAGACATGCAAACGTGTATGTGGTAGTGATACATATATTCATTAGTCCAAAACTCCTCGTGAATAATTCACCCTTGTAGTATTTAGCAAAACATATTCCATCTTTGACATGTCTAAATATTACAAGTCCAGTTATACATTTTATCATATTCAATATATAAAAATCACGATGAGGCACAATTCTCGAGAACAGATTTTTCACGAATATTATTGAGGGTGACATTGTGAAACACTGCAGATTGGATTCTCTGGTTGGCGACGATACAAGAATTGCAGAGACGAATATTCGTCATGTTGTTCGTCGTAGTGTCATTAAGCCTTGCACAAACATTACAAACGGCAATGACGATGAATCGGTGGCTTTTCAAGAGGTGTCCGTGGTTGCTTACATGATGATGGACGTTGGAAGGCATCAACTAGTTCCTTGAAGCTCTTCTGCAAATTTATAACAAATGGTGAAATTGCAAGAGCACAAGAAAAGTATACCTTTGCCTTAGGTTCATCCTTTGCAGTCGCATTAAACCTTCGTTTGCGTTCACGAAGCTGAAAATGAAAGATATATGGAAAATATTCAAAAACACGCAATTTTAAACAAAACCTTTTCTTTACGCGAAGTCTTTGACATTGAGGAAATGGAAGACGAAGAAGATAAAGATGAAGAAGACTGGGAACGAGCCATTTGACCTGCTTGAATAGTTCAAATAATGACTGTCTCAGTCGTCAAAGGGGCGGAACTGCACATAGACATTATCAGATTCGTCTGTGAGTAGTTGAATAGTACCAAGGGGTCGAATGTAACGTGCATGACGTGGCTGATAAATTTCCTCTCCACTGTGAGCACGCTTAATGTGTTGACGCAGATTAAAACCAGTCGAGAATACAATCTTCACAATTAAAAGCCTTTTTCTCGATATTGGTTTCTACAGGAGGAACAGGCATAGTTTCAGCAAGATTCTTTACTTTAGATTCAATAGTGGTACTAGTTGCAGCAGGTGCAGAAGCAGGAGAGGCTGCCTTACGATCACCAGCAGTCATCGTGTCAAAGTGAAACAATGACTTTGGAAAGGGGGGCTTTTATACACTATGAGAATCTTCTGTATTCCAAACAATACACAACGGTCTACGTTCTGGTAGGACAAGTTTTGTATCACAAGGGAAACTTCCAAGATAATAGACACGTGTTGTAGAACAAGTTTCCAAGAAATTATTTATTTCTAAATTTGTTAATGGGAAAATATTCATTGCGCGAGAATATGATATTTCAACTGCAAGCAGCTCAATTGGAAAAAGATTTCCGTTGGATGCCGATACCAGCGGCAACTTCATCGCGCGCACTTGGACACCATGTTGACACGACATATAATCCTGAACAATATTTATAATTATCAGATAAATGATAAATAGATATTCTAACCTTTAGCCAAACCTTGACAGGTCGCACACCTAATGTACTGTGACGACCTTCCACTGTCAATCTGACAGTGATTCGAGTAGAAGCGTTGGTGCCGGGGACAATGCGAGCACGTTCCAACAGGAAATTGTTGGGGCCAAGATGAGAGGTAAATATGCGACGTCTTCGTAGTGTGCTATCAATGGTGTCAATTTCCGCGGCGGACAAAACGGTATCCTCCTCGATTCGAATTCCAGATGTGAAGTAGATGAAGACGGAGAGTGGAACGCGACTCGGAAGAACCATTATGCCTGTTGATCATTAAAAACGTTTTGAAAGACCATCATATTCTGCATAAATCACGAGTTGACATACATTGTCTGGTGTTTTCTCGGAAAAACGCATCGATAATTGTGTCGTACCACTGCACACTAGTTCAAAGTCTGCGTTAGTGTCCGTTGATGAGATTAAATGCAAATAGAGAAAAGCATTTCTTGTACATTTTGTATCCTATTGTCAAGTCACGATTTTCAACAACAGCACCAATATTCTCGTAAAACATGACGAAAGCTTCAGCAAAAGAATTAGTTTTGAAATTTATCTTTTGAGGTTGCGCTGGATAAGTTACACCACCAGCATCTATACATACTTCCGAAATGTTAAAGCTTTGGAAATTAAAGGGGGAATGTGAAACACTACCCTCATAAGCATTTTGGTCTATACAGCCAATAATAATACGGCGAGGAATTAAATCTGTAAAGATTGTAGAGAAGGGAAAATCAAAGCGACCACCCGGTACAGAGACAACGCGTACTCTGGTACGTCTATAGGGATATCGTGCAGGATAGGATAGGAGGGTTTGTTCAAGGGCAAGATTAACAGAACTGATCACATCAACAGCACGAATAAGAAGTTTCATTGAGACGACCTCAATTTTTGCACCATTAGGCGCTGCATCATGACATTCTAGCACAAAAGCATCGCTATTGCGATGGAAGGTAAACTGAACGTTTAAATGTGGTAATAGTAGTCGGTCAGTTGTGATATGGTCAATATGAACAGGAGAAACAATGTCCAACTCGCCCGTTGAAGAAATTGCGTCTAATCTACTCTTATATCCCTTATTATCTGCACTGTCAAGACCAACATCATTGTCTTCAAAGTAACCAGCCGCTTGAAGTATTCCAAACTTTCGATCTGTACTATGTGTCAAAAGCGTCTCGAGGTACGCCTTGTATGCATACTGACTACATTCAAATATTTGTTGGTTATTGATTTGCAAGTTGACTTGATCAAAAAAAGTTCCACCGATATAGTTTATTAACGCATACTTGGACACTTTTGTGGTATCATTATGAACAAGTTTTAGTTTAAAAGCAATGTAACACTTGCTAACCTGCAAGAAATGTCTCGAGTCAACAATGTTAAAAGTAAAAGGTCCAGTGTTGTTAATTGGTGTGCTTGTTGGAATTGAAAGCCATCGAGCAGAATCAAAGGCAACTTGTGTTGAAGGAATGTCAAAGAGGGAAAGTTCACTACGTGTTGAGGGTGGTGATTTGGGATCTATTAGTTTACCAACCATTACGTAAATATATCACTGGGAACTTGGGAACAACAGGTCGCGACCGACGTATTCGAACGACTGAATGTCGTCCCTTTCTAGATGTCTTTCTTTTAGGTTTACGTTTCTTTGTCTTTTTCTTTTGTGTCTTTCTTTTCTTTGAAATTTGTCGGCGGACACGAGAACCAGTACCACCTTGCAATGCAGAAGTAGCTCGATTAACAAGCGAACGATATGCTTGAGGTCCATGTACACGAAAACTTTCTTCTAATGGTTTTCCGGATGAAACGTCATCGACGACATTGGCACTAGCGTTAAGTGCTTCAGTGAGGATTGATCGTCCGGCGCTACGAGTAAGCGGCAAAATGAAGTTAAAGAGTTTCGAGAGGACACCACCAACGCCACTACCACCACGCTGATAAGGAATACCACGGAAACCACTGCCACATTGGCGTGCTTGTTCCAAGAAGACGGCATGCCAGTCAATGGAATTATCGGGGTCATAAGTGACATGCATTTTTCTTATTATTGCAATCGGAAGGCGTGGCGACGTGAACGAAAGTGAAGTTGAATGCAAACGGTGCCAGAATGAAAGTTAACAACCTCGTCCTGATCGTTTTTTATACTAATGTGACTCGAGTCAACGTATCGAGACTTTATTGGAAGGTATTGGGGCGGAAAAAGGCAGAATAAACATTGTCACCAGGACTTCCTTCAACCGTAAGCACTTTAAGTAGAGGACTAAGAACGTTGGAAACAATTTGGTTTTCGATGATATTAGTGTAAATGTAAAATATATCTTTTGCAATTTGTACGGAATGTTTTCCGACATACTGTCCATCTGAATAGCCAACAAGTCTTGTGGCCAGACCAAGTAAATAGGCAATTTTTTTAGACATGCTAACTGCGTAAACGTCTTCAGGTTGTATGATGGTACACTTTCGTGTAATGCTATTGTATGTTATAAAGTCGTTGGTAATATCTTTCTTGGTGGTAAGGTTGTACGAGGTGGCTACTTCCACATTAATCAAAGAAATTAAATCGTCAACCTTTTCGTATGAATTCGGGGGGATGGTTACGACTGTGCGAATACTTTCACCCTTGTTTGTCTTATCGAAATACTCTAGAATAATATTGTTCTCGTTAAAGTCGTCACTTTCTTGTTTTGTAGTAATTCTGTCGTATGTGTTGGGGTAAATAATTTCGGTCAGTGCAACCTCATAGTCTGATTTAAAATGCAAAGGTGCAGGAAGACGAATACGAAAATCACCAATTTTATCACCTTCATGTGTATTGCTAATCAGGTTAACATAAAAGTCATCATTGTTATTCATTTTTTAGACGGGTGGCTGTGTATTATAACGTCGGCTTGGAATGGTCGGGGAAGGAAGAAGATAGCCAATACACGATGAAAGTGTTACAATCCAAAGTTTATTGTGGTCGTTACGTGTGCCAAAAGTAAGATTATATATCGACACTAGAACAACTGCGTAAATAAGTATTACTTGTGCAATGTAGACAAACAGTGCACGTGAACACGACAATTCACCACAATGCCACGAAGCACTTCTAGTTTCCTCAGGGGCGGGTGACAATTGTTCTAGCATGTTTTGCATCGATCCAAGAATCAAATGAAGGTGGGTAACCAAGCCAACGTACTAATATTTCCTTCTTCCCCGAACGTGTTCTTCTTGCAAGAACACGTTGAATGTTATACTCGTCTTCCGCCGAAGTAATGTGTGAAACGAGTTCACGCTCGTAGACAATACTATCAATTTCCTCGCCGTTCAAATCTTCAATAATGTACGCGGGTGGGTCCTTGAACAGACACTTTTTTATGCGGAATATTTCCAGTGTAAAAGTATTCTTATATCCCTTTGTAAAAGTACCGCGAAGACGAGAAAGACGCACAGTATCGCCTGGTGCGTAACGATGCTTGGCTATGAGTTGTTTGTCCTGTGCATAAAGGGTTTGCCAAACAAATTCTGCATTTGTTGCATTTACGGACGAGGGTGCAATGCCACCAATAGAAGAAATTGGTGAATCGTTTAGTGCTTTGGTAAAACATCCAGCCAGCGATATGTATTATGTTCGGAAAAATAACGGTATAGTCTTGTCTTTAGTCTACGTATAGTATTTTCTGCAAGTGCACACTTTACATTATGGTTCTTTGGAATACGATGTTCAATTTCGTTTTGTGCTAACAAACGTTTAAAGTTGGAATTTAAAAATTCTTTCCCTGCATCAGTATAAAGACGAAAAGGGGACCGTCCAGAAGTTTTAATTATACGTTCGTAAGCCTTTGTTGTTTCAGCACCACTTTTATTTAAAAGAGGTTCGCACATTACAAATCGAGATAGGACATCAACTACAACAAGAATGCAAGTATAGCCAGAATTGTGACGTTTAAGGTCGGCCATTATGGCAAGATCTGCTTGGTGGTCGCTATCAATCCATGTACACTGTGTTTTACTTGTTTTTATTCGATTCAATCTGGGAAAATGAGTAGTATATGTAGACTGTTTATGTAGAAACGCTTTAACGTCTCCAAGTTTAATTTTCAATCCTTTCTTTCGGGCAGCTTCATAAAGACGACGAACACCACTGTATCCGCCATAGCTACTAATGTCGGTATAAATTTTTTCTAGTTCTTCCATTGTATTGCGTTGGCCAAAGGGTAAATGCAAAGTTGGTGCCACGAAACTCGACAAGATCCGCACGGGCACTATTACCCAACATTAAAGGTGAAAACTTGGTTCTTTTTAGGGCTGCCCCAAATTCTTTTGCGCCTTGAACCGGATCAGAACGTGTACGCCACTGACTGGAAAAGTCTTCAATCAGTGAAGCTATATCGTACTCGTTTTGTCCAAGTGTAATCTTGTCTTTAACAACTGGGAATTCTGTGGAATTTGCAATCAAATGATTGACAAGTGTTGCAGCCTTTCTCTTAAGTGTATCGTTTGAAAATTGAAGTGTCTTTAAGAAATTTTGTTCTGGTTGCGATGTCTGAGCTATTGAAGTCGTCTGTCTTTGAACATTTTGAGTTCCATTTGGTTGAACAACTTGTTTTACAGGCTGCACAGGAACAAGAGTTTGAGGAACATCTATAGATTTTTTTTACAATGGGAATGGCAGTTTGAAAACTATGTTCTGAACTAGCTTTATCATCTTCACCTTGCCATGCAACATTTGTTTCAGGTCCTTCAGTATTTCCATGCACGTATTGTGTAAGACGCTGTAGCAAAGCACGATATCTATGCATCTTTTCTTCAGCATCAAGAATACACGAAGATGCAAGAAGTATATTCAATTCATTTTCAATACTTTGAATAAAGTTTGGTTGTTGTTTTTGTTGTTGCATCATATTTGCAAGACGATCTTCAGAAACGAGCAATAATTTGTTAAATGAAGGCATTGGATAGAAAATTTGCGGCAACACCAGCAATTACAGGAATTAAAGGTGCAAAAAATCCTGTGCCCGCCTGAATTATATGCTGTTTTGCCAAGGGGACCGTTCGGGTATAGGCAATATGTCGAATGTGTGAAACGTAAGGCTTTAACTTTTTCTTTTGTGTCTTGGGTATATAGGCCGTACCGTGAAGAATATTACAAAGTGCCTCGACAATACAAATGACTGTGTTAGCATCCACCTCATTAACATGACTTTCAAAATCTTTTGTTGATGCAAGAGAAGAAATCTTTTTTAAAACGTCCTTGTCCCACACTGCTTTTGCAGGATTCATTTAGCTGTATAGCAATAAACACGTACCGTGTCGGGAAAGATACTTGTACGAAGACGAAATGCTACCTCTGTCGTCTTATGTAGGTCGACAAAGAGGTAACTGTGTGCACTAGAAGTAGCGTCAGTGTAGGCGTCAATAAAAAATTGTCGGTTTGTTGGAAAAAGTTGGCTAGCAAGATTACGAATCATCAACTGATCAGCATTGTTCTTAAATAGACAAAGGTAGCTAGAGTTTATGCGTAGTGTTCGAATAGTTTTCCCAAAGAATAGTGAATGAACTACACAAATTACAGACATGTCAAAGTGATGTGAGGCAACCGTAAAAAGTTTTTCGGCATCAGGCCAACGTTCAAGTCTTACCATTAGATCGTCAAGAACAAGTAGTGCTTTTTCATTCTTCTTTTCCCTCAACATTTCAATGTCAGGGATGCCTTCATGCATTGTGACATGTGCAAGATTGGCAAACTCGTTATAACCAGTTTGGTATTCATTGTAACAGAAAATAACATGTCCAGGCTTTACATTTTCATACACTTGTTCCCTTGTTGTTATAATTCTATGAATTAATGTGCTTTTTCCACATCCCGAAGGACCACATACAAGTATACACGAAGGCCAAGCAAGATACATTTATCACAAATTTGAAAAGTATTGTAAGATTTCCTACTAATATTTCCTTCTTGCCCGAACGTGTTCTTCTTGCAAGAACACGTTGAATTTTATACTCGTCTTCCGCCGAAGTAATGTGTGAAACGAGTTCACGCTCGTAGACAATACTATCAATTTCCTCGCCGTTCAAATCTTCAATAATGTACGCGGGTGGGTCCTTGAACAGACACTTTTTTATGCGGAATATTTCCAGTGTAAAAGTATTCTTATATCCCTTTGTAAAAGTACCGCGAAGACGAGAAAGCCGCACATTATCGCCTGGTGCGTAACGATGCTTGGCTATGAGTTGTTTGTACTGTGCATAAAGGGTTTGCCAAACAAATTCTGCATTTGTTGCATTTACGGACGAGGGTGCAATGCCACCAATAGAAGAAATTGGTGAATCGTTTAGTGCTTTGGTAGCATCTTGTAAAACATCCAGCCAGCGATATGTATTATGTTCGGAAAAATAACGGTATAGTCTTGTCTTTAGTCTACGTATAGTATTTTCTGCAAGTGCACACTTTACATTATGGTTCTTTGGAATACGATGTTCAATTTCGTTTTGTGCTAACAAACGTTTAAAGTTGGAATTTAAAAATTCTTTCCCTGCATCAGTATAAAGACGAAAAGGGGACCGTCCAGAAGTTTTAATTATACGTTCGTAAGCCTTTGTTGTTTCAGCACCACTTTTATTTAAAAGAGGTTCGCACATTACAAATCGAGATAGGACATCAACTACAACAAGAATGCAAGTATAGCCAGAATTGTGACGTTTAAGGTTGGCCATTATGGCAAGATCTGCTTGGTGGTCGCTATCAATCCATGTACACTGTGTCTTACTTGTTTTTATTCGATTCAATCTGGGAAAATGGGTAGTATATGTAGACTGTTTATGTAGAAACGCTTTAACGTCTCCAAGTTTTACTTTTAATCCTTTCTTTCGGGCAGCTTCATAAAGACGACGAACGCCACTGTAACCACCATAGTTACTGTAAGAAGCCAGGCCGCCTAAAGCCTGACTCCTCATCTAGATCTATCAATGTGTAATTACCGACCTGATAATATGCCTCCTGGCTTGCGGTCGGTGCTCGAACCAGCCGCGTTGCAGTCGTGCAGAGCCCCTCTCTGGCGCGCCCTCTCCCGAGGGGGCGGAGCGTGGAGAGGGAGAGAGAGTGTGCGGCCGTTAGGCGACCGAGAGAGTGAATGTGGGTGCGCGGGTTTCAACATGCCCCCTTTCGGAAGCTTGTCGATCCCCTGGTCGACTTTCGAAACGACCCGAATTTGCGTTTCGGTAACTCCGTGACTGATGTTGTGGTTAAATATGCGGTTATGGTGTGGGGAGTATATGCTTATGTACATGAGAGACTGGCCGAGCAGTTTGGATGGTGTTTGGGTTTTTTTTTTTTTTTTTTTATCTGCTCAGCTCGGCTCTTTCGTCTGCCTTAGTCACATCTGTAGCGCGCAGGCGGCTGCCTGTGGCGCGTCGATCTTCGGACTGGATGTCCGTCTGTCGTTGTCGGCATCTCGAGTGGTGTGCTCGACTTCTTGGTCTTCGGAGCTCGTTTTCTCGCTGTGCTCGACGAAGCATTGTCTTCTGGTTCGGCTTCCTCTGGCTCTTCTTCGCTTTCCTTCTCACTCTCTTGGATGTATTCTGGATTCTTGTTCTTCTTATTGGGCTCGTAGGTGCGCACATTATCCTTGTGGTGAAACTCGATCCTTCCGTCTTCTCCTCGGATCGAGATTCGCGGTCCTTGGACGTCGAGCACTTCGAAGGGCCCGTGAAGTCTCGGCGCCAGCTTGTTCTTTGGCGGTTGCCGCTTCACCAGGACACGATCACCGGTCATGACCTGGCGTTTCGCCACATTGTGCTGCTGCTGATAGAGACGCTCTTGTTCTAGCTCGGTTACATTGAGCTTCTCTCTGACCAGCTTCCAGACGCTCTGCATGTTTGCCTTGAGCTTGTCTGTGTACGAGGGCTCCATGAAGAACTGGCAGTTCCAGGGATCGTTGCCATTATCCTCCGGAATCCTTGGTGTTCTGCCGAAGAGCGCTTCGAATGGTGATGTACCGATTGAACGGTTTATTGCGAAGATGACGAGCGAGAGGTGGGCGCTCCGTGCTTGCCGATCACTGCATCCATGAAGGCGCGTTCGACGGAGGTAGCGCGCTGGTCCTTGAGTGGGACGGCGATGGCGAACCTGGTCAGCGCGTCACGCATGGAGAGGATGTATCGGTTGCCGTCGATTGTCTGTGGCAGGGGACCCAGAATGTCGACGTGGAGACGCTCGAAGTGGAGACTGGGCTCCGGGAAGGTGCCAAGAGGCTCCTTCGTCTCTTCGTGGGAGAACTTCTTTCTCTTCCTGCACTTCAGGCAGAGAGTGACTGCTTCTTCCACGTCCTTCTTCATTTCCGGCCAGTTGTATCGTCGCCGGATGCACGAGAGAGTGCGGTCGATACCAGCATGCGATGCTAGCATCGGGGATGTGAGGAAGTGTTCGACGATTTGTTTCATGATGATAGTTGCCAATCTGGAGGTTGTAGTCGACTTCGGCAATGAAGTGAAACGGGGTGCCGTTTGCGGCGAATGCCCCGCGTGCTCGTTCGTCGAGTGAGCCTCCTTTGTCGATGTTTTGGCGAACGAAAGTCTGATGATGGTAATAGCTGTTCTTCGTCCGGTGTACAGCGCGAGAGCGCTAAGTCGAAGATGTTTTCCTTGCCGAGACGAAGTTTGGTTGTGACATTGGACAGCACGAAGTAAATATAAAGATAACTAGCTACTTTCTAAATGCATGATATACTATAACGAAAATACATTTACGAGAAAATTAAGAATAACAATAAGCAAAACTTTTGATTGAAATATATTGGGTAAGCCTTTTTAATGAGAGATATAGAGATGGAGAGAGAAATAATGAAAGAAAGAAGGAAAGAAAGAAAGGAAGAGAGAAAGATATGGCTAGACCGAGATTGTTGACGATTTTTTCTGTGCCAGCTGGACTGGCTGGAATGCAAATGTTGTGTGCGCCGTCTTATCTGACAGGCGCACTGAGCCTAATATCATCAATCTTGACCTAGTTGGAGGCAGCGGGCAGCAGCGAGAATCCTGCAAAAGCAGTGTGGGACAAGGACGTTTTAAAAAAGATGTCTTCTCTTGCATCAACAAAAGATTTTGAAAGTCATGTTAATGAGGCGGATGCTAACACAGTCATTTGAATTGTCGAGGCACTTTGTAATATTCTTCACGGTACGGCCTATATACCCAAGACACAAAAGAAGAAGTTAAAGCCTTTCGTGGCACACATTCGACGTATTGCTTTTACCCGAACGGTCCCTTTGGCAAAACAGCATATAATTCAGGCGGGCACAGGATTTTTTGCACCTTTAATTCCTGTAATTGCTGTTGTTGCCGCAAACATTCTATCCAATGCCTTCATTTAACAAATTATTGCTTGTTTCTGAAGATCGTCTTGCAAGTTTGATGCGACAACAACAACAACAACAACCAAACTTTATTCAACGTATTGAAAATGAATTGAATACACTTCTTGCACCTTCATGTATTTTTGATGCTGAAGAAAAGATGCATAGATATCGTGCTTTGCTACAGCGTCTTACACAATACGTGCATGGAAATACTGAAGGACCTGAAACAAATGTTGCATGGCAAGGTGAAGATGATAAAGCAAGTTCAGAACATAGTTTTCAAACTGCCATTCCCATTGTAAAAAAATCTATAGACGTACCTCAACCTCCTGTTCCTGTGCAGCCTGTAAAACAAGTTGTTCAACCAAATGGAACTCAAAATGTTCAACCACAGACGACGTCAATAGCTCAGACATCGCAACCAGAACAAAATTGGTTAAACACATTTCAATTTTCAAACGATACAATTAAGAGAAAGGCTGCAACACTTGTCAATCATTTAATTGCAAATTTTTCAGAATTCCCAGTTATTAAAGACAAGATTACTCTTGGACAAAACGAGTACGATATAGCTTCACTGATTGAAGATTTTTCCAGTCAGTGGCGTACACGTTCTGATCCTGTCAATGGCGCGAAAGAATTTGGGGCAGCCCTAAAAAGAACCAAGTTTTCACCTTTAATGTTGGGTAATAGTGCCCGCGCGGATCTTGTCGAGTTTCGTGGCACCAACTTTGCAGTTACCCTTTGGCCAACGGAATACGATGGATGAACTAGAAAAAATTTATACCGACATTAGTAATGTTGAAACCCGCGCACCCACATTCACTCTCTCGGTCGCCTAACGGCCGCACACTCTCTCTCCCTCTCCACGCTCCGCCCCCTCGGGAGAGGGCGCGCCAGAGAGGGGCTCTGCACGACTGCAACGCGGCTGGTTCGAGCACCGACCGCAAGCCAGGAGGCATATTATCAGGTCGGTAATTACACATTGATAGATCTAGATGAGGAGTCAGGCTTTAGGCGGCCTGGCTTCTTACAGTAACTATGGTGGTTACAGTGGCGTTCGTCGTCTTTATGAAGCTGCCCGAAAGAAAGGATTAAAAGTAAAACTTGGAGACGTTAAAGCGTTTCTACATAAACAGTCTACATATACTACTCATTTTCCCAGATTGAATCGAATAAAAACAAGTAAGACACAGTGTACATGGATTGATAGCGACCACCAAGCAGATCTTGCCATAATGGCCGACCTTAAACGTCACAATTCTGGCTATACTTGCATTCTTGTTGTAGTTGATGTCCTATCTCGATTTGTAATGTGCGAACCTCTTTTAAATAAAAGTGGTGCTGAAACAACAAAGGCTTACGAACGTATAATTAAAACTTCTGGACGGTCCCCTTTTCGTCTTTATACTGATGCAGGGAAAGAATTTTTAAATTCCAACTCTAAACGTTTGTTAGCACAAAACGAAATTGAACATCGTATTCCAAAGAACCATAATGTAAAGTGTGCACTTGCAGAAAATACTATACGTAGACTAAAGACAAGACTATACCGTTATTTTTCCGAACATAATACATATCGCTGGCTGGATGTTTTACAAGATTCTACCAAAGCACTAAACGATTCACCAATTTCTTCTATTGGTGGCATTGCACCCTCGTCCGTAAATGCAACAAATGCAGAATTTGTTTGGCAAACCCTTTATGCACAGTACAAACAACTCATAGCCAAGCATCGTTACGCACCAGGCGATAATGTGCGGCTTTCTCGTCTTCGCGGTACTTTTACAAACGGATATAAGAATACTTTTACACTGGAAATATTCCGCATAAAAAAGTGTCTGTTCAAGGACCCACCCGCGTACATTATTGAAGATTTGAACGGCGAGGAAATTGATAGTATTGTCTACGAGCGTGAACTCGTTTCACACATTACTTCGGCGGAAGACGAGTATAAAATTCAACGTGTTCTTGCAAGAAGAACACGTTCGGGCAAGAAGGAAATATTAGTAGGAAATCTTACAATACTTTTCAAATTTGTGATAAATGTATCTTGCTTGGCCTTCGTGTATACTTGTATGTGGTCCTTCGGGATGTGGAAAAAGCACATTAATTCATAGAATTATAACAACAAGGGAACAAGTGTATGAAAATGTAAAGCCTGGACATGTTATTTTCTGTTACAATGAATACCAAACTGGTTATAACGAGTTTGCCAATCTTGCACATGTCACAATGCATGAAGGCATCCCTGACATTGAAATGTTGAGGGAAAAGAAGAATGAAAAAACACTACTTGTTCTTGACGATCTAATGGTAAGACTTGAACGTTGGCCTGATGCCGAAAAACTTTTTACGGTTGCCTCACATCACTTTGACATGTCTGTAATTTGTGTAGTTCATTCACTATTCTTTGGGAAAACTATTCGAACACTACGCATAAACTCTAGCTACCTTTGTCTATTTAAGAACAATGCTGATCAGTTGATGATTCGTAATCTTGCTAGCCAACTTTTTCCAACAAACCGACAATTTTTTATTGACGCCTACACTGACGCCACTTCTAGTGCACACAGTTACCTCTTTGTCGACCTACATAAGACGACAGAGGTAGCATTTCGTCTTCGTACAAGTATCTTTCCCGACACGGAACGTGTTTATTGCTATACAGCAAAATGAATCCTGCAAACGCAGTGTGGGACAAGGACGTTTTAAAAAAGATTTCTTCTCTTGCATCAACAAAAGATTTTGAAAGTCATGTTAATGAGGTGGATGCTAACACAGTCATTTGTATTGTCGAGGCACTTTGTAATATTCTTCACGGTACGGCCTATATACCCAAGACACAAAAGAAAAAGTTAAAGCCTTACGTTTCACACATTCGACGTATTGCCTATACCCGAACGGTCCCCTTGGCAAAACAGCATATAATTCAGGCGGGCACAGGATTTTTTGCACCTTTAATTCCTGTAATTGCTGGTGTTGCCGCAAATTTTCTATCCAATGCCTTCATTTAACAAATTATTGCTCGTTTCTGAAGATCGTCTTGCAAATATGATGCAACAACAAAAACAACAACCAAACTTTATTCAAAGTATTGAAAATGAATTGAATATACTTCTTGCATCTTCGTGTATTCTTGATGCTGAAGAAAAGATGCATAGATATCGTGCTTTGCTACAGCGTCTTACACAATACGTGCATGGAAATACTGAAGGACCTGAAACAAATGTTGCATGGCAAGGTGAAGATGATAAAGCTAGTTCAGAACATAGTTTTCAAACTGCCATTCCCATTGTAAAAAAATCTATAGATGTACACAAAAGAAAAAGACAAAGAAACGTAAACCTAAAAGAAAGACATCTAGAAAGGGACGACATTCAGTCGTTCGAATACGTCGGTCGCGACCTGTTGTTCCCAAATTTCCCAGTGATATATTTACGTAATGGTTGGTAAACTAATAGATCCCAAATCACCACCCTCAACACGTAGTGAACTTTCCCTCTTTGACATTCCTTCAACACAAGTTGCCTTTGATTCTGCTCGATGGCTTTCAATTCCAACAAGCACACCAATTAACAACACTGGACCTTTTACTTTTAACATTGTTGACTCGAGACATTTCTTGCAGGTTAGCAAGTGTTACATTGCTTTTAAACTAAAACTTGTTCATAATGATACCACAAAAGTGTCCAAGTATGCGTTAATAAACTATATCGGTGGAACTTTTTTTGATCAAGTCAACTTGCAAATCAATAACCAACAAATATTTGAATGTAGTCAGTATGCATACAAGGCGTACCTCGAGACGCTTTTGACACATAGTACAGATCGAAAGTTTGGAATACTTCAAGCGGCTGATTACTTTGAAGACAATGATGTTGGTCTTGACAGTGCAGATAATAAGGGATATAAGAGTAGATTAGACGCGATTTCTTCAACGGGCGAGTTGGACATTGTTTCTCCTGTTCATATTGACCATTTCACAACTGACCGACTACTATTACCTGTAAGCGCTGTAAGCGCATGTAAGCGGGATAACATATACATACATATCTATGTCACTTTCTCTGTGATCTCTTCTGACTTCCGGTACGGTTAACCACTTTCCATTCTTATCTCACTTCTCCTTCTCTTTCTCAATCCTGTGACACACAATGATGACTACTTTCAGATCCGCAACCGCGTCCGCGCCGCGCCAACAACTTATAAAAGCCCGGCTCGAGAGACGCCGAGAGGAACGGGCTGAGAGCCGGCAGCCTATCCCACCAACCCCAAGTATCCCTCCCTCTCTGTCTCCCCTTTCTATGACCTCTGGAGCCCTCTACGTTGCTATGTATGTGTGTATTTGTTGTCCGAGAGGTAGATAAACTTGTCTGAGTATCTTGGTGTTGTTGGGAACCTTACTGGTAGCAGCGAGTGGTTTCCTTTTTTTTGTTGCTTTGTGTCCGGCTCGACAACGCGGAAAGCGCGCCGCGTTGTCACACTTCTAACCGCATTTGTGTCTTTCCTTTCTATGTATGTTTTTCCTTTGTCCTTCATTTCCCAAGCTTGGGGCAGTTGCCTCTCTCTCAATCAATCACTTCAAAAAAAGAAAGAAAAAGATGGTTCCAAAAAGGGAAGAAGAAGTGGCGCGTCTGGCGGGGAGCAGCCGCATTCGCGCAGAGATCAGGTAAGGCACTGTTTTTTTTGCGGCTTCTGCGCCAGTAAAAGAGCTCTAAAACGGTACTAGTGCTCACTTTCCACTATTCAGCAATATATTTTAGCCGGGAGGCACAGCATATCCAAAGCCGCGTCGTAAAAACATATCTTCGGTATGTTTACTTTATTCAGTGGAAAGTTATAAGAGCGCCTGATTGACAACAAAGGCACGAAGACGACGGATATCCTGCCCGCAACCCGACGAAGCTCCGGGTCGGCCCTGCTCAAAGTGCACCGTGCGCACAAGGTTAGCTATTTCTCTCTATCACACATAGAGATTGAAAAATTTAAAGACAATTGTCTTTTTTTTATATCTACTTATAATGCATAGAATGAGGCAATAGCTTCTCTCCCCAAAGAACTGATAAAAAAAAATGAATGAACAGAATGAAAGAAAACTAGGATAGCTCTAAGAGAGTATATGACGCCTATGTATTGTTTGCTACAAAAGCACAAAAAATGCTTAACTAGGTTACATAGAGAAAATGTGCATTCATAAGGCACAGTTGACTCGTTTAAATATGAAGAGTCCTAAAAAATCACTCAAAAGTGCATCAAAAGCACTTGAGACAATAGTCTCTCTTTAAATATTTTATGCTGCTAATAAAATAGAGAAGAAGACAACTAGCCGAATAGAGAAATTCAAAAGCATTTCACGAACAAATGGTTCATTTTATCATGCGTTAGGCAGCAATAAGTATCATGAAAACTCCCATAATTCATGTCTCATGTACATACATATGGTGCCACGATTTACTATGTTCTTGTTGTTATTCACATTTGATGGCTTGTAAGTAACCGTTAGGCGAATCGGCTACTTCGTCTCTGATTCTTTAGCAGAAATAGCACAGGGCTTCTGTTCCCATCATAGATTCAAAAGATGATTAGACAAAGAAATCCAAGTAGCCTGACGCGCAAACAATTTCTTCCGTACTCTCTCCCATTCACATATGCTCTCGTTTTTTTTTATCGAACAAATCTCTCATCTGTTGGCAATGCCGGACTCATCTTCGCAACATTCTCCTCCAAAGAAAGCAGCATCTCTCCCCTCTCTCTAGTTTTCTCTCACTGTAGTGCTGTTTGGTTCACACACTCTCGGTGTCTCATCCCGTCTGCGTCTCTTTCTCTCTAGACGGCAGAACAGTCATCCTGAGTGGCTACTCTAAGTAAAGGACAGGCATTCATTTGCCATCCTGCTTCTAGTTCTCTAAATAACTACTATTCAAATTTACAGATTATCACCGTCCTGTCACACGAGCAAGCGTGCAACTCAGCTCCCCCCGCAGTCAGAAGCGCTCATGGCGAAGAAGGTTGGTTCATTTTTTTTAAGCATATGCAATGAGGCAATCGCCTCTTTCTCTCAATCACTATCTCAAAAAAAGAGTGATAGAAAAATGAACATATGTACATATATGTATGTACTTTTGAGGCAATTGCCTCTTTCTCTCAATCACTCTCTTAAACAAGGGTGAAAGAAAACTGAAAATATGTACATATGTGTATGTACTTTTGAGGCAATCGCTTCTCTCTCAATCTCTCCCTCTCTCTCAAAAAAGGGGGAAATCAGCAAATTAAATTTCTTGACAAGCTGACTGTTGCTAATATAAAAAAGGGAGTATTAAATGCAAGATGCATAAATAGACAGACATATATGTGCATAGATACATATGTATATATGTGTATATACATAAGTGTAGATACATATCATCTATCATGTTCTCTATTTACGGCAGCAAATAAGAATCATTGACCTTCCGTACGTGTTAAAAGAAAGGAAGAACTGATTTCATCTCTCTAATTTTTCACTAGTCGCACTCATTTTAATTTTTCGGTTGCTTTGCATTTGATGTTATCATAACTACTTTATCATTTTTGCGTTCCGCTTACGCATTTCTTTGATAATCCCAGTTTTTTTTTCTTCTCAGCTCTTTCCTTATTTTATTTGGCGCGTCCACAAGCCTCACTTTCTTATGCGATGCCACCACCGCGCATTCTCCCCTTCGCTTTCTGTTATTCCGTTTTCCTATGTAGCACTCAAACTTCTCTCTATCTCCCTCTCTCTCTCCATCTCTCTCTCTTTCTTGTCCTCCCAGACTCCCTCATTTACCAATTCACACCTCGCTGCCCCTTCAGCATTTCCTTTTGCCCACCTACTCGTGTTCCTTTCAGCTGCCTGTTCTCTCTTTTCACCCCTTTTTGTTTAATTTTACTTCAAATCATGGAAAGATGCATACATAAGAGGCACGCGTTCTCTTCTCTGCCCCTCTTACTCGCATGTGCCCATTGGCCCACAGGGCTATCGTAGCCAGCGCAATATCTAGGAGTGAGAGTGGGCGTAAGTAAAATATATCTGTAAAAAAAATAAACAAATAAAATAAAATAATATAAAAAATAAATTAGACTTGTTGAAAAAGTTGAATTTTTTAAAGTCCCTAACTTGATGCGAAAATTTCTTCTCTTCAGTTTTCCATTTCTTGCTTCAGCTCTCACATCACTTTGCTTTCCGCTCTCTTGCACTTTGAACATACAGTACTTTCACTGTATTCTGACTCAGACGAGCGGCGCCAGAGAGAGAGCTCCAGCATTTTATGATAAAGATCTTCCAGACGCTTCTGGCTGAAGCAAACAAAATTCCTCCGGCGAGAAGAGAAAGTTTGATCAAGATTTGTTCAAAAGTCCATTAGCAATAGGCGCTGGACGCTGTTATTGTCACAAATTCTTCTTATTTTTGTTCCCCACTCGGATACTATCTCTCTCTCTCAAATCTCTAACATCCTCACAGAAAATAGTATTAAGATTCCCTCCGCCTGTTCACAAGCCACACCCCTGAATGAACATACAAGTAGTCAGATCCACGGACTGTCAGTCATTCTCAACTTGCAACTTCTCCTACGCACCCTCTAGGTCATCGTCTGACGGCTCTACTCCTGGTCTTCCATCAGTGGCTATCGCTACTCTTACAAAACACAAACTTTTCTCTTCCCCCAGTGGCAATTACTACGCTCTCAAACACTCAGTCTTTGCATGTCTACCTATCCCAAGGCCCTAACACGGCTACGGGAATCCCGAACTGAGGCAATTGCCTCTCTCACAAGAAGCAAATCATCTCCCCCTACCTCTTCCCTTTCTAGCCTCTTCAAACAGGAGAGAGGGAGCCAGCCTGCACAACTCTCACACGTCAAGCAGCTACGAGACGCCTCAGTGGAGACAGTCAATTCCACTTTTCAAGCACTTTTCATCTTTATAACTTTCAATCCACGCCTTCATCCTCTATTGCACAGTCTTCCTCTCTTTCCTCGGTGGCAATTGCCACTCTCTCAAACAATCAAAACACAACTTCATCGTCTGCTCTTCCACCAATGGCAATTGCTACGCTCTCACAATCACTCAATCAAAATTCAAATTCTACTCCTACTGTTCCTCCAGTGGCAATGGCCACTCTCTCAAAGACTCAAAATACTAACAATAAATCTCCTTCATTGCCTACGGTGGCTGTGGTCCCTCTTTCAAATACACAGAATACTTCGCCCCCTGTTTCTCCAAATTCAACTAATAATATGCAGGCGATTTCACCAAGTACCTACTCCACACCCAGCGCCTCAGGAGCAGCAACTCCAAACCAATCAGGAAACCCTCGGTTGTTCATGATTCAGACGCAGTCCAATTCAAATAATCGAATTGCTCCTTTCACAGGCACTGGAGAGGTTTCTTTTGCCATGTGGCTACGCCGTTTTGAAGATTTACTAAGAACAAAGGCACCAGCACAGCCGGCAGCAGCAGGCGCCCAACAAAATGGAATTTCATCAGAAGATAAGGCAAACAGCCTCATTGCACACCTAGAGGGACCAGCGCGAGAGAAAATTGAAGAATTGACGGCAGCCCAGCGAAGCGATTATGACCAAGTAGTCAACCACTTAAGAACGCATTATGAGAGCCCGCAGCAGCGTTCTCTTGCCAAGCAAGCTCTAGCTAACTGTAGACAAGATATAGGTGAACCGGTAGCGGGTTTCAGCTCCCGCCTGCTGGCGCTTGCCAGAGCAGCTACGGCAGGCCTTCCAGCAGCCGCACAACAAGACAGGATTCTAGAAGAATTCCTCTCACGCCTCAGGCACCCGTTGCGCTATCATGTCAAGATGGCAGAGCCGACGTCATTTGAAGAGGCGCTTCGAAAGGCTGAAGGAGTAGAGCTGCTCCTGACTGAAGCTGCTGCCGAATCTCTTCTTAATCCTTCACTCAATGCACTGCGGCTGGCTGACACTCCCAATCGGGAAAGGAATGATAATGGATCCCAGAATAGACGAAACCGACCAAATAATTTTTTCTATAATCAGAATAACAGAACCAACAACAACAGCGATGGCACCGAATTGGCAACGCCTTCACCGCTGCTGTGTATCAAAAAACGTAGTCATGGAGGCGAGGGACATCCCGTTACTCTTCGGATAAGAGGAGTATAGTTTTGCCCCCCGACTCGTGACTATGCACATTCCTTGTATAGGCTGCTAATTCGACTGTTATGGTGTCAATTGGCCCTCTTTCTTTCTCAAATATGACTTCATTATCCTGTAACTAATTTTCGTTTTGTTATTTTTTTTTCCATAATTCATCCACGTTATTTTCAGAATTAGTTTCCTTTTTTCTGCCATTTCCAAAAAATTTTTTTCAATAACTGAATAAAATAATCTTTTCTTATCTCTCCCTCATTTTATAAACCAGAGTTCGAGGACGAACTCTTTATGGATGATGGGAGGTGTAAGCGCTGTAAGCGCATGTAAGCGGGATAACATATACATACATATCTATGTCACTTTCTCTGTGATCTCTTCTGACTTCCGGTACGGTTAACCACTTTCCATTCTTATCTCACTTCTCCTTCTCTTTCTCAATCCTGTGACACACAATGATGACTACTTTCAGATCCGCAACCACGTCCGCGCCGCGCCAACAACTTATAAAAGCCCGGCTCGAGAGACGCCGAGAGGAACGGGCTGAGAGCCGGCAGCCTATCCCACCAACCCCAAGTATCCCTCCCTCTCTGTCTCCCCTTTCTATGACCTCTGGAGCCCTCTACGTTGCTATGTATGTGTGTATTTGTTGTCCGAAAGGTAGATAAACTTGTCTGAGTATCTTGGTGTTGTTGGGAACCTTACTTACCACATTTAAACGTTCAGTTTACCTTCCATCGCAATAGCGATGCTTTTGTGCTAGAATGTCATGATGCAGCGCCTAATGGTGCAAAAATTGAGGTCGTCTCAATGAAACTTCTTATTCGTGCTGTTGATGTGATCAGTTCTTTTAATCTTGCCCTTGAACAAACCCTCCTATCCTATCCTGCACGATATCCCTATAGACGTACCAGAGTACGCGTTGTCTCTGTACCGGGTGGTCGCTTTGATTTTCCCTTCTCTACAATCTTTACAGATTTAATTCCTCGCCGTATTATTATTGGCTGTATAGACCAAAATGCTTATGAGGGTAGTGTTTCACATTCCCCCTTTAATTTCCAAAGCTTTAACATTTCGGAAGTATGTATAGACGCTTCTACTCGAATCACTGTCAGATTGACAGTGGAAGGTCGTCACAGTACATTAGGTGTGCGACCTGTCAAGGTTTGGCTAAAGGTTAGATTATCTATTTATCATTTATCTGATAATTATAAATATTGTTCAGGATTATATGTCGTGTCAACATGGTGTCCAAGTGCGCGCGATGAAGTTGCCGCTGGTATCGGCATCCAACGGAAATCTTTTTCCAATTGAGCTGCTTGCAGTTGAAATTTGATTGTATATCATATTCTCGCGCAATGAATATTTTCCCATTAACAAATTTAGAAATAAATAATTTCTTGGAAACTTGTTCTACAACACGTGTCTATTATCTTGGAAGTTTCCCTTGTGATACAAAACTTGTCCTACCAGAACGTAGACCGTTGTGTATTGTTTGGAATACAGGAGATTCTCATAGTACAGGTGAACACTGTGTTGCCGTATATGTAAATGCTACTAATTCTGCTGAATACTATGATTCAACTGCAAGTAAGCCCCCAGAATTGCTTGCCAAATGGCTTGAACAATTTTCACATGTTCAATATTTTCCTAATAGGGTTCAAAGTACAACTAGTGTAGTTTGTGGTCACTACTGTCTATTCTTTATTTATTTACGTTGTCGTGGAAATAAAATGGCAACTATTGCGAAATATTTTAGCACACGTCATTATGTCACGAATGACGAAATAGTTATTCGTTGGTTTATGACTCATCTTAGGCAGTGTATAAAAGCCCCCCTTTCCAAAGTCATTGTTTCACTTTGACACGATGACTGCTGGTGATCGTAAGGCAGCCTCTCCTGCTTCTGCACCTGCTGCAACTAGTACCACTATTGAATCTAAAGTAAAGAATCTTGCTGAAACTATGCCTGTTCCTCCTATAGAAACCAATATCGAGAAGAAGGCTTTTAATTGTGAAGATTGCGGAAATGTATTCTCGACTGGTTTTAATCTGCGTCGACACATTAAGCGTGCTCACAGTGGAGAGGAAATTTATCAGCCACGTCATGCACGTTACATTCGACCCCTTGGTACTATTCAACTACTCACAGACGAATCTGATAATGTCTATGTGCAGTTCCGCCCCTTTGACGACTGAGACAGTCATTATTTGAACTATTCAAGCAGGTCAAATGGCTCGTTCCCAGTCTTCTTCATCTTCATCTTCTTCGTCTTCCATTTCCTCAATGTCAAAGACTTCGCGTAAAGAAAAGGTTTTGTTTAAAATTGCGTGTTTTTGAATATTTTCCATATATCTATCATTTTCAGCTTCGTGAACGCAAACGAAGGTTTAATGCGACTGCAAAGGATGAACCTAAGGCAAAGGTATACTTTTCTTGTGCTCTTGCAATTTCACCATTTGTTATAAATTTGCAGAAGAGCTTCAAGGAACTAGTTGATGCCTTCCAACGTCCATCATCATGTAAGCAACCACGGACACCTCTTGAAAAGCCACCGATTCATCGTCATTATCGGGGACAAGCACTATTGAACTCAACTGAACGTTTTTATTTCATTTTTAAGAGATATGAATGATCGAGATGATCTAAATTAATGGGCTAACATAACCTTCAGCGCGATGATTTTAAGACCTCCTTCACATTTGTACTGCAGGCATCCAATTGTATTATCTTTCGTTGGCTTCGTGGACACAATACGGTAGCCGTATTTTGCATGTGCCAGCGTCATTTTTGGATCAGATGTGCAACCAACTCTACACTGGTCTCGGTTGCTATATTCTGAAACATCCAGAGATTAAAGGAGCCAAAAACTCGCTGTTGAATTCGCGCATTTTTGCCTCAGAATGGGGAGAGATCATGAGATTTAGATAAACACGACCACTATGGTCACGAAAATTGAGATGGATTACGATTGAGACTCGTGCTCCTTTAAGGCTACATTCTGCGCGTACATTAGCCGAAGCGTCATGAGCCAGGTTGAAGGCATTTGGAATGTATTTACGCTTGTAATGAATGAATTCAAAAGTATTAAATACCACCGACTTTTGCAGCCGACTCCGTACACGGCGAAGGTCTCATTGAGGTACCAGTTCTGGTCGACGCCACACCTCGCCGTGTCCGAGATGCCGGCCATGAAGGTGTTGCCATGTTCGCTCGTAATGTAGCGAAGCTTTTTGTCACTTGCGTCTCTACATGGCAGCGTTTCTTTGCATCCCGTTGGTGTGTCCGTGGTCCAGAGTGCATATTCATCATTAGAGCCCGGAAAGGGTGATGGGCACGTGGTGCAGTCTGAAATGATGTATCTCTCTTAACTTTCGCACACTTTTGTGGTTGTCTAGTATATTGCCAAGGGCGAATAGAGTAATTCCAAGCAAGTGTTCAAAGGATCCAACATCCGTACCGCCAACACAACTTGCATTCTTGATTTCAGTGCCATTGACGGCAAGCCACTTTGCCTCGTGCATGCATTTTATGGTCAACCGCTCGACGACCCCCTAAATTATTGAGTTAACATGTAAAATGGAACTGATTTACTCAACAATGTCATTCACACCCACTATTTCGTAGAAGGTCGCTAAGAATAAGGAAAAACTTTGATAGTATGGTAATCGAGCAATGCCAATGTTTTGTTTTTGTTAAAAGACCATACAGCTTACACAGTTGGTTGCGAGAGATCCTTTCGAGCACTTGAGAGTCAGGCATGTAGCATGCGTTTCCACTTCGAGCTTAGCGTCGTGGTCGGGGAGGAATTGGAAGCCACGCGGTGGCGCGAACAGAGGCAGCAGCGAATCAACGCGGCAAGAGTCGGTACAGCGCTGATCTGAAAATGAATGGCGAACCGATGGAGCGGATGAAGCTAGGGCCAGATCTCAGGGGGATGCGGCAGTAGCACAGCATTCAAAAGAGTAGTGGTCAAAAGCGCAGCCGTTAAAAGGGCCGCGTTCACTGCGCTTCTGTTATGCCACACCTTTTGAGCAGAGCGCATTGCTGAAGAGTCTTTCCTCGCCGCCGCTTTCTTTCCACTGTCGATTGCCGGTACAAACGAGAGTCCGGCCGACGCCAATTAGCGTCGGACACGAGCCCGAGCTGCTGTTAACTGGCGTCCCGAAGAGAGCAGTGCCCGGTGGGCAGTAAGCCACAGGGCAAGCCTGTGAGTCGCACACGGGCCTAATTAGAGCCTGGAAAAATGATTGAATTTATGGTTTCATAACTTATACGCATCTATTACAATTTTTTTTCATTTGAAAAAGAAGAATAACCTTATCGTATTCCTGGTACAAATCTTTTGGCGTGAACGTGTGGCAGTTGCAAGCTGAAGGTTTCGCGGAATTAGGCTCGTTTTTAAGTATTAGAAAACATAAAGAAGCATAAGTTATGCTAGGATGAACTTCTGTCTCATAATAAGAGAAGAAAGTTATATTACTGTCGAATATTATCTCGCTGACCCTTGGCGCACACGGCCGTGTCTGCGGCGTGGCACGAGGCGTCCGGCCCGTAGAGCCAGCGGCCCTCCCGACAGCGGAGCATACTGCGCGCCTTTCCGCCAATGTAGAGGTGAGCAAGCGGATCGGCGCATCGCAAACGAAGACAGTGCGTCTCGGGACTTGAGGAGATGCTGAACTCTTAGTAGGTGAAAGGTGGGCGTAGGCGGAGATGAAGACAACTGTTTAAGAAGGAAAAAACGAGCGAGAAACCAAAAGAGAATTTGAGCGCCAAGTTTTCCCCGAAGAGAGGAAAACAATTTTTCCCCGAAAATCATTATAAGAGTTAACTTTATTGACTCGTAACAGAATCTTCTTACTTTTTGCTTAATAACCAACCTGAAATTAGCGAGCAGAAATTCGTCGCTGCAGTCAAAACCTGTTTTCGGGCAGTCTCGACGAGCGTCAACTGGCGGAGATTCGCATGACTGACAACCTGAGACTAATTAGAAAGACTAATTAGTAATTAATAGAATCCCTGTTTCATTTATTTATTATTTATTAATATCTCCTATAATACTGTCACATCTCAATATATAAAAGATCAACATGTAAAATATTAATTAATAACGCAAGAGCACTAACTGTCATCGCTGTCACAGTGTCGCCTCGCTCCGCCGAGCATAAATAATAGTAATGAAGTGAAGAAAAAGATTGCGCGCATCTCGTAGCTCTGGGCTTCTTTTTCGCAGACCGGAATGGTTTTCTGTGCTTTTCTCGCCTCTTTTATAGAGGCGGAAAATGAGCGCCAAAAATTCATCTTGAACCGATGTTTCCTTCAAAGTTGCTCTTTCTTCTTTCTCGATTGACATTTTAAGCGGAGCGCCCGAAATTAACATTGCAGCTGAATTGAGTTTCACTTTCTTCGCCAACACGACTGATTCATGGAGAAGAAGAAGTTTGCAAATTGCTCGCCTCTGCTCGCTGCGTCTTTCACGTTCGATTTCTCAAACTGACACTGGAAATGTTGAGCGTCTCTGCTACATGTCTCTGACAATGAAGTAATACATTTTCCTTCTCCTGGTTCCTTTGACTAACAATTTATGGCGGCTGCTACGAACGCAATAATAAAATAAATTACACAAAAAGAAGAAGAAAGAATGAAACGACTAAAATATTTAAAAGTAATGATATTAAAATTCAGAGGTTAAAACAGTAAAACATATATGCAGATAAATATATGCAACCGTTCAACAACTTATGGTGCACGAACTATCTGAACTGTTGGTGCACACCTAGTTGTTTCTGCGTTTCATTCGCGAGGGGGCCGGCCAGGGCCAAAAGGATTAAAGGAGCTGTCCATGGAGATTTTGTTGTATTTTTTGCTAATGTTGCCCAATTTGAAACATCACTAGGAAAGAATGAATGCCTCCTGAAATCGGGGCCTGAGGTGAGAAGAAAAAGATAATTTAACGAGCGACGTCATCACCCCTTACGTATTTTCTGCCCATGCACAAATTCATTCTACCAAAAAGAAGGTGATAGCTAGGATCGAAGCGGCAAGCCACGCTTGAGATTCTAGGGAAGAGAAGAGAGACAGAGAGAAAAAGACTCAAGAAGTCTACTTTGTTATGTTGGATACTGTGCTAAGGAACCACCAAAAGTTTTTACAAGATGTAGCGGGAATTCTTTTTTTTTTGGTCGCAATCGGCTGCTAAACTCACTCGACTGTTCCTTTAAGAGAAGTAACAAGGGAATGGGTTGTTCGCTGCCACGCGAGACTTACATAAGGAGTGAGAAATAAACTTATTGAATGTATTGGCTCCTCGGAAATAAGTACGAAAGACTTAACGTGTGTTTCAACACCCGGATACTTACACACATAAAGCTTATTAACCTCAAACATTACAAACATGAAAATCCTCTGATAGAGTCACTAGTGAAGTAATTGTTGGTGAGTTATGCTAGCTAAGTATAGGGGGCGAAGGAAAGTAGGTCGAGGTGCCAGAGCAAAGCTCTGGTCACCGCTCCTCAAGGAGCCAGAGAAGAGAAGTGAAGATTCCGGGACTTCTTCAGGGTAGGTGAGAAAAGGCGAGTGGTGGGGCTCAAAAGTACACCGAGTCAATCGAAGAAATAGCGAGGGAGAGGTCTGATTACGCGACCAATCCAAATAGGCGAGAGGTGAGCGAGTGGTTAGAGAAGCAGAGACCGAGCTAGAGTAGTATACTTGCCCGCTCCAATCATACTTCATACCACTTAATACAGAATAAGGGAACCAAGTTCATCCGCCCGCAAAAATTACACAAAGAAAGAGAAAACACGAAGAATACATGAAACGGCCGATGATCCGCTTCACAACCAGGGAATTCACTGACGATGAGACTGAATAGTAGCAGCAGCTTTGTTTCTTTGCTCTTCCACGGGTGCCTTGGCCTAGATAATTGACTGGAAGAATTCGGCGTTATCTCAATAGCTAAAGCAAATGGAATTCGTTAATTTCATAGTCCAGGGAAGTCTTCTTCTGTAAAAATCCCTTGCGAGTTCCTGATGCTTATTGTTGGAGAAGCAAACAAGTCGATACATATATTTATTGAGCAGTCTGAGAGCAGAATAGAGACAGGGAAGACAGCGAGAGAGAGAGAGCGAAAGAGAGGGCTGATGAGTTTCGAGCTAAATGGGAAGCGGCAGCCAGATGTATTTCCGATCGGCTCTCGGTTAGACAGTTATCACGCGAATAGAATGTTAGCACAAATGAATTTCTAGAACATAGCGAAGCGTTCTTGTTTTTGAATTATATCTTCTTTCATTGAAGGGAAAAGATCTTCTGCATTGATGCAATTGTCCACATTTACACTGTCTCTTCGTTCATTTCGTCATCGTCAACCGCCTTCGTCGTGGCTTCCTCGCCTGCTTCAGTTTTGGCTGCGATCATCGCATAGGGCGACGGTGTCGCCTTTACGAATGGCATATAGAGCACAAAGGCAGCAGCGACGATGGCGGCGTGCAAGTAGAAGATTGGCTTCCACTTGGCATCGAAGCAACTGCAAAGGCGTGTTCATCCACATTTACTCTTTCACCTTTGTTTTATTTTTTCTTCTTCACATACTAATGGTAAGTATCTACTAGTTTTTTTTATTAACGGGCACAACACTCAACCGCGATCTACTATATCAGTTTCTCTCACTGTTGTCCCTTTAAATTACATACGATATTACGCTTGTGCCAAGAATAAAGGACACTAGTTCATCATAGAGTTTTTGCTTTTTTAAAGGCTGTACATACTGCACGATCAGTGGCTCGATGAGAATGCAGACCGAACGGAACATCTGTCCCTGGCCGACGACGAAGAATGCGTACGGTCTGTAGAAATGTATGCGAGTGAACGAAGAGGAAAACATATTATTTATTATATAAGAAGTACATTTAAAATTAATAACTCTGTTTGCATTATATTTAATGAAAAGGAAAAAAAAATAATACTCACCCAGAAAGCAGCGCTGCTCCAGTGACGTATGACGCGACGCCAAAGCCGGAAAAAAACTATATCAAAGGTTTGGGAATTTTCAAATAAAAATAACCGATTCAAAATATTAAATTTTTGGTTATGTGACACATACGGCTAACAATAACTCCTTGCTGATCCTGAAGAACAAGCCAATAAGGAGGGCTGCTCAAACACTCTGTACTATGGTAACAGGCAAATTGTACAAGGATACTTGTAAGTTTGCTCTAATTTTACTTTTGTCTCTTCCTTGCCATGAATATTGCGAGCAGAACGGCATGCACACATTGGTGATTCTTCTCAACGAAAGTCAAAGCGACCAGGAAGCCAGCGTCGAAGAGAAGGGCGAAGAAGGCGAAAACGCGAAGCTTTGCGACGTCACCCACGATACTATAGAAATCAACACAACCTTAGTAACGACACATTAATCTATACATATATGTACATATGTATATAACACATGCGTTGTGTTATATACATATGTACATATATGTATAGATTAATGTATCTTCTAAGGCAAAAAGAAATAACAAATTTTCGGTAAATGTAGAATAATAATGCCATATATTTCGTAGAACTACCTAAATGTAACGTTTTGAAAAATAGAGCCACCTGAGATTGTCGCTTAGGACGCCGCTAAAGGTGCGACCGGCAGCGAGGCCGAGACCGCCAGCCGTCATCGCATACGCGCACCAGCGCTTTTCCAGATTGAGCGTGTGCAGATATTCAATCGTGTAGATCTGAAGAGATGAAGAGGAGGAGGATTCTGGTGGAACAGATACTCTGTAAATGAAAGTTAGCTAACTGACAGGATTGTGGAAGGCCTGTCAGCACGCCTGTCGATTAGCCTTCCAAATGCGCGCAGGAAGGCTAACTGGCAGGATTGTTTCGTTAGGTGCACTAGGTACTGTTTGTAAATATGACCATTCAACTTCTTATTGTTCTGCACTCAGTTTGTAGATTGCACTGTGTATTATACACAATTCTGAAGCACACTTTATATCAACCATTTTCTTTCTGGACATTCACCTACAGCAAAAACAGCTATTTGTAACAAGGGTATTGTCTTACAGTGAATGAAAAGCTAAGGGACGGGTCTAAGAGTCTACAGGGAAATCAGCCTTACTAAAGGGGAAAGAAGAAAAGTGGAAGAAGAAAAAGAAATGCACGAAAGGGAAAATCAGCGTGTTCAAGGGCACAAAAAGAATGTCGAGATAGTTATACAAGCCTGACAATTCACCAGCATTGTAATGCAACAGGAACTCTTATAATACGGAATAAATGAGCTATTTGTTTAGTATTAAGATAAACAGTGTCCACGCCATTACTGCAACCAAGTTACATGGAATATCCTATAATAATGTTGCATTCTAGTATAAGAACTAGTATAATAATAACTAATATAATATACACTCGACTTCTTCATCCGGCTTGGCCACTCGCACCAAGCAGATTGATGCACTGGTCTTTCTTCTTTTTCTCCTTCTCTCCCTCCTTCTCTCGCAATCTCAGCATGAGATGCTCGCCGCGGCGGTAGAAATCGTCGGCTCGGCGGCGCCACTGGCAACGAGGAAAGTAAAGATCAGATCAGAGCTTCATTTTACATTTTGCAGGGATAAAAGGGGTACTATGAAATCGAACAGATAAAAAAAACTGAAGGTGAAGAAATATCTATCAATCCTTTATCAGTACCAGAAGGAAGATTGAACTGACAAAGAATCCCCTCCGAATGAGCAGCGACGGCCTCCGCAAGCTTACCAGAGAACATGACGTAACTCGAGCAGGGATGGACTGCAGAGGGAAGCCTCCATGTTAGCAGCGAGAGTAGCTGCGTGCTCCTCGAGGAGAAGCATCTGTAATCCTGTACTTGAGGCAACATTTGCAATTAGCTGAAGACAATTTTTTAGCTAGTCAAGAATGCTTTACACAAGGTAAGAATACTGTACCTTGTGTACAGTATTCACTGGAATAACGAAAAAAAAAGTGTAAAAAAATACCGTATATCAGCAGGCCTTGGCTGATCAGATTGCTGCCGTAGAAGAGTACGGTAGACACGCGAGGTCCACTTGCCACGATCCTACAATTGGAAAAAAATTCCTCATAATCTTCTTCTTACCCCTTCCACCCCCAGCACGAACCTAGCTTCTGCGGCTTGGTCCTTGGCGGCGAAGTCTCGGACCCAGAAAGAGGACGAGAGCACCGCGCACTGCTCGGCGCGCAGCAACGCTCTTTTCGCGAAGATCCTTCAATTAAATGCGTTTAAATAAAAGATGCATCGCAAACCTGTTCGACTCGTGCGCTCCGGTAAGTGGCGACTCCCTCTAAGAGTACCACTCTGCGAGCTCCCTCTTCGCATACTCGCAAAATTCGTTCCGCTTATTCTGCAAAATAAGCATTCTTTCGAGCATTAATCGAACGGGCAAATGACTAAAATTAGGTCGGGTAGCTTATTGTTAGTTTACACGTTATACTTACTGTTTACTGTACCTTGTGTACAGTATGCTCTGGAATTAAGAAGAAATATCCTCAACGTGTAAAAAAAATCAGGAACCTCCTTGACACTACACACAGTTCTCACTTCTGGTTGTGCTCAGTGAGATGCATGAGCAATGCCTTGGCTGTCTTCTATCCGCACAGCTTGGAGATCACGTCCCACGGCGCTCCCTCACCTTGCTCCTTTGCGAAGGCCTCTGCTTGCTGAAAAAAAATGGATTTGCCATTTGAAATTGAGGCAACATTGGCAATTAGCATGAGCCAAAATCATTAGTTTGTAAAGACCTTGTGTTGAGTACTCTCAAAAATAACGATAAAAAACGTGGATAAAATGTCTTAAACCTGTTAAAAAAAGGACCCTTCGAATAATCACTTTTTCTAACTTATCCGTTACTTTTTCAAGGAAAATATGTGAATAGTTCAACATTCACTATCCTAGTCGGGAGGAGGTCCACACTTTTTCTCTTCAAATCGTGTACAGGAGAATGAGGGGTTGTATTAAAATATCACTCAAACCGATAAATATATTATGGGGAGAAAACACGAGAATAAACAAGCCAATCGCCAGCTAAAATTCCATGAAAAGCCCCTCGAAAAAGCAATACTAATTTAACCTCCGTGAGCTTCCGTCGTTTTGTGAAACTACAAGGATATTCTCGTTGGCCCATCATAAATTAAAATGAGAAGTCAAGCATTTTGGAAAGTTCCCCAACAACAACAATTGGCCTCAATATTCGATTCGTTTTTTTACACAGATATCTTTTCTAATACTGACTCTAAATATTAAATGAATTGTGGAGAAACTCCAGAAGAGCGTATAAAATAAAGGCAATTAAAGTAACGAAAGAAGTCATATATGAAGACGTGATGTTTGCATAACCTTGCACTCAGAAGAAGTCTTCTAGTCGTTCATTTCCTTGCCCGCGAAGATTAACCGTTGCAGCTGTGACGGGATTCCTTCCTTCTTCTCCTTTATCAACTCCACCTTACCAATCGGTTTGATATCCAGCTCGACTTCCTTGCCGGTCAGCGCCTTTACTTCAGTATTCTACAATAAATATGGGTAACTACGATGCCGTTTAAACAGTTGGAATATAATCGCTCAAGTTGAATAAAGGTGCCAACTATGCATAGAAAAAAAAATGCACATCCGCTTTAAGTCCGTCCCTGCTTCTAGATCAAGAAGTGCCCAGCTAAATCGAAAGCTTACTTTTACGTCGCAGTCATCTGTAGTGATGACCACGGAATCATCCTTCTTCTGACTGGCCAAGCCGTAGCACCGCCCGAAAAGACTCTGCGCGCCAGCTGTCATTGCGTATCTAAAAGAATAATGAGCCCATAATTGGCCGAAAATAGCAAGCGCTAGGTTAATGAGAAAACGCCGCGCGAAACGTGCCTGTATAATTGCTATCAGTCCAAGACGAAATAGACATCTAGTTAGGAGCAAAATGCATGGTAACGAGAACGTGCACGGCAAGCTGAACATTGTATCAAAAGCAACTGCAACCACCACGAAATTATCTCTCCCGTGTCAACCGCTACCGCGACCGCGTCGCACCCTGTTAATCAGCCTTCCAAAACCTACTGATAGGCCTTCCATGCGAAACTCCTACCAATTTGCATTCCACTTTTTTCACTCCTACCAGTTAGCCTTTCCGGTGTGTGCAATCCTGTCAGTAAGCATTCTTTCGGGCAAACTCCTGTCAGTTAGCCTTCTTGTGTCAACAATCCTGTCAGTTAGCTAGCTTTCATTTACAGAGTAAGAACTCGAGCAATCAAGGAGCAAGCACGCTACAAGTGCAAAAACAACCCGCGAGTCCGTGAGGCATCATCAATCTAATAATAAGCATTAGCATGAGGTCTAATCGTGAGACTTGGGAAAGAAAATAAAACAGAAAAATTGCCCCCACACACCATCACGAGCGCACAAGGCATCGTCGCTGCAAGCGTAACGATCCAGTTGACCACCGTGTGCACGTCGAGGAAGATTTGCTAAAAACGCCTTAAAATTTCTCGAGTCGAGCGAACTACTATTGTTGAAACCAATTTAGAGGAGACGTATGAGAAACTGGGAAAGAAGAGAAAGAAAGAAAAAGAGAACATTTTGCTAATGGTAAGCTTATCTACATACATATCTATCTAACTCAGCACATATTACTCATGCTTACTATCTTTATATTGTTATCGTTATTGTATACCTTGTATGGTAGATCGATCCGCTTCGCAATGCGCCCTCCGTCCGGCTTGTCCATCGTTATCAACGCAAGCTCTTGCGCCGAGACAATGCTCTCTCTCGGGTCGTCACGATAGACAACGACCCAGAGAATGGAGACGGCGAGCGAGATGCACGCAGTCATATGAAGAGTGCCCTTCCAGCCACCGAACACGTCATGCAGCTCAAGTAGAACGGAGGATCTACACACTCTCTTATCATTCGCGTGTGCTATTTCGCAGGTCGCAGAAAATAGCACGCGCGCGATGAAGACCACGAAGAGCAACGGCAATTTAGAAAGTCTATGTAGCATAATTTTTCGGCGTCCTCTTTAAGCTTACTAAAGTCCATTGAGGGCGTTTATTAACTCCTCTTACATTGTTGATTAGTTGAGTAGTCTAATTACATACATATGTATGCACATATAGTTGTGGATCATATAAAAAGGATGATACTAAAATACTATTTACGTAATACTTACCTATCTATAAGTAACACTGTATTCACGATAAATAATATAACATATCAATGAGACAAACTATTTTTTGTATCTCACACCTCAGCCATCAGCGGCACGACGAGCGACTTTGTGATGGGGAAGCAGCAGATGACAGCGAGTGACGTGGACATCTCGGAGACGGGCGACCAGCGAGAGACGACGAAGCCGATCACGCCGAAGACGGACGAGAAGAGGACGCCCTGGATTTTTGAATTTTTTATTCTATTTGAAATTCCAGCCAACCTCGAAATGTTTTCTATGTGATATTCCCTTGAATTCGCGATTGTTTTTTTTTCAACACTCCCGTCAGTCTCTCAAATTTTTATTTGAAGTCCCCGCAGACATGGCTTTCCGGTGTTTAAAGTCAAAATGCCTACTGTTATGTTATTAAGAATATGGCAGAGCAAGACGATTCAGATTTGTAAATGTGTTCGGGCAACCTGAAGAAGCCGAACGGCGAGCGTAAGATAGTACGAGTGCTCGATGGCGAAGGCGAGTCCGCTGGTGGCTACGGCGGTTGCGAGGCCTGGCATGTTCATTTATTATGATTTGAAATTCCCGCCAACTTTTGCTGTCGGCTTCTCTTTTTTCTGAAGACTACATGGCCTTCTCTCCTAATATAAATATCGCTCTCTCTCTCTCTCTCTCTTTCTTTCATCTTGTTCTTCTGTTTCGCTTTTCACTATCACCGTCTGCCTGTCTTTCCTCTCGTTTTCGCCATTCGCCGCTCACCCGCCACAAAGAGCACGTAGCGTGCGCCGAACTTGGCATAGAGCCAATTGAACGGATACATGCCGACCAGCGAGCCGGCGCCGACCGCAGCGAGCAGGATGTGACGATCGACCTCGATGTCGATGGCGATGGTGCCGTGGTCGTCGTCATCCTTTAAAGCACAAAGAATGAAAGATATGTGCATGTGTAACCGGTCCAGAGTTAGGCTTGAACCGAAATTTATATGTAGATAATGAATGTAACATTTGTATAACTATTCGTTATGAGTATGTAGCTATTACATATTGTGATTTGTTGTAGTAACCTACGTGCTCCCGCCTGATATCTTCTTGCAATTAGTTTCATGTCATGAAGCATTGCTTGATTGCGCTATTGTTCAAATTTGTATATATGCCTAACGTAAGCGACTCTCGCCCATTTCATATAGTATATAAGCGTCTAATTGGCGAGCTTACGAACACTTCCATTTTTGACTTATTCTTCGGCCGGCGTTCCTTTCCCTTCCTCTCTTATTTCTGTTTTCTATCTCTTTTTCGGGACTGAACACAGTAGAAATAATTAGAAGAAAACAAAATGAAGAACTAGTGCATCTTAATTAGCAGTAAACAATTAATTGCCACTGACAACTTCATGTTCTGGGCCGTGGCTGTTCTTCGGATGATGATGATGCTCTTTGATGCAGATGAGCGTGTAGCCAAAGATGTCCGAGCTCATCATGATGCCGCCGAGGGTGAGGAAGGTCGTCAAGAGGACGGCGACGCGGTAGCGATGGCGCCAGTCCGTAAGCCCCCTTGGCGCCATCATCTAAAACGTCTACCAGTTTTTAATATCATTTATATTCTTCTAGCATTTTTTCGATGCATACAATATAGAAGATACATTTGTATTTACATACATGGAACATTTATTTAAAGCAAATTTATATCTGCACAAAAAAATTGCAATAGCAAGGAAATGATATGAAAAAGTTGCCAAGCGCAACTGCCATTTCATTTCACCTTTGGAGAGAGTGCAAAGATTTCGACTGAAATACATGCCAGCAATCATGCATTGCCTAATGAGAAAAAAAAAGATGCTTTTGTTTCTAGCAAATGACAAGCAGGAGAGAGAGAGAGTGAGAGGAGTGAGAGAGAGGGTGAGAGTGAGAGAGGAAGATAAGGAGAGAGAGATAAAGAGAAAGAAAGAGACAGAGAGAGTGGGATAGTGAGAGATGCAGAGAGAGAGACACACAGAGAGAGAGAGAGAGAGAGACAGAGAGCGTCCTCTAAATGGCAAGTGTTCGAATCGCATCGAAGCCTGACTCGAAATGCTTCTTCTCCTTCTTCTTCTTTTTCTTCTTCTTCTCCTTCTCCTCTGTTCCCCTAACCTGACTCATTCATTTATAAAGTAATACGCACATTTATACTTTCTTGCCCTTTTCGTCCATCTTAGCCCCAGGCCTGTTCTTTGTCTCACTTCTTACGAATCTGTTTTTTCAGTCTCGCCTCATTGTTTTCCGGAAAGCTTCAGGCTAAATTTAATTAAGAAAGGACAGTTAAATACAATCGTATCGAAAAAAAAATTGTGATATTCACGGGCTTTTCAGAAAGATTTAATGGCGGAATTAAGTATAAAGTATACATACAATAGATCCAAAATATACATAAGTATAAAGTACATAAGTCTCCATTAGGCTGATGATTCCTTATTCTGCACTCCTGGCTTGCGAACAGGTGTTCGCATTGCTAAAGGTTATCGCGCATTCAAAGAAGAAGAAGAAACAATGCGAATTGGAACGAATATCAGCGTACTTCAATGCGTTTGCAAACTATGGAAATGCTGATGGCATTTAGTGCTTATGAGAAATTGCAACTTACTCACCATCATTCTTATTATTGGACAATGTTTCCTCGCTGTTTCGAGTTGTCATTTTTGTTATAGTGATTTTTATTTTTTTTAAAAGGCATCTTTATAACTTTTATCAATGTGACAAATTTTCAAGACGATTGCTTTTACTTCATTTCTACTTGCAACTTGTGTATCTGTTTTAATACCACCTTCGAATACATATGAATGCATTGCAATGCTCAAATTGTTTCTGCCAGGAAAATGTTTTGTGAACTGAAAAGATTTCGTTGAGTGTGAATCAAATTGAGCTTACAAGCATGTTACTGGCAAAAAAGTTATTTCTTTCTAGTATTTTTGTACGTGGTCAATAAAAGTAAGCTGAAAACTTACATTACACGAACATTTAGTTCTACGGGCCACGATATACGAGAATGTGAAGAATACACTAAATCAACGGTCTGGTGAACTATCCATTTATGCGTGGACTTTATTTCCCAACAATTTGCCGGATCATGAATCCATCAATGCTTTTAAAGATAATTGAAAATAAATATTGTGTGTATAAATATTTTCAAAGAATGCCAATGGCACGATTAGGACTAGAAATATTTCAAGTGGAATTTCTTCGTCTGCCTATGTGAGCTCTTTATTGCAGCTTCTTCGCGATGGCAGCGTTGGTGGAGGCACGGCGCCGGCGCTTGCGGCAGCAGCAAGGGCAGCAGCTATATGGAGAGACAAATGGCGCTTCTGAGACCTGAGAAAACTGTTAACATTAATTTCAACGTACCAATACATATTAGAGGGGTAGTATTTAATGGTACTTTTCATTCTTGGAGGAGGACAAGCAATAATTAATGCTGGTCAAGTTGCCGCGTTCACCCTCGGAGAAGAGCCCAGGCAACCGATATCTCACACAATATTAGGGTAATGTTTTCACACTATATCGCAGTCAACCCCCAGTGAATGTGAATTTTCAGTAAATCCAAAGTGATTGTACTCGATAGCTGTCACCCTATCGGGGACCAGGAACTATTGAACTCAACTGAGCGCCTATATTTCATTTTTCAGAGATATGTATGACTGATCGAGATGATCTAAATGAATGGGCTAACATAACCTTCAGCGCGATGATTTTAAGACATCCATCACATTTGTACTTCCAGCATCCAATTGTATTATCTTTCGTTGGCTACGTGGACACAATGCGGTAGCCGTATTTTGCATGCGCCAGAGTCATTTTTGGATCGGATGTGCAACCAACTGTACACTGGTCTCGGTTGCTAAATTCTGAAACAGTCGAAGATTAAATGAGTCAAAGAGCCGCTCTCGAATTCGCGCCTTTTTGCCTCAGAATGGCGGAAAGAACATGCGATTTAGATGGAAGCGACTACGAATTGGTCATGAAAATTGAGATTCATTACGATTGAGGTTCGTGCTCCTTTTAAGCAAAATTCTGCGCCTACATTAGCCAAAGCGTCATGTGCCAGGTAGAAAGCACTTGGAATGTATGTACGCTTGTTGTGAACGAATTCAAAAGAACTAAAGAGAACTGACTTTTGCAGCCGACTCCATACACGGCGAAGGTCTCATTGAGGTACCAGTTCTGGTCGACGCCACACCTCGCCGTGTCCGAGATGCCGGCCATGAAGGTGTTGCCATGTTCGCTCGTAATGTAGCGAAGCTTTTTGTCACTTGCGTCTCTACATGGCAGCGTTTCTTTGCAGCCCGTTGGTGTGTCCGTGGTCCAGAGGGCATATTCATCATTATTGCCCGGAAAGGGTGATGGACATGTTTTGCAGACTGAAATGATGTATCTCTCTTAAGACAGGATATCCATAAGACTCGAGCAGGGCCCTATTATGACCTGCCCTAGGAATTTTTTTTCGATTTTGTTCATGAAAATTGGTTACAGTATACAACTCAACGTGGCCAACAAAATAGGCTTTATTTCAAACTGGAAAAAAATTTTCCGCGCGGGACCCGGTACAGTAATATTAAAAATTTCACTTGTCATAACTCGCTTAAAACTTATAGTTAGACAACCATCTTGGTATTATTGGATAGCTTTTTCAAAGGGCTTTAATTTTTGTCTAGATGTCTGTTTTCATAAAATTTCATTTTGGGCCTAAAATACGGCCCTAAGTATTTTCGAAAGCGGTTTTTGGCCAACTTAAGTATTTTATGCTCATTTCTGCAGAACGGCTCCTACATGGGCTTCAAGTGCGTGAAATTTGCTACAACATATATCTCTTTCAAAAGAAATAAACGTCTCGCTCTTAGGTTCCCAAACGCTTGAACACAATCCAGTGTAAACTGTAACACCGTGTAAGCGCATTCTTCGATCCATAACTGCGCTCAATGTCAATATTACAAAATCGTAAGTATATCATCCAAGAGCTCTCACGGAGATCTTCAAATGTTAAATACATTATTTTATTGAAAAGTTTTAATTTATATGGGAAATTTCGTTATGTACAATTAGAAGGCTTAAAAAACTACTTTAAAAACATTTTCGCCTGTCGAAACATACATTATAAGAAAGAGGATGAAATTTATTACAAGATTTATTACTTTATTACAAGACCCCTTTCAATGGAATTCCATGCATACGATATTTTGTTATAAGCCATAAGAATCGGATAACAAGGCCTTATGGAAAAACTGTAGAAAAAAAGGATTGGAATATTCTAATTCGAATAAACTAAAATGTGAATTCTTGGGCGAAATGACAGCGACGCTACTGGCACTATTTTAATGATTTATAACAAAAGATCGTGTGCATGGAATTCGATTGAAAGGGGTTCATCTTGTAGCAACTTTCATCCTCTGTCTTATGATGTATGTTTTGACAGGAGAAAATGTTTTTAAAGTAGTTTTTTAAACCTGCTAATTGTACATAACGAAATTTCCCATATAAATTGAAACTTTTCAATAAAGTAACGTATGTAACATTTGAAGATCTCCGTGAGAGCTTTTAGATGATATACTTACGATTTTATAATATTGACATTGAGCGCAGTTATGGATCGAAGAATGCGCTTGCACTGTGTTACAGTTTACACTGGATCGTGTTCAAGCGTTTGGGAACCTAAGAGCGAGACGATTATTTCTTTTGAAAGTGACATATGTTGTAGCAAATTTCACGCACTTTAAGCCTATGTAGGAGCCGTTCTGCAGAAATGAGCATAAAATACTTAAGTTGGCCAAAAACCGCCTTCGAAAATATTCAGGGCCGTATTTTAGGGCCAAAATGAAATTTTATGAAACCATCATCAACATAAAAATTAAAGCCCCTTAAAAAAGCTATCCAATGATACTTCGAAGGTTGTCTAACTATATGTTTTAAGCGAGTTATGACAAGTGAAAATTTTAACATTACTGCACCGAGTCCAGCGCGGAAAATTTTCTCCAGGTACAAATCCTTTGGCGTGAAAGTGATGCATTTGCAAGCTGAAGATTTTCACAAAATTAGACTCATGTATAAGTGTTAGAAAAAGGAAGGAAGCATTAGTTATGCCATGAAGAACATCTATATACATATAAAGAAGAAAGAAAGATACTCCTCTCTAATATTATCTCATTTAACCCTTGGCGCAAACAGCCGTGTCCGCTGTGTGGCACGAGGCATCCGGCCCGTAGAGCCAGTGGCCCTCGCGACAGCGGAGCATACTGCGCGCCTTTCCGCCAACGTAGACGCGAGTAAGCGGATCGGCGCAGCGCAAACGAAGGCAGCGCGCAAGGACGTGACGAGATGCTGAACTTTTCGCATGTTATAAGATAGACATATGAATCTTCGTCAACCACTTCGACGAAATTGCCGATTCCCACCGATCGCCCGATTGTTTATTTGATAGAACTTGAGCACCAAACATACATACATACTGTTCCGCCCAACAACCAGGGGTGCAGGACCTTTTTTTTCGGAACTTTCGGAAAGTTCCGAAATGTCCGTTCAAATTTTCGCGAATATTTTGGGATTTTAATGCTCCATTATGATAAAACCGGAGTGCCTGAATCTGAATATGCAAGCCAAATCGACGTGTGATTATCGAGAAACGCAGAAATTTGATCGGACATTTTTGAACTTTCCGAAAGTTCCGAAAGTTCCTGCACCCCTGGTTGTTGGGCGGTACAGTATATATGTATGAATTGGAAAAAGTTTGTTTTAAACCGAAATTACAGTCAGAAGTAATAAAAATTTACGAACTACAGCATTCACCACATATCTGCTTTGCTTGCTTGCGAACCTGTGGTGCTATTAATCTAGGAAGAAAGGAAGCTGAGCTCGACTTTTTTGTACGGAAATTTTTCTCGAGTTGAGTTCAATTCTCAATACAAATGCGCCGAGTTTTCTTCTAGAATTGCATCGGCTCTGGCCTTTTGACAAGCCAAAGTCAATGCTTACCTCAAACTTGGGTAATTAAACCGGCTCACTGCAGCAAGCTAGCCAAAGGTTCGGCAGCAACCGATGCCGGGCGGGTTTTCCATAGCATGCTCATCGGCAGAGGTGAGAGGCTGGGACTAATGGACGAAAACGGAGGCATTGAGACGCGATGTAACCTTTTTTAAGGTCAACCTTTTTTCTCGGCGAGAGAGTACACAAAAATGAGAGACCAAACGGAGCAATGATTTATAGCTTCCTTTTCCCTCTCTCGTCTTCCACACTCTTGCTGTTAGAAAAAAGTTGATAAAAAAATTGACCACTTTTTGGCTGAGCTTGCTTTTTAAAGATGGGATCTTTTTTGGAATAAGTTGGGCCCATCTTTCTTCTTTTCCATACTAATCCGCTCTTTTCAGAGTTCACCCTCAAGCTTTTTTCTAAAAAAGTTGAGCTCAACTTTCGCCCCGTTTTCTTCCTAGATTAATAGCACCACTGAAGTTGGCGAGCAGAAATTCTTCGCTGCAGTCAAAATCTTCGGGCAGTCTCGACGAGCGTCAACTGGCGGTGCTTCGCATGACTGACAACCTGAAACTAATTGGAAAGATTAATTAGTGAGAATAAAACTCTCCGTGGATTCATATCCCAAGGTTGTCACACCTCAAGCGATATACATAGAAGCGACCAACAATGAAGACATCAATATTAATTAAAACGCAAAAAATACTAACGATCATCGTTGTCGCAGTCTCGTCTCGCGCTGCCGAACGTAAATAATAGTATTAAAAGGAAGACAAAGATTGCTCGCATATCGCAACAACACGTTTAAGCTGTCAGTGTGCTTCTGTTCCCCGGAATGATTTTCCGTAGTTTTTCTCGGCTCCTTTATAGAGGTGAAAAATGAGCACCAAAACATTCGTCTTCTACTCGTTCACACGCCTAAAGGCCATTGTACATTTAACGACAACAACACAGACACGGAGGAGTATGATATACGGAGATCAAAATATGAACGATGAGACGCTGAGACGCTAGCATATTGTGAACATACAGAGCAAGGTGAGAACAAACGTTGCCACTGGATAAAAAACAGAGCTAATTGAGCCACATAATAATGAAGTGCAACGCGGTAGAATCGAAGATTCGATCCAGCAAGCTTGGATCATCATCAATCCATCAAAAATAAAAAATAAAAAACAAAAAAACGTTGCCTTTTTGTCTGCTGTTTGAATGTAATTCTAATCTTGTTATAATTCAGCCAGAAATGAAGGCGCAAGCCAAATTGCTTTCCCTGAAAGAATTCGACCTTTTCTCCTCTTGGCCGGAGCTGGCAAAGAAATCAGATGCCGAATTCAATGAGTGGCTCGCAGATTTGGCAAATGTGCCCACTGCGGCAACAAGATGCCAGTCAGCCGGCAGTCGTCTCCACAACCAGGGCAGGCGCCTCCGTGGTGCGTCCAAACACATCTCTCTCATCTCTTTCTCTCACCTCAGTCAATCGATACCGGATTTAGCTAGATTGCATCTCCTGTAATCGTTCGGTCAACCTAGGTTGTATGTATTGTTTCTTGTGATAAATTTGTATTTATTACTCGAGTTTGTCTCCTTTACAGATCCTACTAAAGGAACAGAGTCATTTAGGAAACCTTGTGCGTGCCCTTGTCATTCAGGTCAAGGCAAGGGCCCTTTCCTAAGCACATTTTTCATTCGTGATGGATGCACAGATAAGAAATGGCTCAACATTAACTGAAAAGGCACTCGCAAGAGCGACGTAAAAGGGAGTAGCCAAGCAGAAACAAAGCGAGAGTGTGAAAGTCTGGAGGAGAGGAAGGCATAGCAAGTTAGAGTGTGAATAGGGATAGAGTAAGAGATAGACACCAAGATTGGGCGAGAGAAGTTAGGGAGTGTACGAGGAGCAAATGCAAGCGAGAGAGAGAGAGAGAGGGAGAGAGAGAGAGAGAGAAACGAAAAGCGTAATCGAGTGACGATGTGCGGTAATTGAAATCTGCTCGTTCGCGTGCCCGGATTATCAAAAGCAAGGAACATTTGCGGTCTAACAATCAAGAATAGTATAGAATCATGTAGAAGGTGCAAAAACACTCTACAGATATAAGCCTCGATATATTCACGAACTATTGAAGCTGACATTGCCGTTTACTACTATTTTAGTTCTTTTGATTTTAATTCTTTCTCGCTTTTCACGCTCTGCTTTTCTTCTTATTCTTCTTTTCTATCAATCTTTCTTCATTCTCTATGTCCGCCCTTTCTCGGTTGTCACATACATTCTCAGTCAAGTACTCTCTGTTTGTTCTTTTGTTTATTTCTCTGTCTCTCTCTCTTGCTCTCTCTCTATTTATGTCTCTTTTACTCTCTCTCCCTCTCTCTATCTCTTTCGACTACTCTTACTTTCAACCACTCTCCCTTCAATGCGTCCATAAAATCGTAAATTTGACAAGCCGTCTGCTGACTGGTGTTCTCTGCATAGATTCTCATTTAATCAGAATGGGAACAGTTTCATTTCTACAAATTTTAGTCAACAAGAATATATTTTACATCGATGCTTCAATGGAAAGCTCAAAGATTGTTTTGCTCGTAGCAAGTGAGATATTAAGTGATCATATTGTGTGGCCAATGAATTGTTTGCTTCTTCTGCGCTGCTTGCAACAGATTGTGAACGCGAGCGAACTAGTAGTTGTTATTAGGGTTGCATTCCACTCGGTCGTAGATCCGGCCTGGGTTGCGTTGCTCTTCCAAACCCATCCACTTATTAATTCCGGCGATGCAGAATGCGTAATTAGAATTCTGTCCAAGTTGCTCAGAAACACCGTTCAAGACGTATCCGCTAAGATACTTATAACCGCAATGTGCCACGATGCATCCATTTCTCTTCTGCAAAGTAGGAAAGAATGCATGGGAATTAATTCATAGCAAAAAATTAGAATCAAATTATGTCTCTGAATTAAAGTAAAAAATATTTATTTATATATACCAATATACATATTTACATATGGTAAGTAAGTATGAGCATAAAGACCCGTTAGGATTGTTTCTGACAATTAGATAAATTGCCTTAAATTAATACAGTCGTCGAAAAGGAAAATAAAAATAAGACAGGGACACTTATTTCTTCTTCTTGGATAACTCCTTAGTTCAAAGCTCTAGAGCTGGAAACAGTAATTTCGGGCGTGGATTATGGACAAGATGTTCCAACCTCTAAGGCAACGGGCGACAGATACGCACTGCCGCTTGTCCGTGTATCGCACTCACCATCAGTGCCACACTCTGAAAAACAATTCCTGAAATGTGATGGAACATTCCTCTACGTTTCTTTCTTTTTGATTTCACTACTTTTACTGCATGTTTGGAAGACAAATTAGTTTTAAAAAAATATCATAAAACTGAAAGGGGCAGTTTTCATGGAACAGAATAATTATATCTAAAAAAAATTAACTCTAAGAAAGTGGAAAGATTCCAATGAATTATATTCCTAATCCAGAAAAAAACAATGCTTCTATAAACTCTAGTTTTACGTTACTCAATGCACTCTTTGAAGGCACTTACTATATGCGCACATATAGTGAGAGTAAGAAGCATTTGAGCCATCGATGCGCCACTCGCCCGGACCGTCTTTTCCAGGAACACACGAGACACAAGATGCAGGCGTAGGCGGCTCTGTCGAGTCTGCTTCGTGTGCCTGCGAATAAAACATTGAGGATCAGTTTAGAATATTGAGTGAACACTCAAGGAATTTGATGAAACAGTCACAATGACATTGCACAGTTCTTTGTCAACATGAAAGGACTAGTTACCACGTAAAGTTGGCCACCGTTCACACACTCGTACTTATTCTTCATTTCATTTGTGCGTCTTAGCAGGTGTCCCGAGTGCGATGGACAGAGGCTTCCGTGCGGGCAGAACGAAGTGTGTTTGCTCAGAGGCTTACATGACGTCGCTTAAAGAAATAAGATTATCCAAAAATTATGCAACATTTCAAATTGTCTTATGGGAGATGAACTGTAATTTTCGCTTGTGCTATTTGGCCGATCGCACAAACGCGCCGCGTGCTATTTTCACGCAGAGCGTTTGTGCGATCAGCCAAATAGCAAAAGCGAAGATTAGAGTTCATCTCCCATGGCATTAATTATTTCTGGTGATCGTCCTTCTTTAAGAAGCGCTTGTTATAAATCTCTCCATTTCCTCATCGAAATACAGTGGTAAGTTTTACTTGGCATTATTGCACTGGAAGTCTCGTGTCACCTCCGCAGAAGATCTCATCGATCGTTCCCTCAACTCCATCAATCTTCCACTGTCCAACAGTGCACTTGGGTGTCTTATGTGTGCTCGTTGGCTGTCCACCGTTCTGCACATAGTAGAGTGGGCCCGATGGGCATGCCTCAGGCACCACGCAGTAGTTATATTCGGAAAAGATGGCGTCTTGTAATGTTGCTGATGCAAAGGTCTTAGTGCATAGATCGCAATCTTAAAAAGGAAACTGGACAACTAACTATTTACGTAACTTTATTTATTCAAAAGACAAACCCTCGCCGCAAGCCATATTCATGACTGGATCCGTTGTTTCACCATCGAGATACCAGTTTCCATCCTTTTTGCACTTGACTCTCCCGTTTGGTACCGCGGTGGAGACGAATGGCGCACTGTTGCCCTGCAAAAAAAAACATTTAAAATACTTTTTTAATATACCTAACAATGGTGCCCAACGGTGTAAGCTACTCGTATTCAAGAGGTCACACATTTCGGCGCTTAAAAAAAATACAACAACCGAACAATAATGAATGAATGCTGCGGTTGCCTGGTCACCATATGGAGAGTACGAAGAGCCGGCAAAACTTAAGAAATATCACATAGATTTTTAGATGATCGCCCTCCTATTCAACCCGTCATTGCCTGTTGTGGCTCCATCGCGATCTTGCAGATTTTGCGGGAATGCGAAAAGCGTCAATTAGAGAACGTGAGTGCAGAGGTACGAGCGATCCACAAACTTATTATTACCACTACCTGGGCCTCAGTTAACCGAAGGAAATACCGTAATCCCCTATTAAAATGTTTATTTTCTCAGGGCAATTGCATTTTGTGGCTTCGGGACACTTGCAAGCAAAAGCAAGGATATCATTTGCTAGTTATATGAATGATCGAAAAGATGTCTATATGAAATTGTTACATACCTTCATCACGATGATTTCATAATTTCCTTCACATCTGTACTGCCAGCAATTACCGGAATTATCTTTCGTTGGCTTTCTTGAAACAATGCGGTGGCGGTATGGTGCATGAGCCAATGTCATTTTTGGGTCAACTTTGCAGTCGTCTTTACAACTGGCCTCGATGCCATTATCTGAAACGGCAACGATTAAAGGAAGCAAATCTTGAATTGGCTCCTTTTTACCTGAAACGAGTATGTGTTTTAGAGAGATACGAGAACAATGGTAAAACAAATTTAACGGATTATAAATGAGTTTTGTGCTCGTTTAAGGCCAAATATTACGTTTATATTAGTCGTGCTATGTAAAAAAAAATTTTAGAGAAAAAAAATTTGTTTCCTCTCTTGTTATGAATACATTCCAACCAGCATAAAAAAAGTACTGACTCTTGCAGCCGACTCCATGCACGGCGAATGTGTTAGTGAGGTACCACTTGTGGTCAACGCCGCAGCTGGCCGTTTTTAGGCTGCTGTCGGCCTTGAATATGTTGCCATCTTCGCTCGTAATGTAGCGCAGCTGCTTGTCATCAAAATGGCCCCCTCTGCAAGGCAGCGTTTCTTTGCATCCCGTTGACGTGTTAGTGGTCCAGCGGGCATATACGTCGCCATGATCGTCAGGAAAGGATGAAGGACACGTGACGCAGTCTGAAACGATGGAATTTTCTCAAGCATTCGCTTTGTCAAACAAATGGCCAAGGACGAATTGCGTAATTTCAAGCAATTATTCAAGTAATCCAACATCATCCTTACCTCCCACACAACTTGCATTCTTGACTTCTGTGCCATCGACGGCTACCCACTTTGCCTCGTGCATGCATTTTATTGTCAGCCCATCGACGACCCCCTAAATTCTTTAGTTAACTTGGCAAATGTTCACTCATGCCCCACTCTGATTCGCATGTTACTGTAGGTCGCATGAAAATAAAAGAACAATAAGAAAAGTTTTCTTTGTGTACGGGGCAATTTGGTAATCACGCTCATTTGTTTTGGCATAGCTTTATTGTTGTTGCCAATGTTTGCGCACAAACGTACACAGTTGGTTGCGAGAGATCCTTTCGAGCACCTCAGCGTCATGCACGTATTATGCGTTTCTACTTCGAGCTTTGCATCGTGGTCCGTGAGGAACAGGAAGCCACGCGGTGGTGCGAACAGTGGAAGCAGCGAGTCAGCACGGCATGAATCGGTGCAGCGTTGGTCTGAAAATTAATGGCGAATCAATGTAGAGGGTAGAATAGGAGCAGAGGCGTTGCGGTCAGTCGCGCAGCACTTCCGTGAATGGGCGTTTGTCATATCCTAACCCCAGCTCGCCCGCTTATAATGCTTCCACACCTTTTGAGCAGAGCGCATTGCTGAAAAGTCTTTCCTCGCCGCCGCTTTCTTTCCATTGTCGATTGCCGGTACAGACAAGAGTCCGCCCAACGCCGATGAGCGTGGGGCACGAGCCCGGGCTGCTGTTAACTGGCGCCCCGAAGAGGGCAGTACCCGGTGGGCAGAAAGCGACAGGGCAAGCGTGGGATTCGCACGCAGGCCTAATTAAAGCCTGAAAAAAGATTATATTTACTCTATATGTAATAATTATATGCGTGTATTACAAATGCTTTTAAGGCCAACCAATAAAGTTTTAAAAAAACCTTGTCGTATTCCTGGTACAAATCCTTTGGCGTGAAAGTGTTGCATTTGCAAGCTGAAAAGGGAATTAGTGGGTACGTGCAGAAGTGTTCGAAAAAGGAGCATGAATGTTGCAATCAAGAGTGAGACGAACTTCTGTCTTATATGAACAGAAGAAAGAAAGAAACTACTCTTGAATTCTTTCGCTGACCCTTGGCGCACACGGCCGTGTCTGCGGAGTGGCACGAGGCGTCCGGGCCGAACAGCCAGCGGCCCTCTCGGCAGCGAAGCATACTGTGTGACTTTCCGCCAACGTAGAGGCGAGCAAGCGGATCGGCGCAGCGCAAACGAAGACAGTGCGTCTCGGGACTTGACAAGATGCTTAAGTTTTAGTATTAGAAAGTTAAATGAATCATTGGTGGTCACTTCGACGAAATCGCCAACGTCCATCTGATTGTTCCCCTGCATTCCATCAGCACCTTGGCCCGATAATTTAAATAGACATAGGCATAGATGAAGAAGACTGTTCGAAAAAAATTTCGAGAGAGCAAAAGAAAAAATGTGAGTACTAAACATTAGAGAAAAAAGGTTTTAATTTAATTGAACCCTTAAAAAACCTAAAATTAGCGAGTAAAAATTCATCGCTGCAGTCAGTTCCGGAAGATGGGCAGTCACGACGAGCGTCCACTGGCGGGGTTTCACACGACTGACAACCTGATACTAAACCTACTAGTTAGTAACGATGTAGATCAATAATACATATTAATAAAGATTCAAAAACACTAACGATCATCGCTGTCACAGTCTCGTCTCGCGCCGCCGTGCGTAAATAAAAGTAATAAAGGGAAGACAACGATTGCGCGCATCTCGTAGCCCTGTGCTTCCTTTTCTCCGACCGGAATGATTTTCCGTGTTTTTTCTCGGCTCCTTTATAGAGGCGGAAAATGAGCGCCAAAACATTCATCTTGATTTGATGTTTCCTTCAAAGTTGCTCTTCCTTCTTCCTCGATTGACATTTTAAGCGGAGCGCCCGAAATTAACATTGCAGCTGAATTGAGTTTCACTTTCTTCGCCATCGCGACTGATTCATGGAGAAGAAGAAGATTGCAAATTGCTCGCCTCAGCTCGATGCGTCGTTAACATTCGATTTCTCAAAGTGATACTGGAAATGTTGAGCGTCTCTGCTACACGTCTCTGAGGTAATACATTTTCCTTCTCCTGGTTCCTTTGACTAACAATTTATGGCGGCTGTTACGAACGCTATAATAAAATAAATTACACAAAAAGAAAAAGGATGCATGAAACTGGTAATAAAATATTTTGATTTAAAAGTAATGATTTCTGAACTATCTATGGTGCATGAACTTTCTGAACTGTCCGAAAGTTCACATCTTGATCAGTCAGTTTGGAACATTCCGAAAGTTCGAGCAGTTTGTGCACACTTGGTTGTTTCAGCGTTACATTCTGCAGCCCGTCGCGAGGGGGCCGGCCAGGGCCAAAAAGATTAAAGGAGCTGCCTATGGAGATTACAATGTTGTTTTATTTTTTGCTAATGTTGCGCAACTAAAAACTTTTTTAGGAAAAGAATGAATGCATCCTGAAAGGGGCCTGAGGTGAGAAGAATAGAACATTTTCCCTACGTTGTATGTTAGAATTTAACGAGCGACGTCATTACCCCTTACGTATTTGCTGCCCATGCACACATTCATTCTACCAGAAGGAAGATGATACCTCGGTGCGAAGCGGCAAGCCACACTTGAGATTCTAGGGAAGAGAAGAGAGGCAGAGAGAAACAACTCAAGAATTCTACTTTGTTATGATGGATACTGTGTTAGCGAACCGCCAAAAGTTTTTACAAGATGTTGCGGGATTTCAGACGTCAGTTTGTCGCAATCGGCTGCTAAACTCACTGGACTGTTCCTTTAAGAGAAGTAACAAGAGAATGGGTTCTTCGCTGCCATGCGACACTTACATAAGGAGAGAGAAATAAACGTATTGCATGACCTGGCTCCTCGGAAATAATTACGAAATCCTTAACGTGTGTTTCAACACCCGGTTACTTACACACAGAAAGCTTATTAACCTCAAACACTGCAAACATGAATATAATCTGATAGAGGCGCTAGTGAAGGAATTGTTGGTGATATATGCTAGCGAAGTATAGGGCTGCGAAAGAAAGTAGGTCGAGGTGCCATAGCAAAGCTCTGGTCACCGCTCCTCGCGGAGCCAGAGAAGAGAACTGAAGATACCGGGACTTTTGCAGGGAGGTGTGAAAAGGCGAGGGGGAGGCTATAGTGTGGCCGAACACCGAGTCAAGCGAATAATTAGAGAATGAGAGGCCTTATTACATGAACAGTCCAAAAGGCGAAAGAGTGAGCGCGTGGTTCGAGAAGCATAGATCGAGCGAGAGTAGCATACTTGCTCGCTCCAATGATGCCACATAATGAAAGCACTAAATACTGAAAAAAACGGAACTAATTTCATCCGCCCACATAAATTACACAAGAAAGAGAAAATCACGAAGAATTCTTGACATAGCCGATGATCCGCTCCACGGCCAGCGAGAAGTGCGGAATTCATTGAGAGTGCTTCACGAGGGGATAGTAACAGCAACTTTATTGCTTTGATCTTTCAAGGGCGTCATGGCATAGCGAAATTTACGGGAAGAATTCGGCAATGGAATTCGTTGATTTCATAGCTAAGAGATCTTCTGTACCAATCCCTTTTCCGAGTTCCAGATGCATATTTTTGGAGAAGTAAACAAGTGGATACAGATACATATTTATTGAGTAGTCAGAGAGCAGAATACAGACAGGGAAGAAAGCGAGAGAGAGAGAGATAGAGAGAGAAAGAGATAAAGAGAGAGAGAGCCGATAAAGGGACGAGACAGCTGGGAAACGGCGGCCGGCCCGATCGCCAGTCGGCTCTTGGATAGCCAGAGTTAGAAGCTGCTCGTACAAATGCGTATGTAGAAAAAGGCGATATAATAAAGCGTCCTTGTGTTGAATTGGGTCTTCTTTCATAGAAGGGAAAAGATCTTCTAGCATTGATGCAATTGGAGGATAAGTCATCATTTACACTGTCTCTTCCTTCATTTCGTCATCGTCTTCCGTCGTCGTCGTCGTGGCTTCCTCGCCTGCCTCACTTTTGGCTGCGATCATCGCATAGGGCGACGGCGTCGCCTTCACGAATGGCATGTACAGCACAAAGGCAGCAGCGACGATTGCGGCGTGCAAGTAGAAGATTTCGTCCCACTTGGCTTTGAAGCAGCTGCAAAGTCGTATTCATCCGCATTTATTCTTTCATTTTCAATCTAAATATTTATTACGGCTTGCAAAAGGAGGCGATATTCAAGATAGAGTTTTTGGGCTCCTTCAAAGGCTACACATACTGCACGATTATTGGCTCGATGAGAATGCAGACCGAACGGAACATCTGTCCCTGGCCGACGACGAAGAATGCGTACGGTCTGTAGAAATGTTAATGAAGAGGAAAACGGTAATTTTATATGTACTAATATTAAAAAAAAAAACTTATATTCACCCAGAAAGCAGCGCCGCTCCAGTGACGTATGACGCGACACCAAAGCCGGAAAAGAACTAAATAAAAGGGTGAAAATCTTCAAATAATAAAAAAAGATTTCAAATATTTAATTTTTGTTTATGTAATACGCGGCTAAGTATTACATAAAGAAAAATTAACTATTTATTGCGTTGACTTCAATAGAACGCCTGCCAAGTAACCAACTCAAACCCTCTGTACTATGGTTACAGGCTAATCGTACTAGGATATTTGTAAGTTTGCTCTAATTTTTACTTTAGTCTCTTCCTTGCCATGAATATTGCGAGCAGAACGGCGTGAACACATTGGTACTGCTTCTCAACGAAAGTCAAAGCGACCAGGAATTCAGCGTCGAAGAGAAGCGCGAAGAAGGCGAAAACGCGGAGCTTTGCTACATCGCCAACGATGCTGGAGAAAGTAAGACAATACTAATTATAACTTTTAAACATGTGTTGTGTTACATAGTACGCATGTATGTACATATATGTATCTTTTATTGAGAATAAAATAACAATATTTGCGGTAAATGCCGTAAATAATGCCGTATATTTCTTAGAGCTACCAAAATGTAATGTTTTGAAAAATGGAGCCACCTGAGATTGTCGCTTAGGACGCCGCTAAAGGTGCGACCGGCCGCGAGGCCGAGACCGCCAGCCGTCATCGCATACGCGCACCAGCGCTTTTCCAGATTGAGCGTGTGCAGATATTCCATCGTGTAGATCTGAAGAGGTGAGGAGGAGGATTCTGGTGGAACAGAAGAAAGTACGCAAACCCGAGCAATACAAAAACAGTAAAAAAAAAATATATATATATATATATATACAGCAAGAAGGTGGAATTAAGGAGTTAATCAAAAGCATCTACAATTCTTGCATAGTGTCTAATCTTAACGATTTTGGAAGAAAAGAAATAAAACCGGTACGCACCATTACGAGCGCACAAGGCATGGTCGCTGCAAGCGTAACGATCCAGTTGACCACCGTGTGCACGTCGAGGAAGATTTGCTAAAAATGCTTCAAAATTCTCGAGTCGAGATTAAACAATTATTGTTGAAACCCATTTAGAGGAGACTTATGGGAAACTGGGCAAAAGGAAAAAGAGAGAGAGAGAGAGAGAGATAGAGCTTTTTGCTAAGCTTATCAATCTATTTATCTATCTCAGCATATATTACTCAGGGTTACCAGCTTTATATTGTTGTTGTTATTTTATACCTTGTATGGTAGATCGATCCGCTTCGCAATGCGCCCTCCGTCCGGCTTGTCCATCGTTATCAACGCCAGCTCTTGCGCCGAGACAATGCTCTCTCTCGGGTCGTCACGATAGATGACGACCCAGAGAATTGAGACAGCGAGCGAGATGCACGCAGTCATATGAAGAGTGCCCTTCCAGCCACCGAACACGTCATGCAGCTCAAGTTGAATGGAAGACCATGAGAGTACGCACTCTCTCATTCTGGCGGTTATTTGAAAAATCTCACATAATTTTTCGAATTTCACCCTCCTTTAACAAGCTCTCAAATCGTATCGATATACATATTCTTTTTCACACTGATCAAATGAATAAGGCTAATATTGACACGCCTGCGTTGCATGGAGACATAATTCAAATAAATACAATGCCAATATACAATATATGTATGTAGTTATTTATAAATTAGAAAAATATAGTCACGATAAATTAAATAATCAATAAAAAATAATTTTTTGTCATCATACCTCAGCCATCAGCGGCACGACGAGCGACTTTGTGATGGGGAAGCAGCAAATGACAGCCAGTGAAGTGGCCATCTCGGAGACGGGCGACCAGCGAGAGACGACGAAGCCGATCACGCCGAAGACGGACGAGAAGAGAACGCCCTGGATTTTTGAACGTTTTATTCTGTTCGAAATTCCCGCCAACCTCGCAGATTATTTTTTGAAATTCATGCCAAATACAATTTTTTTATTTGAACTTCCGCCAACCTCGCAATTTTTTTCTCCATTTGCAATTCCCTCCAACTTGGCTTTCAGCTATTTAAATGAAAGATAACAAGCTAATTTTGGCTCTAAGCGACTAATAATAAGGAACAGCACGAATATATGCAAACGTGTTCTTGCTACCTGAAGAAGCCGAACGGCTAGCGTTAGATAGTACGAGTGCTCGATGGCGAAGGCGAGTCCGCTGGTGGCTACGGCGGTTGCGAGGCCTGGCATGTTCATTTATTACGATTTGAAATTCCCGCCAACTTTCGCTATCAGCTTCTCTTTTGTCTGAAGACTACATGGCATTTTCTCCTAAATGTCTCTCTTCTTTTTTCTTTGCGTCTCTTTTCTCTATCACCTTTTGTCTTCCCTCTCGTTTTCGCCATTCCCTCTCACCCGCCACAAAGAGCACGTAGCGTGCGCCGAACTTGGCATAGAGCCAATTGAAGGGATACATGCCGACCAGTGAGCCGGCGCCGACCGCAGCGAGCAGGATGTGGCGGTCGACCTCGATGTCGATGGCGATTGTGCCGTGGTGGTCGTCATCCTTTGAGGCAGAAAGAATGAAAGATGCTGGATGTGTAACCGGACCAAAGTTCGGCTTGTACCGAAATTTTTATGTATGTAGATAATGAATGCAACATTTGTATAACTACATATTGTTTGTGAGTAGCTATCACATATTATAATTTGATGGACTCCCCCCTGATAACGTAATTAGTTTCACGAGCCACGAAGCATTGCTCGATTCACGCTATTGTTCTAACTAGAATGTTTGCCTAAGTGACTCTTGCCCGCGTCATATAGTATATAAGCGTCTAATTGGTGACCTTACGGACACTTCACTTCTTGTCCTATTCTTCAGTCGGCGTTGTTTTTTCCCTTTTTTCTCTTCCTAAGATTCTCTACCTCTCTCACGGAAGGACACGGTATAAAAAAAGAAAAAAGAACAAGTGTCACCTAAATAAGCGGAACTAATCAATTGCCACTGACAACTTCATGCTCAGGTCCATGGCTGCCCTTCGGATGATGATGATGCTCCTTGATGCAGATGAGCGTGTAGCCAAAGATGTCCGAGCCCATCATGATGCCGCCGAGCGTGAGGAAGGTCGTCAGGAGGACGGCGACGCGGTAGCGATGGCGCCAGTCCGTAAGTCGCCTTTGCGCCATCATCTAAAACGTCTACCAGTTTTCAAAGGAGGACGACCACCGAAAAATCATGTGATATTTCAAATTGCCGAGTCCCTTTGCACTGTCATTCGCGTGTGCTATTTTCACGCAGCGGGTCTGTGAGACCTGCGAAATAGCGCTGCGAGAATGCGAGTGAGGAATCACAGGACAAATCGAAACAAAATTAAATATGTGATCGCCTTCCTTTAATGTGATTTATTTTCTTCTAACATTTTTCGATGCAGACAATCTAGAAGATACATTTGTATTTACATGGAAGATTTATTTAAAACAAATATATAATTGCCCAAAAAATATGCAATCTCTAAGAAATGATATGAAAAAGTTGCCAATTGCAACTTCCATTTCTTTTCGGCTTTGGCCAGAGTGCAAAGATTTCGACTGAAATACATGCCAGCAATCATGCATTCCCTAATGAGAAAAAAAAAGATGCTTTTGTTTCTAGCAAATGACAAGCAGGAGAGAGAGTGAGAAAAAGAGAGAGAGAGAGAGAGAGAGAGAGAGAGAGAGTGAGAGTGAGAGAGCAAGATAGGCAGAAAGAGAATGAGTGAGAGAGATAATTATATAGATAGAAAGAGACAAGGAAAGTGAAAAATACAGAGAGAGAAAGAGAGAGAGAGAGAGAGAGAGAGAGTCGTGGTCGTCCTCTAGATGGCAAGCGTTCGAATCGCATCGAAGCCATGACTTATCATGCTTCTTCTTCTACTTCTTCTTTTTCTTCTTCTTCTCCTCTGTTCCACTAAACTGATTCATTCATTTATAAAGTAATATGCACATTTATACTTTCTTGCCCTTTTCGTCCTTCTTCCACCCAGGCCTGTTCTTTGTCTCATTTCTCAAAAATCTGCCTTTTTAGTCTCGCCTCATGGTTTTCCGGAAAGCTTCAGGCTAAAGTTAATTAAGAAAGGATAGTTAAATACTATCGTATCGGAAAAAATTGTGTTATTCGTGGGCTATTCAGAAACATTTAATGGCGGAATTAAGTATAAAGTATACATGCAATAGATCCAAAATATACATAAGTATAAAGTACATAAGTCTCCATTAGGCTGATAATTCCTTATTCTGCACTCCTGGCTTGCGAACAGGTGTTCGCATTGCAAAAGGTTATCGCGCATTCAAAGAAGAAGAAACAATGCGAATTGGAACGAATATCAGCGTACTTCAATGCGTTTGCAAACTATTGAAATGCTTATGGCATTTAGTGCTTATGAGAAATTGCAACTTACTCACCATCATTCTTATTATTGGACAATGTTTCCTCGCTGTTTCGAGTTGTCATTTTTGTTATAGTGATTTTTATTTTTTTTTAAAAGGCATCTTTATAACTTTTATCAATGTGTCAAATTTTCAAGACGATTGCTTTTACTTCATTTCTACTTGCAACTTGTGTATCTGTTTTAATACCACCTTCGAATACATATGAATGCATAGCAATGCTCAAATTGTTTCTGCCAGGAAAATGTTTTGTGAACTGAAAAGATTTCGTTGAGTGTGAATCAAATTGAGCTTACAAGCATGTTAATGGCAAAAAAGTTATTTCTTTCTAGTATTTTTGTGCGTGGTTAATAAAAGTAAGCTGATTTCAGAAAACTTACATTACACGAACATTTAGTTCTACGGGCCACGATATACGAGAATGTGAAGAATACACTAAATCAACGGTCTGGTGAACTATCCATTTATGCGTGGACTTTATTTCCCAACAATTTGCCGCAGCATGAATCAATCAATGCTTTTAAAGATAATTGAAAATAAATATTGTGTGTATAAATATTTTCAAAGAATGCCAATGGCACGATTAGGACTAGAAATATTTCAAGTGGAATTTCTTCGTCTGCCATATGTGAGCTCTTTATTGCAGCTTCTTCGCGATAGCAGCGTTGGTGGAGGCACGGCGCCGGCGCTTGCGGCAGCAGCAGGGGCAGCAGCTAAATGGAGCAGATTTTTTGTTTACAACTTTATACTTTTTTGTTTTCTTAAGCTTTCTCTTTCCAACTCGTATCCCGCAACGAGCCCTTATATTACATACATATATACATATGTGTCCTTCTCAAAAATTGGCCAGCTAGAACGACAAATTGATTGAAACTTGATTTCTTTAAAAAAAATGAAACAGTATTTGCAAGCCCTACCCGCAGCATCCACAGCCGCAGCAGCCGCATCCGCAGCAACCACAGCAGCAGGGGCAGCAGCAGCAGCAAGGCTGTAAAAGAAAACGATTTTTATTCCGATAATTTTTAAATTATCTGTTCTTCTCCAGACTTTCTTCTTAGTAAGCATTCAGAAAAAGCAAAAAAAAAGTATGAACTGAAAGTGTCAAAATGAAAAAGAAACGTACACAGCAGCAGCAACAACGTTTCGCCTTCTTGAGCGATCCACCGGGAGAAGGCCGAGGTGACAACGACTTCATTGGCTTCTTGCAAGATGAAGCACACGACGGAGCTGTGAGTATTTTTAGTGGGTAATTTAAGAATCACGTCTGTAATAAGTTGAAAGATGTTGTATGTGTGAAGTACGTACCTGAAACCGAAGCCCCGCCCTGTGCGGAGGATGCACCAGGAGAGAACTGGCTCACATCATTCGACAGCTGGCGCTTCTGCTGTCCGGCCTGGATGGCTGAGACGCCGACGAGGAAAGAAGCAGCGAGAGCGATGAGCACCAGCGAGTTCATGCTATCTATGGCTGAAAACTAGATTCTAGATTATAGTGAGAACTATGTACTATTCATCACAGGTTAATCAAGGCAGTTTGGCTAATTATTCAAAAGCAATTGAACGTTGAAAACGAAGGAGGACGGATGATGCGTCCTGGAAGACCTCAAGCAGCGCTTTTATCTCCCAGCGTTCACGGCTGTCCTTCACACTTTACAGCAGACAGTGAGAATGCATGTCAAATGATTGGGAGAATAATACCTTTTTATCTGCATAGGTGGTTGTTCGAGTCTCTCGAACTTCTCGATCGTTATGTTTGCATGCACTAGAAGTGGGGCCCATGACGCCTGGGTTGTTCGCATGCCGGAAGTATTATATTTCAGGCAGTCAGTAATATTATGGATGCTCATGTCAGAGAAGCGTTCAATGATGTAAAGTTGACTCATTCTGATTTATTTTAATCAATTAAATATCGTGGAATACAAAGGAAATTCAACAACACCTTCACACGAATAAAGAGAATTACGTAACTGTACATAAATTGCATGTCTTCATTGTAGAAAAATGTGGAAGAAAGGCACGGCGATGGATGAATTCGATAATTTGTCCTTGAAGACATTGTACATACACTATTTGATATACTTTCTGATAAGCGAGGATTCTTGAATGACGATTTGAAAAATGTCTGAAATTTTACGAACTCTGAGCGGAGACTTCATTTATTATTTCCAATCATACAGTTAGCTATACGTAAATTCATACATGTAGGCATGTACAATATGTATGTATGAATGTATGTATATGTGTGTCTGTTGACAGGCACTCGACATGTTTCATGATCATCCACTCCATGGTTGTGCCTTTTACATTCTCATCGAGATATTTCCATTTCAGAGTAGTACTCAAAAATAATGAGTAGCTACCTCTTCTCGTCAAGTGGTTTGACATTGAGGACCTCTTCCTACGTACATACATATATTTCTTGAGAAGTCACAAGAAGAGAAGAAACATACTGCTCTAGCCAATTATGAGTGGGCTACCATCTATTCATTTACAATTCTCCCTTATCATTTTGACTTGTATCTTACCATTAGTCGTGTTTTTCATCTTCTCGCTCTTCATCAGAATTACGTTTTCTTTTCCACATTCGATCCATTGACTCCGATAAATTTCATTCAGAACGTCCCATTTGTTCATTTAATTTTAAACACTTAAGCCTCTTCTTGTCGTCCAAATTGTTTAAAGGAATGATCAATTTCGCCGAATATTTAAAGCCAAGCTCAGCGGAGGAGGTTGGCATTTATAGGATTTTCTTCTTTTTTTAAGTTTACAAACAACAAAAAAGTAGAAGAAAATTCTTCATGACAACAACTAATCTCAAGCATGAACATACATATAATTTGAATAATTTTCCCGCCATTTTTCTGCTCTTCTTAAGCCGAGTGAAAGTCACATCATCACCATGGAGATCTACGTAGCGATTGCGATCGGCGTCCCGGCCGCCTTCTTCATCTTCATCGTCATTGCGATGCTCTTCCTTCGTTTCGCACCATGCATCCGCAAGCGGATCCGTCGAGCCAAGTATTGGATTTTTTTTTAGTTTGTTCTAATTAATAAAAAAAAATGTTTATCCTCTTTTTTTTCTGCTTGAGAGCCAACAAGCGACTTTTGTATAAGCATTCAGAAATGCCGTACCACCGAGCATTATGGGGTCACGAATGCGTTGAATGTATTTAATATACATACATATTCTTAATATTAAATATATTCAATTCATTGGTGACCCAATAATGTTGGACGATGCCGTGAAAATCTGAAAATCTTCTTACAATTAGGAGAGCCTTTTCTCGCTCGTCCGACGACGGCATCCGCCTCGAACGTGGCGGTTATCGCACTGCACGCGGTTTAGGCTTACGCACAGTCATTTGAAGGCGGCGATTAATTATGCAAATTAATTCTCCACAATTACTTATTTTTCATAGTGACCAACAATAAGCACAAAGTACAAAACATATGATTAGAAAAGACGTTTAATAGAAAAAAAATCTGAAACATTTATTTTTCATTCAAACTATTTGCTTCATATCCCGGATGTTAGCAAGCAATATTGTGCGCCTCACTCTTGAGCCATGTTGGATAAAATTTCATCTACTCACACCAACAAAAACAGTACCGCCCACGAGTAAGGGGATATACAGTTCGAGCGATGCGAGGGGCTCGAGATTAATATTAACTCAAAATCTTAGAAAATTATTCACAGGGTGTTGTATGGAGTTTTGATTTCAGCACATTCTCTCGTTGCGGTATAACTAAAAACAAAAAGTACTAAAAATACTGCACCTCCTTTTTAAGACTCAACCTGTGCCTCTCATATTCGCCTGCGCCAACATGTTAGTCTCTGAATCTTATCAGGTGAACCAGTAGTAATAATGTATTTACTTTCGTTGTAAATTACTTTAGTGAGACGCAATGACCTGAATAAGCCGAGCATGGACAGATCTTGTCCGTGCACTCATAGCAGTTGGATATGCGACGTTCAAGGAGCGTATTTTTGAGATGACAGCTGTGGCAATTCTTAGGCCGAGATTTGATCCGACAGCGCAATACGCCTGAATAATACATTCGTTATACATTGAAAAGAGGACAATTTGATGTAAAGAGAAGAAGTTCTAAATGAATTCCACTCTAATGATTGAAGCAATAGTCGAGGGCATAGAGACGACTCAGAGAAGTTCAACTCTGGTGGAGGGCGTTGGACGGTGATGGAGAACATAGAGACAACATTTAGTAGAAGAGAAGTGGACTTCCTGGCTGATCAAGAATCCAGGCGAACTTTGCGAAAGACAATGGGGTTAATAGCCATAATGAGTGCGACTACAGTAATCTCATCAGCGCAATTTCATATTTGATACCGTCTCTGTATTTACATCATAGTTAAAAGCTGCGCAATTACGTTTGAAAGAGCTCAAAGAGCAAACACGTTAAGATATGAAGCAATTTGTGCAAAGCCAAGGCTCACATTTACTGCGCCTGATCTCATTAACCTTCTTGTTCCGAGTTGTAAACTGAGTCAAGTTCGTACATGTCATTTGAAGGAGATATATCTTTTTTCAGATTATCACATATATGAATCTTTACCCGAAAGTACTTCATCCTCCTGCAATATAAAATTCGACCCTGGTCGTGTAATAAACATTGACGCCTTCCCACATTACAATGTTGACTTAGCAAGCGACATACATAACTGTAACTGTATTTGTTATCAATATCAGAAATAGCGAGTTAAAGAGATTCATTTTCTATAAGAGCATGCGATTTGAATCGACGATCGCGACCGTCTTTCTTGTTCTGTCGAGCATTCTCAGTTTGACAGGTAAATTTTATACTATTTAGACTTTTTTTTCTAGTTCCCTTTATTTATGTAACTATTTTTACTATCCAGTCGCTTCATGTCTCTATCAATGATCACAGTGATAGCGATATGAAGCGACTGGACAATAAAAATAAGTAAAAAAAACATATGGAATAAAGAAGAACAAGAATTATAGTTGGTTCAGATGTTTAGAAAAGTAGTAAACTAGGCGAAAAAGTATAAATGTTTCAGGAGTCGTCCTGAACGTCGTGTCCGTGGTGGCCATTGCATTGCACGCTGTACGCCCAAATCATTTCGCCCCTTCGCCATTCTCCTCTTAGCCATGAGCATCTCCGATCTCACTACTGCCATTCTGTCGGGCTCCATTCAGCCTAGGTTATTACTAGTATTATTTCCAATAATGAACCACGTGCACACAAAAATAATCTCGAATGGATACTGGAGGCATGGGATGTTCTCCCTAATGAACTGATGGACAATTTATTCAAAATATGTGGTAAAATGATGATTCCAATGAATTCAAGCAATGATTCTTCTTTTTTGAGAAGAAAATGTTGTTATCAAACTTTAAGTGTCTCTCATTTAAAAATAGTACCCCTCTCTCGAGTACAACCCCTCCATCTAATAGTGCCCCTCCCCCGCAAGTGTAATGAAAAATAGTACCACTGGGGTACTAATAGAGAAAATACGATTAATGCATAGAATTCATGTCCATTGTGAAGAGTCGTCGTGACAAGTCGGATCATTGTGCTCGCTGCCTATGGTCCTTTCTTGAACTTCTTCTCTACCGACGCCTGCTACCTCGCCTACTCTCTGCTCTGCTTCGTCTTCGTGAACTCTCTGACCATTCTCGCGCTCTCTTTCGGCTATCGTCTCTACATTCTGCACCGTCCAGCTCCCTCCGCCAAAGTTGTTCTTCTGATCTGCATCATGGCGTCCATTCCTTCGACGATTATTCTGGCTGGTTTTTCTTGACTGCTTCAATCATTAGAGTGCAATTCATTTAGTAATTATTCCCTTTACATCAAATAGTCCTTTTTTCAATGTATAACATATGTATTGTTCTGTCGGATCAAATCTCGGCCCAAGAATTGCGACAGCTGTCGTCTCAAAGGGGTACCCTCACTATGACATTCCAGACAACTTTTTCTACGGTTGGTGTTTTCTTGCAACATTAAACCTGACGAACAACATTGAAAAATGCAACGATGAAACTGAACTGAGACATTTATTGATTTAAGCATTACAGGGAACTAGCTAGAGTAAACTTTTCGATCATTTCAGGGGCCTCCTACAAGACAAGTGCTCAATCTCTCGTAGCTGTTGGATACTTGGCAGGCGTTCCCGTTCCCTTGAAGTCAACGCTAATTAGATTTCTTCTGAACGCTCACCTACTTTAAAGATTAGATATAGATTGTGCTAAGACTTCACACGGAGAGGCTTCTTTGATATAAGACAGCGTGAATTTTAAAAAATTGGTTTTTTTTCTGCAATTTTCGAGCAAGCTTTAATTTTTGGTACGGACTTAGAATATTCCACTATTGACGATCGTAAAAATTGCCAGATCGGCGCTATGACAATTTTAACGATCGTCAATAATGGAAAACAGCGGAATACTCTAATTCCGTGCCAAAAATAACTGCTCACTTGAAAATTGCAGAAAAAAACCAAATTTTTTTATTCACATTGTCTTATATGTACATGCATATATTGGTTTATCTAATTTGAGCATTTTCATCTTCATCGCTCGCCGTCAAACCCTTCGCACCCTGCTGCTATGAGTTCATGCTCAGACAAGAACAGTTCATGCTCAGCTTATTCAGGTCATTTTTTTGATTGCTCTCACTCCGGTTATTTATAAAAGAAAGTAAATACATTATTGCAACTGGTTCACCTGATAAGATCCAGAGACTAACATGTTTGCATAGGCGAAGATGAGAGGCATAGGAACAGTCTGTCAAGGGAGTTGCACTGATAATTTTAGGCCCTCACTGTGCATGCCCTCACGCCTGTGCTTTTTCTTCTCAGTGTTCTGATCATTTTGCTCATGTTTTTCGGCTTCGCTAATAATCCTCTCCTCGAGTTTTCTGCTTATCAGGTACTTATACTTTTTGTTTAATTACAATTACTTACTCTCTACTTGGACATACAATAACATGTGAGTCAGTAAAAAGAATCACCATAAATCAAGATCTGTAAGAGCGCAGAATTTGAGGTTGGCGACTTGATTCCCATAATCAATCCACTTGCCATTCTCTACTACATTACGCCCTATCGAGAGTGAGTGAACACTATCTTATATTTTGATATAGAAATGTGCACAGCGTTTTGCCTAGTAGCATCGGGTCATTTTTCTTTGACCGTTAAATGGACTAAGAAAAACCGCACATCGCGACCGCAACGCCTCAAAAATCAGTTCATTTTATTTTGGTGCGAATATAATCCGCGAACATCGGCCGTGAAAAGGTGTAATATGGCCGTAGATTAGTAAAACATCAGATGCTCCTCAAACTACTACTGACAAAACGCTGTGAATGTGTTTGTATTAGTAATTTGATGTACTATTGATTTGTGCAGAATGGTCAAGAATGTCGTGCTTGGGCGTTCCATTTATAGGATTTTCTTCTTTTTTTAAGTTTACAAACAACAAAAAAGTAGAAGAAAATTCTTCATGACAACAACTAATCTCAAGCATGAACATACATATAATTTGAATAATTTTCCCGCCATTTTTCTGCTCTTCTTAAGCCGAGTGAAAGTCACATCATCACCATGGAGATCTACGTAGCGATTGCGATCGGCGTCCCGGCCGCCTTCTTCATCTTCATCGTCATTGCGATGCTCTTCCTTCGTTTCGCACCATGCATCCGCAAGCGGATCCGTCGAGCCAAGTATTGGATTTTTTTTTAGTTTGTTCTAATTAATAAAAAAAAATGTTTATCCTCTTTTTTTTCTGCTTGAGAGCCAACAAGCCTCTTCAGGCAGCCATCGCTAGAGTTGTTATTTATGGGAGTAGAGCTCACATTTGCATAATTGCTGACCTGCGCTAGTTCTTCTGCATGCACTGTGGCTAAATACGAGCCCTATATAAGCCTATTTATGTTGTGATATAAACTTTGTTGTCTCCTACTATCGTGTTCCATTTTCCCATCGTTTCCTTACCTTAGCAAGTATACTATGGATGTGAGTCCGATTAACCCTTCTTCGTGTTCTCCGTCTCTCCTTTTCTTTCACCGCGCTTTTTATTCACCTTCATATAAGAAAAAAAACAAATGCATATGGCAGAAATATACAAAAGCATCTTTATAGAAAAGTGTTTTTTAACAAATCAGAAATCGTGAACAATCGTAAAAAGCTTACCTTTTCCGGCAAACGTTGCTTTATGCACTTTCGAAATTAGATTCTAACGAGAATTTAGCGATGCCCGCCTCTGCTGATGCCTCGTCCACTTCTATCGATGTTTCGTCATTTTTTGGACTTTTCACTTTTATTCGCTTCTGAAAGGTTGACTCTTCAGTCATACATAAAATTGTAATAACACGTATCGATTTGTATGCTTATAGATTCGGAGTATATCACAAAATCTAGTTTATTCTCTCTTTCGCATTCTCTCTTCTAAGTCTTCGAATATTTATATTTTCTGTTATTCATGTTATGTCATTCCTGTCATGGAGTTTGCTTCTATTATTTGGTCTCCACATCAAGTTGGTTTAATTCGTAAATTAGAGAGAATTCAGCATACCTTCACACGCTTGCTTTTTATTAGATGTTCAAGTGGTTTTGTTCGATTTCAAGACATTCCGTCATATTCATCTAGACTTTCACTCTTTAATCTGCCTAGTTTGCTTGTTAGACGTGTGCGTGCCGATCTGACTTATACATACAAATTATTGCACGGAGATGTAGACATTCCAATTAACAGACTGTTTGTATTCAGAGCAACCAATGGTCGTTTATCGCAATATGCATTTTTCATTCCTCGATCACGCTCTACTCTTTCTCAATTCTCGTTTGCCATTCGAGCTGCGTCATATTATTATAAGTTGCCTTTAATTGCCACTTCTTCTTTAACAGTCAAAGTATTTAAGAAAGCCAAAAATACTTTACAGCTTGCCAATTCTGGAATTGCTCCAGATCAGAGTAGAGAATCTATAGGATAAGAAATATTATATCAGTTCTACGAGTCAGCCAATTATCTCCGATCATGTAAATCTAAGCCCTTCTATCATCTCTCCCCTTCCCAGCAGCCGTTCTCGAGTCGCCGAAGTGTGCCTGCAGCCAAACCAGCACAGTCAATGGAGCCTTGCCACCTCCTTGGGGACCTCATCCACCCCCTCTCCGGCAACTTGCCACTCCCGTACCGGCGATGTCGTGAGCGGTCTGCTGCCCCTTCCCCTCCCCTTTCCCCTTATTCACGCTGACTCGACATTTTTATATTAATTACTTTTAATGCCGTCACATCTTAATGATGTATGAATAAATAAATAAATAATCACGTTTGATCCTATCCCCTATACAATACGTCTGATTATTGAGTCATTTAAAGAAGCAAAATAAAAAAATAAAAAGTTTATTCAGGAGAAAAAAGGTTACAAATACGAACTATGCATTATACTCGGTAATCTTCTCAATACGCAGCACACTTGAGACGGGTATCAGAATGGACATTGGCTTGTGTTCGAATGAGATGGCCGTGCCATTATCGAGTGGCAGGATACGGTAGTGCTGAATTGTCGCGACGAGACATAGGAAGAGCTCCATGCGAGCGAGGCCCTCGCCGGCGCATTGGCGCTTCCCAAGCGAAAACGGAATCGTGCGTTCGAATACAGCCAGAAAGTAAAAAATATATATATTGATTTATAAAAAAATAAGAGATCATTAGATATGGCGTGAATAATTCAATACAGTTTAGCAATCAAAAAAAGGATGCAGGATCAAGCAACCTTATTGAGAGTTTCGTCATCGTTGAGGTAACGTTCCTGTCTGAACTCGCTGGCTTCTTTGAAGATGGGGTCGTGGCTGTGGATATAATGGAGGTCTGCATTGACGTGGCTGCCCTTGGGGATCTTGACACCCTTCAAGAATTATATGCATGCTATTTGACATCCCATGTACTTTCGAGTCTCCATCAACGTGAACGTATCTCAGTGTCTTCTTCAGCTGTGTGCTCTAGGTTGATACCGAAGACGTTGGCGACCCTCTGCACCTCGTTGACGTCTGCGACAGCGTACGGCATGCGCGGCTTGTCCGTCATGCAAGCGAGGCGCTCCGTGCCGACAATGCTGTGGATCTCCGCGTGCAGGCGGTCCAGGGATTGCATACTCTAGGTGGTCTAGAGGTAAGTGAGCAGTGCTTCGGATCCAGGCGACCCGGGTTCAATTCCACACCTGAACATCCTGGTGCCATGTACAGTGTCGCCCATCTCAATGTTGTTACAGTGGTTTCCTGACCGGCAATGAAGAAATCGTGCGCTGTGCTGCACAGCTGGTCAAACTTGTAATGAAAGGGCATTACTCTCTCTCTCTCTTATTTTCTCCACCTCATGTTCTACGCTCACTCCTCCTCAACACTTCAGTAAGCATCATCACTTCTTTTATGATGTCCTTGACTCTGTCACCTCACTGACGTCAGCATATCGTTCGTGAGCATTCTCTGCGCGTATGCGTGCACAAAACACGTTGGCTCGTCCTCCTTCGAGTCAAAGTCGACGAGGGTGCGCCTTGGCGGCGGATAAAGGCGAAGAGCTAGAGAAGATCGATCGAGAGCTTTAAACTAATTCGGAAAGTTTGCTTTGTTAATTTGTTGCTAACGAGAATATTTACTGACAATTGATTACATTCCATGATTTCTATCTATCTGTATTAAATGTACATGTGAATACATACTACATAGGCTTTGACAAAATGCTGAATACAAGAATGCTCCAAGGCAATTCCACACTTTCTCGATATTGTTCCGGTGATTGGCGAGTGCGTAGTTGCCGATGATAGGAATATGTCGAATCCGCGGAAAGACGAGTGCGCAGCCGAGAAGCGCAGAATTGGCGGCATCCTCTAAGAGCTGAACCAGAATCTCTTATAGTAAGTAATTCCATGTCTTTATTTAATGGTAGATGCTAATGATACAGTGGAAGATGGATACACATGTTGTCCTGCAATTATATGGTTGAACACAAGAAAAATAGCCGTTACTTGTGACGGCTATTATGTACGGATTGTCCTTACTTTCACCTTCAGGGGAAATACATATACATACATATGTACATATGTATGTACCAAGAACGCCCTCTATCCGTAATGCTCTCCGTGAACCCTGTCACTAGTGGAATCCGAAGTCTATGTACATATATCCGTAGTCCAAAAAGCTTTTTCCAAGCAGAAATGAACCCGTATGCGCGTGATGCATTTCTAGCGCGCAACTCAATACAACATCCTCAGAATTCCTACCTTGCTGACGCCTTAGTCAATCAGCTCATCGCAGTCGTCGTATTTGTAGCGAAAGCCAAAGAGCGTCTCATTTATGACGTTCAAAATCATCATCTGTATAGAGATGGAGTTTAATGTTATCCTCAAAATTGAGGGAAGCGATTATTTTTATTCTTTAGCGATCGCTGATCAGCAATTAATACATGTAGCTAAGTATCCAAATGCATGGTACAAATTTTGATGACTGATGTTGTCTTTTGCCTGCACATACATACCTGTAACGGCCATCTCATATCTACTTTCCGCTTGTCTTTGATCGCGTCCAGGCATTGCAAGTACTCTTCGATAGCTGCTTGCACCTGGGGAAAATGGTAAAATATTCTCGGACGACACTCCTCTAATGAAACATGCACCATTGTCAACGAGATTGCCGCCTTTCTGAACACGCTTATTCAATTATGTGATCATGCATGGAAGAATTGCCCGATTGGAGTAAGGGAATTATAAAAAATGTGACTCTTTACTACAATGGCAGGAATGTATACCAATCCCTCTGTGAGCTTTTTGTCATTCGCACCTTTCGTAACAAATGCCTCCTTGACATCCTCATACGAGGAGAGGATTACTGTCGGGAACGGAAGACAGACGGTAAAAATTCTGCCAAACTCTTTGCTTTCGGAAGCCATTTCCAAATAGTCGTACATCTTCTTGGGTGATAGCTAAAAAGGTACCGTAAGAAACGACAGTGAAACAAATTTTGAAAATGTATTTGTCATTTACATATCTTACACCGTTCGTCATCTTTAAGTTATCTTTAATAATCTTATTCGATGGATTTGGATAAAAAAGCAAGCAATAAAAAAATTAAGCAACTTTGTCGTGTATGCGTATGAATCATCACTCACAAAGTTATCTATTCATTAGTTTATTAAGACTAAGAATATGATTTGTTAAAGAGCAAAATAACATGAAGTCAGCCATACGCGCTCTCACCTTATGCAAGTTACCAATGAACGGTAGTGGAGTCGGTCCCTTGGCATACTTGGCAATGGAGCGATAGTATCGAACAATTAAATAAGTGAGCAGAAGAGATGCTGCCAGTAAAATGAGGATCATCTTCTTGATCTGAAAAGGTCATTTTTGTTTTAATAAATTTTATGCCACGGTTGGAGTACAGCTTACTAACATACTTGTCTCCTTCGAATAAGACAGAATATTAACAGATTACATTTAGGACATTTAAACAACAGTGTCTAAAATATGTTACTACAAATATATTAAGATTTCTGTTAGATACATTGCAATACATTGAGACTGATTAGCTCAGGAGTTTTTCGATTACTACATTTCTAAAGCAAACTAAAAAGCAGGCGTACGAACAACGAACACTGCGCATAACTTCGGGTTTTATATGTATTACTTCTCCTTGAATTGCGATTCATACAGAGGAGTCAGAGCGAAATGTTGACCGCGAGAGAAAGATAAAAAGAAAATAAGAAAGAGTAAAGCAGAGAGTCGAGAGCCATGTGAGAGAGAGTGATATATAAGAAACGAGAGTTTAAAGAGAACAAAAGTTAATGTCGATAAGGACAGAATAAAGAAGATAACTGAGAAATATCTATGTGATTTGGGCACAACATCAATGGAAATATGTGATTTGAGTCCAAGTGCGATATAAATGTATGATTTGGGGCCAACTTCGATGGGCTTGTGCCCAATACTTTGAGGAGAATCTGACTTTTGCTAATCTACATAGATACATATTCCGTGGATATTCACCTATTTAGGGCAGATATTAGCTCGAATTAGTGCTCAATTGTGTTATGAGATGTTGTCTACATAAGCAGTCAAGCAATATTTGAAAGCTGAAAGCAGAAGGAAACTGAAGGCAAGCAGATAGCACAAATCTTAAAACAAAGAACATTGAGAAGGCGCGATTTTACTACGGTCATCATATCATGAGCCACCCAACTCTTTCATGTTCTCTCTCGCTCAAACTATGACCGAACTGCATGAGCTCGCGCGTTTCAATCGTTCACTTTTTGAAACTGTATTCCCCGGACGGCTCCTAATATTTATGTTGACCTTTTGTCCGCGAATAAAGTAGTATTTGACTAAATTTTATAAGACTACCACTTTCCCTATCTCTTCCAATCTCTTCCTTTCTCCTCTTTATACTCCTCTCTTTCTCTGGTAACGACATGTCTGTTGAGTCGACAGAAAATCATTGACAAGTCGAGCATGCTGGTTAGAAAGGGATGCAATCAAACTCCGTTATCGACTGCGCTAATCTGGAAAAAATGTTTAAATTATTTTCATTAATATTGAGAATACACAAAGTAGCCACTCTCGAAACCAACATATTAAGGAAAATTTAAAGGTCCTGGCCGGGATTGAACCGCCGATCTTCTGTGTGTAAAGCAGACGTGATAACCTCTACACCACATGACCTTACAAGCTCGATTTCCCACCATGTCATTTTTCATTATTTGTTTTAATACTCTCATTGTCAGCAAACTTGCTTAAGGAATACCCCACCCTTTTTGCTTCGACGTGTAGATCTATTTCATCAGTTAGAAACACTTTATAGCATGCACTAACCAGCAACCTTCAACAAGAGTTCGACTTTGATCTGGACCGTGCGAGGGCCTTCGTCTTCAGTGACCGCCTTCAATGTATTGAACTGGGTTTCTACACTGAATTCGTATCGCATCCACACGGCACCGCGTATCTGTATTCTGTGTTTGATAAACTCCTGGCAAGAACATTTTTGCTCTTTGAATGCAAGATCTTTTAATGCAGCTGTTCTGACTAAATTCCCCCATTTCGTTGAGAAAAAAAAACGCTCATTATCAATACTAAAGTCAAAATGAAAACGGAATGATTAAGATGCGCTCTTCCTTGAATATGAAATCTAAGCAGATTCGTGACAAGCCAAGTGCGAGGGACAACGAGATGGTCAACATTCTGCTATATAAAAGCAAACAAAGGTCCTGGCCGGGTTCGAACCGGCGATCTTCTGCGTGTAAAGCAGACGTGATAACCAATACACCACGGGGCCTGACAGTCTGTATATCACATCATGTCGTTTTTCTTTACTTCTGTAGAAAAAGAGATGGCAAAGAATTCGACGATGAAGGAACACTGATCCTTGCAGGGAATCGCTTCGAACCAAATCACCGGCGCGCCCACAGGATGCAAATGGCAACAAGCGAGTATGGGAACGAGAACGGAGAAAATACGATGGTCACATTTTTTTTAGTCTTGTTGCATCTCTTTCTGGCTGTTTCAATAGTGTGTTCCTTGAAAGACACCATTCTAAGACAGACTACTTTCGAGTCTGGATTAAGAACAATTCCCACGTTTATTTCACGCATAAATTCTGTGGGTAAGTCACATTTGTGGAAGCCAATAAATAGCAAGTGAAATTCTCTGGAATAGAGATTCCTTGCCATAATGTCAACATCAGTTTGCGATGAGACTGCGAAAGCGAGAGGGCTCACCTTCATCGTGCAACTCGTACGAATCGCCTTCGGCACAGTCTCCATCGCGCTTTCTCTTCTGCTCATCGCTACTTTTATTTCGAGGAAGTGGAAGTCACCCTACAATTCATTCTTCTACAAGCTCTACGTCACTGGCTCAATCTTTGTATGTACTCATTCTCTATTGGGCATTTTTAAAGGTATTTTGTCAAAAACTAGATACTCAATATTTATGTAATATTATAGAACGACCAGTCTTTGGAGTAATATTTTTTTAAATGAATTTTGTTGCGAAGGAACCTCCTGGAATATTATAGAGCATCCAGTCTTTTGGTTACAGTTTATATTAATTATGTTGCGAAATAAGCTCCTGGAATATTACAGAACATCCCGTTCTTCTGGCTGAGTGTCGTGCCGATAACCATGGTGAATTCGCCTCAGTGCGAAAAGTACTTCCCTTCATTGTCGGCCTCATCTCACTGGCACATGCCTCTTCTGGCATCGTCCATGTGGATGAATACTCTTCACTTTGTTATTACTCTCTTATGCGCACTCCATCGACTGACTATTGTAATGCATCCAGCTACCATGCCCGAGGTATGTAATAAATCATTAAATTATAAAAATAGAGGAACAGATTGATACAAGTTCAACATGACATTATAACACGCCATTTACCGACATTGTTGATAATGCGAAAAAATAAAATGTGAACTGGTGATTTTAGGATATTCCTCAGTTAAATGTAAACATAACATTCTGCATATACATGTTTCAAAGTTTAAAAGATATTTCAGTTCTGGGATCGGCATGCGCTGAAGTTCTCCTTGTTGACCGCTATGCTTCCGTTCGTTTTCTACTTTCCTTTTCTGCCAACGACGGCTTACATGACCAACCTCGTTGGAAACATTTCATTTTACTACAACAAGTGGATCAAATGGGTAAGTTGTGTACTAATTACATATACATACATACATTCTACATATAGTATGTAAATGTGCTCTTTCCACGCTCTGTTGTGGATCAATGAAACAAATATTCTGATTTGGAAGTTTAGCATTATCATGAAGCATCCGTGAAAATTGCATTAACTTTCATATACTATGAAGGAAAATATGCATGAAAACCAAACGTTCATAGACTTTTTGGTACTGTATATACATATATACTTTGAGTCCTTTGTTTGTTAGTATTCCTCATCGCTAACTCTATCGATCTCCTCTGGAGTCATGGGTGTTCTCTCCGCAATTGCTACTGCTGCGACTATCATGCTGATGACAGTTTGGAAGGTTGACCAAAGTTCACTCTGTCCTGATTGATCGAAGCCAGTGTGAATTTAAGGGGCAGCGAAGAGAAGCATCAAGGACTGAAAGGAATCTCGTGCTCGTCGGTGTAATCCAGACTGTCCTTGCGCTTCTCACATTCTTCCTTTGGGTAACGCGCGTTCCTAAAATTAACAGAATCAATGAATTTACGTTTATCAGAATGACAATATTTTAATATCTAAAAAAAAAATGCACAGATGTACGTGAACGTCTTCTTCTACACCGTTCACGACACTACGTTCTTGGTTCAAGCCCAACTTTTGGCAAATATTTGCGGAGATATTCACTCCTTCGGCTCCACTTGGTCATTGCTCGCAACTTCACCGAAGATGAGGGCACACGTCAAGTAATTTCTTATGTATTCTACGATATCCTTTCCTAGTCTATGAAAATTATACAAAAGTTCTAGGGAAACATACAGACATATGTTCTATACCTGAGAATACAAAAAACTGGGATACAAAAAAGGGGGGAGAATATAGAAAAGTTTTTTTTATTGAAATAAATGCATGTATACCACTTGTATAATACGTATGTATACCACTTGGGCCTATTTTCAGGCACTTCCTGGGCTGGAAGAAGGACAACAACGCAATCAAGACAGTGCACAGTTTTGTCAGCCGACCAACAATGACGGCTACCACTCTTTAGCTATCGCTCTTGTTCACCTTTGAACAAATTGCCTTAAGCAATGTGTCAGCTTAAAAACCAACATATTGATTATAAATAGTACTTATTTTTCTATCATCATTCCTAATTACTCATACAATATCGTCGGAGATAAAAAATATTTATAAAGTAATTAATCTGTCGAATTCGATATGATGCAGTATGTTAATAGACAATGTTTAATATTGCTTTAACCATTTTCGTTTCTTTGAGCACATGAGTGAAATCATAAAAATTGGTCGCACATTCGTTCATGTTCACATTCTCGTGCTGAATTCATCGAGAAGATGAACTTTACAACGCAGTAACAATTGCATATGCATAATTTCAAAGGCTACAAGGTAGAAAAAGAACGATGGGAAATTGCGGTAAAGAGGTCGTTTTTGGAGTGTAGTATAGGATTTGGGATTTTTAAATAAGCCAAAAAGTGTTTCATATGAACGTGCTCGTGATGTGTGCACGGTCGGGTCTTGCACCAGAAGACGAACCGAGACCTGCACAAATCATAAGGTCAACGATGTTGTTCTTCCCATATGTTTCAAGTCAATGAGACCACAATCAAAACTCCAGGTTTAATTCTGAGACATTTAATACTTTTCCTTTTGAAAGGTGAAATTTTGCCTCTGATTCTAATAATTAGTATTGAAAACATTTAATTTCATTTACATATATTCATTTCACATATCAAAAAAAAATTATTTTAATTTCATATAGATAAAAAGTGATTATTTAGCAATACATAATTTAGCAAACTTCTCACAAAACATGCATATTGTATGGCATCTACATAAAATTAGTGGTGGTATATTTTTCCACATTTTGTTGAATAAGTTAATTATAATCTTGCTTTTTTTTCGATATTAAAGCCCTTTATAACCTTGTGATATTTGGCTCGAAAGAATAGAGCCATCGGAGTGGTATGGAGTCCGCAATATGAAGTTATATATACTAAATACATATATTGCTTGCTAAGGCAACTCTGGAATGCCGGAATAAATAGTCTATGTTGCCGCTCGTTCTGGCTGTATCAGTGGCGTGTGTGCCTTGAAAGCCACTATTCCCAGACGGACTACTTTCTGGTCATAAATTCAGTGGGTAAGTCACATTTGACGAAGCCAATAAATAGCAAGTGAAATTCTCTGGAACGGAGATACCTTGCCATAATGTCAACATCGGTCTGCGATGAGACTGCGAAAGCGAGAGAGCTCACCTTCATCGTGCAAATCATCCGAATCGCCTTCGGCACAGTCTCCATCGCTCTTTCTCTTCTGCTCATCGCTACTTTCATTTCGAAGAAGTGGAAGTCACCCTACAACTCGTTCTTCTACAAACTCTACGTCACTGGATCCATATTTGTATGTACTCACTCTCTACTGGGTATTTTTAAAGGTATTTTGTCGAAAAGGAGATACTCAATAATATGGGATATTATAGAACGACCAGTCTTTGGGGTAATATTTTTTTATGAATTTTGTTGCGAAGTAACCTCCTTTAATATTACAGTACATCTAGTCTTTTGGTTACAGTTTATGTTAATTATGTTGCAAAGAAGCTCCTGGAATATTATAGAACATCCCGTTCTTCTGGCTAAGTGTCGTGCCGATAACCATGGTGAATTCGCCTCTATGCGAAAAGTACTTCCCTTCATTGTCGGCCTCCTCGCACTGGCACATGCCCCTTGGGACTTCGTCCATGTGGATGAACACTCTTCACTTTGTTATTACTCTCTTATGTGCACTTCACCGACTGACCATTGTAATGCATCCTGCTACCATGCCCGAGGTACGTACTCGCTCATTCTAGGAGGATAGATACAGGTCAACGGGACCGCCTTTCGGGCTTGAAATTTTCAGAGATAGTATGATTTCAAATAGAATTTTAAGTTAGGTCACATACACAGTTAGGGCGTTAAATGACGTTTTCGTATTTTAAAGTAATTTCTCAGTTCTGGGATCGGAATGCGCTCAAGTTTTCTTTGTTGACCGCTATTCTTCCGTTCGTTTTCTACTTTCCAATCCTGCCAACGACGGTTTACATGACCAACCTCGTCGGAAATATTTCATTTTATTACAACAAGTGGATCAAATGGGTAAGTTGCTTCACAGTAACATACATATACATATTAAATATCTATATGTATGCATACATATATTATATATACATTATATATATATATATATATATATATTTATATATACATACTATTAGTATTCCTCATCGCTAACTCAATCGATCTCATCGGGTGTCATGGGTATTCTTTCTGCAATCGCTACTGCTGCGACTATCATGCTGATAACAGTTTGGAAGGTTGACCAAAGTACACTCTGCCCTGATTGATCGAAGCCGGTGTGAATTTAAGGGGCAGCGAAGAGAAGCTTCAAGGACTGAAAGGAATCTCATGCTCGTCGGAGCAATTCAGACTGTCATTGCGCTTCTCACATTTTTTCTTTGGGTAACACAATTTTCTAGAATGGATAGGTCAATGATTTTTTTGTTATTTTCCTGAAATGTTTAATGAAAATATAAAAAAAATTGACCGATCTCTAACAGCTTCAATGAATTTACGTTTATTCATGAAAATATTAAAAAGAATAGAAATTGCTTATTGTTAGATGTACACCAACGTCTTCTTCTACACCGTTCACGACACTACGTTCTTGGTTCAAGCACAACTTTTGGCCAATATTTGCGGAGATATTCATTCCTTCGGCGCCACTTGGTCATTGATCGCAACTTCACCGAAGATGAGGGCGCATGTCAGGTAATTTCTTAAGTTTGCTACGATTTATTTTCTAGTCTGTCCAAGACTATTCAAATTTTTCGGGAGTATACGCTCTATAAAAGAGTATACAAAAGGTTTTTTATGGAAATATACGTTCTATACACACGTTTTTTATAGTACATATTTCATAAGGACCTCTTTTTCAGGCACTTCCTAGGCTGGAAGAAGGCAGACGACGCTGTCAAGACAGTGCACAGTTTTGTTATTCGACCAACAATTACCGCTACCACTCTTTAGCTATCGCTCTTGCTCTCTTATGAACAAATGGCTTAATTAATAACAAAATAAAAAAAATAAATAGAATTTGTATTTTTCTGTCATTTACCTGTCTACACATTATATATTTTAGATAAAAAATGTTTTGGAAATAATTAATCTGCCGAATTCGATATGATGCCAAATTGAGGACTTTACTAAAGTAAAGAACACAAACGTTTTTCACAAAAATTCGTTAATCATTAATAAACGGTTGACATTTGGTCAGCAATATTAAAGAACATTAAATTAAAATACAATATTTAATATTTACTAACCATTCATTTCTTTGAGCACGAGACTGGGATCACAAAAAATTGGTCGCACATTCTTGTGGGTGCTGACATCAAGGAGTTGAACTTTACAGGGCAGTAGCAATTGCATGCATAATTTCAAGGGCTACAAGGTAGAAAAAGAGCGATTTGAAATAGCGGAAAAGAGGTTGCTCTTGGAGTGTAGTCTAAGATTTGGATTTTTAAATAAACTAAAAAGTGTGTTTAAAGGAGGGCGATCACCGAAAAGTAATTGCCGATTTCTGAAACATCTTAGCTATTTTCGAATAGTCTCGGGCATGAGGAAAAAGAAAAGGCAAATGAAAAAGCACCAAAAAGTTCCATATTCAAGTTTAAGATAATTAAAAGTGCAATTTTTGAATGAATTTGTGATTGGTGTCAGTGCAAAAACGTGGTGTTACAGCACTCGACAGTAGATTTGCTGCCACTTACCCATCGCGGGAAGATTGCATTTACAAATATTTTATGACATTTGTTTGTTTCATGCTTTATCCCTTTCGTATGTGAATATTCTACAATAAACAATAACCGTACTTTTTTGAGTAATTAAATGGACTTAAGTTTGAAACCTTTGCACGATTGAACATACAATTGCAATTTTTCGGTGATCGCCCTTCTTTAATATGAATGTGTTGGTGATGTGTACATGCCTGGTCATGCACCAGAAAGCGAACTGAGAGCTGCACAGATCAAAACGTCAACTATGCAGTTCTTCACTTATGTTTAAAGTTATTGAGACAACAATCAAAAGTCCAGATAATTCTCAAACATTTAATCTACGGAGCCGTTTCTTTTTTGCTTTTGATTCAAATATTAATAATTAATGTTGAAAACAAGCAGATATATAATTGTATTTCATTTCACATAGCAAAAAAAAACATTATTTTTATTTCATATAGCAAAACAATGATTATTTAGCAATACATAATTTAGCAAAGTTCTCACAAAATATGCAAATTTGATGACATATACATAGAATTAATGGTGTTATATTTTTCCAAATTTAGTGGAATAAGCTAATTATAGTCTTCTTTGTTTCCGATATTAGAGTCACTTTATAACCTGGTGCTAGTTGGCAATGGATTGCTTGCTAACAATAAGCACAAATGGAGACGTGAGAAGGAAATGTTTATTAAGCGACTGGGGACGGCTAATATATAGGGCTCAGAGATGGAGTACTTTCGTAAGGGCAATGGGAATAGTGCAGGTATAGAAGATGTGAAATCTTCTTACGTGATATCTCCACATCTACAACACTTGCCTTCGTCGTTCAGCTAACTCATTTCTCATTCAGTATTCCCTCAATGGTAAAGGAAGAATCAATTATCGCCACTTTTTATGGAAAAAGTGGAAACTGTGGGTTCTTGTACGAGGCTTACGTCAACGGCGCATTGAGCATTCCCTTATTCTTCAGTAACATCGTATAATTGTAATACTGCAAAATCACTTTATTTACTTTCGGAATCGAAACGAATGCATTGTTCTTCTTCATACTGGCTCCGTAATAATTCGTTTTTTTTCTTCATTTTCAGAAACTTAGTTCCTTCGCATTCTAAAACGTCCTGGGGGAAGGTACAATGCATAATGTCTACTCAAGTATTACCCAGCACAGCTTCTTCTTTCTGATCAATTCATTTACTCATTAAACCGCACCCAATTAACTTATGCATACTTTATTGCTTTGTGAAAACAACCTCCGTAGCATTGCAAATTCAACGTGATTGAGAATTTCCCACGAGATCTTATAGACTAATCACCTAACAGTTGTGCATTTAAATACTGAACACGCATACTGTACACAGTTATGTTCATGTCTTTATAATTGAATCGTGAAAGCTGCTATAGTCGGCACACGAAAAGGACTATTCTGAGCATTCATCGGATGGACTACATTTGCGCGCAGACACTTGCGCACACAAACATTTGGGACACTTGCGCACGAACACTTGCGCACAGACACTTGCGCACAAGGACACTTGCGCACATGGACACTTGCGCACATGGACACTTGCGCACATGGACACTTGCGCACCTGGACACTTGCGCACAAGGCCACTTGCGCACATGGACACTTGCGCACGGACACTTGCGCACCGGCATTTGCGCACAAGGACACTTGCGCACGGACACTTGCGCACAGACACTTGCGCATAAGGACAGATGCGCACAAGGAGTTTTGTCGCCCAGATTACTCAATACCATTAATACCGTCTTGTGAGTATTGCAGAAGTAAGAGTTTTTACTGCCACTAGTTCATTCATGAACCGCGACTTTTTATTTTATTGAAGGGTAGTTTCGAAAAAAATACTTCATTCCAATCATCCAATTCACATCTTGACAAAATCCTACAATTCATAAAAACCTAATCGGCCAATTCACAGTTGAGACTAAATCATAAAATTCACAGCTTGACGAACTGAGACAATGACAACAAATGTTGTAGACGGGAAGCAGTACTCCTTCCGCAAACAATTCATCCCGACGTTACCTTCAGACAACTACGTGCTACAACTGGGACGATGGAACCACTTGCGAAGAGGACTGCTCGCACTCGCTTGTGTCGACGCCCGTATCTTGCGTCAACATATTTCACAGCGATAACCAGACATCGCAATCTTGCAAAGACGGCCATCATCAGGAAATCAAAATTGGTAAGAAGTGGTATGCATAATATACTGACCAGTATATATTTATACTTACTTATTAAAAGAGCACCAAACTCAACTGTAATCTACTTGAATTTTTCTGACTATTGTAGTCGCGTCTCTTCCTTGTGACGGGCAAAAAGGCACGAATTCAAAATCGAGTTTTTTTCTCGTTTAATAGTACAGAGAGTATTTTTCCGTTGTATTCTAAAAAAAAAAAAAAAGGCTTAAAAAAAGGTTACTATGTATAAATGTCGGATTTTAGAGTGGGTCAACGGTCGTTTCTGGAACATGGCGGCAACCTGCGGAACTCATCGAGGGGAATGCAAAATAGACTTCAGAGATTTTCCTAACGCAGCACGCAACATCATTGCTTATATCGGAGAAAGTCGCATGCAAAGCGTTCCCAACGGAACTTTGCCTTTGGCTAATTCTCATGAGGTTTATGCCGCACTAAATTAATTTCAATAAGCCATTTATTTTTCCTATTAAAAATTGAATACAACATTAAATTAATTCATACAAAAAATATTTCATTTCACAGATGATTGCGATTCTAAACGGCACATATAATAGGTGAATTTTTGTTTTAACCATTATAGTATACAACTGCGATATATCCATTGAAAATGTACCAAATGTTCACTTATTCAGAAGGAAATGGATTGAAACCCCAAATTGGTTTAGATATGATATAGAAGTTTCTTATAAAGAAAAATTAATTTCAGAACTACAACCACCATTTCGACCACTACCACCACTTCCACTACCATGTTGGGGATTAAACAAGATCTGAATTTTTTTACTATTTTAACATTATGGTATGAGCGAGCTTCACGTAGGATAATCTTCTAATTATAATATTTGCGTGAATCTGGCCATACTACGTGACACATGAAACGAATAAGCAATGAGTGGAGAAACTACAATTTGTGATGATCACTTAAGGCTATCTCTACTACAGATATGTATATACATTGCAGCGGAACAATGATGACTACGACCAGTACAGCTACCACCACCACTCAGCCAATGCAGACATCCACGGCAATGTAAAGGAGTCTGAGAAAATATATTTTTTATTACGATCTTGATCAGTGGTCAATGAAATTACTTGTGACTTCCACCACAGCGATTCTGTCTCACAACCATTAGGCTTTATAGATTCCAACTCATTTAGTTGCTTAATGTTTTTGAACAGGGGAAATCATATGTGTATTATGGAATGGGCGGCCCTGACGATTTGGCGTCAAAACGAGAGCAGCGTGCTACTGACGTCATTTAGTTTCGGCCTGGGTAGTATTCTTATTCACAGGCATGGCACTCAACAGGGAACTCATGTTCGCAAATAAGTTATGCCTTCTCAGGGACAATACGTTTAAATGTTGCCATTTCCTGCCTACACGGTTCAACCGACACACAGCAAAATTCATATAAATAAATATAAATAAATAAATAAATATATATATATATGTATATATATATATATATATATATATATATATATCCATATAAAATATTTTCAGTTCGTCTGTTCCACAAGAAGAAGTGCTGCCCTATCTGAAGCCTATATACACATTTGCGGTAAGCGTAATAATTTATTTTATATTAGGATATAATTAATATCACCTAATATTCCTGGAATTGTTTTTATTCTTCGTTTCTGAGATAAAATTGATTTTTAACCACACCAAAGAAAAATTCCCCGTGCAGTTCTTCTGGGTCGGCGTGGCCTTCTTCGCAGTCGCCGTTCTCATTGCACTGGCAGTCATTGCTCTTCTCTGCTTTAAAATCGGAAAGGTGATCTGGTCATAAATCGGAATAAAAGTTGTTTTTATGTGATTTACTACAGCGCGAAAAGGATATTTAGCGACCGAATACAATTATATCAAGGAAAATTTACCTATCAACTGATTCATCAGAGTCTTGATCCTGAATCTCCCGTGACTGAGGATCTACTTTCGCATATAGTCACCTTTTTCATCTTATCTCTCTCCCTCTCACTCAATTTCTCGCTCATTCTCTCACTTTATTTATCTTCAATATATTTTGTCAGTTAGGTATTGTCAGTTGAAAGAGTTACGCTGTTCCGGATAATCCATAAGAAGTGGCTCCATTCCACAGAGATGCCTGCTCTATGAGCGTGACTATATCTGTGTACTATTTTACCGTACATTTCTATCTAAGCTGAAACAATTTTAAAAAAATTATGGGTTTTGCGGGATAACAGGGAGAAGATTTTGCAAATAATTGCAGGAGTCTTTGAGCATATTCACAGATTCTCTGCAGTGTTGAGGACGAAGTAAAGAAGAGGGGCATGAGAAAATAACTTCAAATTAAGGAAGAATGCAAATGCTTTGATGAATGATTCTAATATGAAAAATAATTTTACTTGGATAAAAGAATGATTACAATTTAAAGATGAGTGGCGCAAATATGAAGCCTTACTTATGGTTAGATAAACGGACGATAACACAAACATGGATGAAATTGTTTTTTTTTTTGGTTAAAAAAAAAAATTTTTTTTGGGTCGGCCCAAAAACAACTTTTTGTGCATTGGTAAGCCCGTGATTATTTGTGGTGAATTCTTAAAAATTCTGGAGTGAAATGTCACATTCATACCGGTGTAATCCATCAACAATACTTTGAGCGAGCATTGATGATGATCTATTTTTTTTATTGTACTTCGATAAGCAGTGTCTGTTGCGATTTTTTTACTGTTAATCTTTTACATTTTGATTAGTAAATACGATCCGTTCGTGGTCATAAGCTCTCAAGCCAGAAGAATTTTTGCAATCACCGGCTTCAAATACCAATTCCAAGTGAAACATCCAGCGACCTGGGCGAAGGTCAACGGAGATCATCAATCAGAAAAGTGAATCAGAAATGTTTAAAGGATATCCTAAATACTTGCGTTATTACATCTGATTTATATTAATCTCGATTTCGCCGCGGAGAATGAAGACTTGCGAGAAGCTTATCAGTGAAATACAAAGATGCTCTAAGGGAAAAGATTGATTGTGCTAAGTGGATTAGCGTGGTTTCCGATCTTTGGAGCAGTGAAATGAACGCCCATCATGAGCTGCAGCTTCTCTGTGTAACTGCACACTTTTTCAATGCCGGACACCTCGTGACTCGTCTCATTTCCACTGCCCCATTCGATGAGTCACACACAGCAGAAAATATCCAACATTTGCTGATAGCAACTATCGACGAATAGGGGGTGCATTTTCTTTTGAATCTAAATAACTAATATAGTCTCAAGTAGATATCGTGCAGATGTCTGAAAAGATTCATGCGGAGATGGCGGTGCATCAAACGTAAAAAAACTGAAATCGCACACTATGACTGTTGTGCGCATAAACTTCATTTTTTCGATTGTTTTATTTTCTACTCTGCGCACTATGTTTGAAACCTTTGCAGCATGCCGTCGCAAGCGGACTCAAGAAGATGTCCTCCGGCGATGTTGTCAGTGAAAAGCTGAAGAAGATTACAAGGAAAGGAAATAAGTCCTCAACTCCTTCAAGAGAATTTGCTGAGTGGTGAGGCTATCATGAAACAATAGAATTGAATCAATTACTTTCACAGGATCTTGATGAACTCCCTGCCCTCTCACTTGTCTAGCACCTTGATATTCGCTGGAATGTCGTGTACATGATGCTCGAGCGCTTTCTTAGGATGTGAACCTCGCTTGAAGTGAGATAAAAACAATTAATTATTATAATCTATGCTTAGTTAGTTACTTTGAAGATGCTTCTCTGCCGAGAGACCAAGCAACCCGAGCATAGCCGACACTGAATGGGAACTGATGGAGAAGATTGGGGCGGTCCTGCACCCAATCTTGCATCGATAAAAGAATGAATGTAAATTCTCTTACTCACCCCTCCCACAGTCCTCCAAGCATGCACATTCTCTTATTCACCCTTCCCGCTTTTACCACCCTCTCTCTATCTCTCTCACTATCTCTCTCTCTCTCTCTCTCTCTTTATGTGTGTGTGTTTATGTATATGTGTGTATGTGTGAGTGTATGTGTGTGATATATTTGTTTTCTACAATTTGTTCGAATATGCGCGAGAGATAGCAAGCAATTAGCCTCCGGATACCTCTTTTAAGCTAAAGTTTGACATTATTCGATTTACCTTACAATCAGTTTCCCATTTTGAAACACTCTAGCAGTCGTTTGTCGGTGAACCATATGCAGTTGTCTCTCTCATGAAGCAGCATTGATTATGACTGACTAACTAGACCAACAAGGCATTGGCAGAGGGAGACGAAATCCCATAACAATGGGATGGCATAACATTTTCGCAGAATTCCTTGTTTTATGAGCAAGAGAATGTGACTCCGATGAATAAGTGGTTATAGCAAAAGGAGACAAGACCATTTCTTGAACACTTTCACTCATTCTTCTGCTTCCATTATTCTTTTTAATGTTTTTAAGCTTCGCTCTTAGCCGAACAAAGTCCAAAATACTCGAACATGACGTTCGGCGCATGCTCGATTCCACTGCTTCTTGTTGTCACGAAGTTTCAGGTTACTTTACCTAGTAATTATCATCATATTTATCCAATTATTCAGGAGCCACTTATCACTTCTTGTAGTTGAGCCAAAAAACCTATGCTTTCTTCAGTTCATGCATGCGCTGTCGCTGACTATGCTGGCTGGCGCTGAAGAGACTTCGCCTGATTATATCGAAATAGCACGCGAGAGTGAGAGAAAGAGAGCCTACTCCCGGGGCGAAGGCGATAATTTGAACCTGAATAAATTGAAAAAAAAATTTTGTGATAATTTTATTCTAATAAAGTTGCATGCGCAGAACGGTAGCTACTCAAGACCGAATCTGGTCGCCCTCGCCTTCATTCTAGCGTACTGTTGTGCCGCCTTCATCGTCCTGATCATCTTGTACTATTTTTGCACACTTTTTGCTCTTTTTCATTGAGGAAAAGTACTAATTGTAAATATTCTGTAATTTCTAGAATAACCACAAAGTATGACATCTTTAAGAGAGATAACGATGACGCCAGAGTGATATATACAGAAAAAAAATACTTACAGCGCACTCACAAGCGTTGAGTGCAACTGCCCAGTGATTTAAACATGTTTTATTTTGTCTTTATAGAGTGCTTCCGAAGATTCGAGGTTTGATTATGCGCAGAACGCGAAGTGTTCAGCCATGACGTGGAGGTACATACATATTTTATTGATAATTTTCCAACCGTTCAAAAAGAGAATATTCTAATTCGCAAAATAAAATGGCTACCAGATCGTTTTCCGTTCGAGATTTGCTATAAAAATATAAGCCTTGTCTTGTTGTTTAATAAAAAAAAAGTAGAATGTAATTTCCTCCACGGTGGAAAACGTTAGTGATCGCGTCATTCATCATTGCACTGTAATCATCCAAGTAAGATTATGTTCATATTCATCAAAGAATTTGCATTCGTTTCTTAACCTGAAGTTGCAAATCTTTTCACCTGTTAACGTTATGGTTGCGAGAAAGAATCGCTGTGGTGGAAATCATTTGTAATTTCATTAAATACTGAGCAGGATTGTAACAATATCACGTATTCCTCCCTCATCGCTTGCTCTTTTCTTTTTGAAATATTTCTATTTTCTTTTTGAGAAAAGATTTGCAGTTTGTTGCTCATTTCACTCTTTTCGAAATCGCTATTGGTTCTCTTTTGCTATGCCCTGAAATTATTTCTCAAACATGAACAAAACTAGTCATCAGCAATTTTTAATGAAAGTTGCCGAATATTGTAGTCGAGGCTTTTGTATTTCTATATAGCGTCCAATTTGTTTATTTCAATGAGCGGGAAACTCAATTTTGCCAGATGTACGCCGTTTCCAATTCTCATTCGAAGGCAGGTGTGCAAGGCGTAATGGCACTCCATTCTAGTATCGCTTGACACGACTTCGGCCTTCGGATCACTTCCATTTATTCACGAAACCATAGCGAAGTAACTTCTACATGCTTTAATATTTGAAAAAAAAACTTCCATTGTACTGTCAATTCAACATGCTATCATGATTGAGATCTAATCAGACGCATTTAGATGTTGTACCTATTCATATGCATATTTATATTCTGGTGTAATAATTAAATCGTGAATAAAGCTGCTATAGTAGACATGAAAAAGGAACTATATTGTGCTTTTATTACATTCCAACAAAATAAGCAGTGTGCTAATAATTGAGGCAACGTCTAATAACGCATGGTTATGATAACGAAATGGACTTCCTTAGGTTACAACGAACTGGGCGATAGAATGAGTGGAGAACCATTGATCTTCGATCTTTGATCTTTAGGCAACGGCGACCTTTGGACGAGTGACTTCGAAGCCACCGTCCACCTTGAGCATCTGGCCCGTCGTGAAGCCGGCTTCGCTCGAAGCGAGGAAGAACGCAGCCTTCGCAATGTCCTCCGGCATTCCGACTCGACCAAGTGGATAGACGGCTGAAGCTGCCTCGATGAACTGCAATTTAGATTGTATTGACATGAATCAACTCCTTCTCCTCCTTCATTATGCCCTATTTTCTCTCCCCTCCAGCATATATGTATATATATGCCGGTGCAAACTAAAAAAACGGTAGTTTTTCGTGGAATGTTCCAAAAACGTGCGCATAACGGGTCGAAAACGCAAAAATTACCTTTTTTTAGTTTGCACACCGTCATATACATACATACTTTATGCGGTGAACCATACCTTCTTGTAATGATCTTCGGGCATTCCCGCGCGTTTCTGGAATTCAGTGACGGTGATTGCAGGGTTGAAATGATGTTCTCTTTAAAGTGATCACTTTGACCGAAATAAGTAACACAATTTTTAAACGAATAAAGAAATATAGCAGGATGGGATTGAAAAAAGGCATTCCTAGATTCAACAGAAATTCTCTTTGACAACATAAGTGCTTTAAAGGGTCCCAAAAAGTCAATTTTGAATTCGCGCCTTTTTGCCTGACAGAAATTCGAGAGAGCATGTGATTTAAAGAGAATTGTCTGAAATGTTCGGGAAAATATAAATATATTGTGGTTGAATTTCGTGCTAATTTAAAAAAAAAACGAAATTTTTGTATGAGAAAAAAAAGACTTTTTCATTGGAAAGGCTTGCTTGTAAATAAGTAAACAGTAAATAGACGGAGTAAATAGAAGGAAAGAGTAAATAGAAGAGTACACAGAAAGTAGACATCGAACCAGACTCCATTCACTCGAACGCCCTTTGGGCCGACTTCGACTGCAAGAACGCGAGTGAAATGATCAATGGCTGCTTTTGTCATCGCATAGAAAGCCGTGTTGGGAACCTGTCGAGAAAGTTAAAATTGCTATAGAGACTTCTTGCAAATGTGCACGTAGACATTCTAGAGTAAATAAATAATGACCGGATTTGAAGAGAGAGCACTGCCGACATTGACAATGGAACCGCGAGAATTGATGAGATGAGGGAGTGCCAGTTGAGAGAGCACGATCACGCTAAATAATATAATTTATTTACACCCAAAAAAATCAGAGAGTCCCTAACGAGAATATTGCACGTTCAAACGTTCTAATGAAATGAAAAAAAAAGTTTGTCCAAAGTTAAAATGTTCTTCAAAAGGAGAAAGACAGCAAGCAAATTGTGTCAATTTCCTTGTTGTTACCTGCGAATGTTTGTCTTGGATAGTTTGTCATAGACATCGGCGCTAGTCGACAACACTGGTCCGTACTCGCCAATCCCCGCATTGTTGATCTGAATGCCCATTTGCATTTGAAGCCATTTTGTGACTTTAGATTTTCATGATGTAAGAAAAAAATCAATGTTTCCAGGATCGCTCAAACAATTGAAAAAGAAGCCTAACTAGCGAGTCGATGGCACCCAGTTTGTCGACGGTATTCTTAACTATAGCTTCGAGAGTCTTGTCATCCGTCACGTCACCAATGGTGTATGTAACCTGTAAGTAAACGTAATCGTATGTATTCAATAATTTATAAATGATTACTCTTAATATGTCGTCTAAATGGTATTTTATTGTCAAGTTGGAAGAAGACCCATGGAGTACAACGTCTTCACTCTCCTCTCAAGCTCTGTCTACGCCTCTCTGTGTCATTGTATGTCTGGCTGAATAAATGTTTTCGAAAAAAAAATATAAAAAAGTGCTAACATCAGGAGCGCCCTTCTCCTTGCACTGGCATGCGACTTCTCGCAGCGCTGCCTCATTTCTACCGCATAGCGACACCTTCTACTTACGCTCCGCGAAAAGCAAGGCGATCCCCTTTCCAATGCCAGAAGACGAACCTAAAGTAATGGCAGATTTTTCTTACGATTTTAGCTTATAGCTGAAATGATGTCTCAAATGAATGAGATAAAAAATATATCTTGTAAATGAAAAATTAAATTATATATAAACTACATACTTAAATATGTATTTAAATTCTCAAACATATATGCAATACATATATACTTCTGGCAGAATACGAAATATAAATCACCTGTAACGATGACGACGGGCATTGCTTGAGAATCGGGTAAGGAACTCTGAATATGAAGAACGCCTGAGAGTCAAATGTGCGTTGAAGCCAGCTGTCTAGTGAGAGAGCGAAGGGATAGAGAGAGAGAGAGAGCAGAGGAATGAAGCAAAATTTCAGAGGAACTGGACGCGAGAGCGAAAGCCCACTATCGAGTGTGAAAACAGCAGCGAAAAGAAGAAGAAGAGAGAGAAAGAGATTGTCTGGTGGAGAGGGTGCAGATAAGCAGGGAAGAGTGGTTGTTTGTCAGCTTTTATACTCGGGGCTCTCGCGTAGTTTGTGCGCTGATATTTTGCTCCTTCGGCGTCCGCGAGAATACGAGAACGGCACAAGAAAAAAAAAAGAGTGTATGTATGTACTTCTATTTCAAAATAGTCTGCCGCGGATTTCGGCACTTTGCAACGCCTGTGTCTCTCATGTGGATGACTTGGGCCAATGTGTAGACAGCCGAGAAAAATGTATGTATGCAACTGCACACTAATACAGATACTTGGAAACATTTGGATTTCATTGTGCAACACTTCCATTCATCGAAAAATAAAATTTATCTTGTACAATAATGTGTACATGTAGTTTACTTACCTGGAAACACTCTTTTAGAATGCGACATTTCCATTGGTTGCATATCCCTCGTTGATGATGACAAATGATTTTTTTTTTTACATTTTCACTCTTAGCAACAAAACAGTTCCCAAAACACGGCAAAGCAGTGCAAGAATCAGCTTGTCATGGTGTTTACTTTTATTTTTTTCAAACAAACAACAAACCAGAAATTTTTGTTGGTCATCATGAAGGGATTGTAAGATATTTCTACAAAAAAAGATTTGTTTTTACTGTAACATCAGTAAGAATGTGAGAGTAAAAGGTACTATGTAGCTTTTTCTCAATTTCTGAGTCCACCAGACAGCCCAAAATATTGGGTTAGAAAACCAAGAAAAGTGCAAACATTTGCGGTGTCTATCGAGTGTGCAAAGCATCAAAAGTAATGCTTGAAGTATGCACTTTGTCAAATTGTTCTTCTCGGGGGCAGTTCATTCGAAATTGGCTTTGTCCGCTTGGGCTTTCTGTTCTCTGCACGCATAGAAGAACGCGGGCGAGAGCGCAAATATCCTCCCTCGAGGCACTTCATGCCCTTCGTGCCCCCGCGGCCATTCCCTTTATTGGCAGAGCAGCCAAAGGTGTCTCCGTTTGGCATATGGCAGCAGCAGCCATCGATTTGAGCCATGCGCGTGAAGAGGCTCCATATGAGAAGAAGATCGAGGACGATCAACTGATCCATGAGAAGCGATGCTCATCATCGACAGTCCTGAGAAGGAAGCACTCGCTGAAACAGGCGGTTGGCCTTAGATTTACTTTAAAAAAATATTGCTTTCCAAAAGTAATGAAAAAAATTTTTATCAGATATTTTAATGAAGAAAAAGAGTGTAAAAGGTACAAATAAAAATTGTTTATCGTTAAACAGTTCTTTTAATGAAGATAAATAGAGTTAAACAACATACAATTCTGTTCCGTTGCAGTGTGGCGGCGGTGGCGAAAATGTCTTCTACCAGAAGGAAGCCGACTTTCTCACGCATGAATACAGACGAATCCGAAGGGTTCGCCATGTTTTCTTTCATCTTGTTTTTATCTGTCCATGACAATAATTAAAGTTAAAATTCTTAATTAAATTTATTTCTTAATTAAGAGTAAGCAAACTTGAGATGATGACGTTCATTCTGGCTCGAATCGACGAGCCGAAGAAAGGAAAGAGATGCCGAATCTTACGAAAGATCTGCTATGTTGTCGTCATTGGATCAATTCTCAATGGTGAAATTCAATACGCAACTTGAAACTATATTTATCTTGAGATTACATCCGTGGTTTTTTATCCAAAGATAAAAGAGGTCAGGGAAATAAGGGTGAGAGATTGAAATTGGCCAATCGACAACGTTGGACAATTGACTTGACCAATCGACAACTTAGGACAATTGTCCAATCGAGAACGTTGGTAAATTGACCAATCAACAACGTTAGTCAATTGAACCGTCCCAGCAATCTACATCGGACTACTCAACTGTTGGCTCGTCATCTACGGCAACCTTGACAAGCCGGCCGTCGTCTCATCGATCATGCTTATCAGCATTCTTAGTTTGGAGATCATGTCAATTGTCAGCCTTCAGCTTTGTCTCATTAATTTTCGTGCTAAATAATTTTAATTTTCACAAAGCAAATTGATTCTTCGCCCCTTTTTGAGTGCTGTCTCCTGCCTGCAATGCGCAACGGCGGTTTTAGACAGTTCATCGAACTCCTTAATCTCGTCACAAAGGCAAGTGCAATTTTTTATATAGGGAAAATGACTTCAATTTTACTTTTCTTCTTCCTATTTATGTTCATTTTCTGGCGTTTTAGTAAACAACTTTAGACACAGGACGAAAATTAACACAAATATGGATATGAAAAATAGAAAAAAACAACCTTAAGCATATATCCAGTAAAATCAGTTGTAACACATATATGAAGATTAAAAATAAAGCATACCTTAAGCAAATATCCAGTAAAATCAGCAGTAGTTCTTTGGGTATAAATATAGTTTCCCATATATGCCTGTAGGGAGAAGGGACATGGCGATATCAGAAGCAACTTCGGCGACAGAACAACGTCTTCTTCGGCATGACCATTCCACTCTTTGTCTACATGAGCGTTTTCATGCTGATGAACATCTACGGAGCGGCCACGTTCGACAACCAAATGTTCAGGGTATCATAATTTGTTTTTACACCAACATAATGAATGATGCGAACACACTCTCGTACCATTATAACAACAAATAAAAAACCTTTAAGACCGAGCAATTCGATCGCAAAAAAAGAAGATAAGAAGGAAAAAAAAGGAATGTGTCGCTGGCAAATAAAATGTGTGTTTGTGTCCATACTTGATCTTTATATCACTATAAAACAACTATGGCGACATACATAGAAAGTTATTGTGTCATTCATGTCATTAGAAATCCAATGTTTCAGGCATACTATTTCGAAGACAAATGGGGCCTCTCCACCATTGGGTGGATGTACTTGGGCGCTCCAGGGAATTTCGCTCTTCTTCTCTACTGCTTCGCCATTCGAGCAGCCAACTGCGAAGTCATCTTCTTCAATGAACGACTGCAGAATGTTGGTTTTTAAACTAGTTCTTTTTAATTAGACAAACAATGAAAAGTGACTAACAATATGCTCGTATATTTAAGTAGTTCTCGCCAATTTCGAAATCTGTATGCCACTTGGATGCGAACCGCAGTCATGAATCCCAATGCCTTTGTTCTTGTCTTCACCCACCGGGCATAGTTATTGATTGCGGAGAATAAACTTGTAAAACTTGTTAAGCTCACCATTTTCTAACGTAATCAGTGACGTTTACGAGGAACAGTCAATTAAGATTGACGAATTCATGATTCAGATTGGCGGACTCGATGACGGAACATTGATTGCATCCCTTTCCGGATGCATTGAACAGCACACTCGACTTGCCCACGCTCTTCAGCAACTCAACAGACTTGTCCAGGTCAGAGAAAGAGAGAGGAATACAAAGAGGAGGAGAGAGACTGGTAGTCTTATGACAATTTTCAAATACTATTTTATTCGCAGACAAAAGGGGAACATGAAACATAAAGAGCCCTCCCGGGAATACAGTAGTAAAAAGAGCTGTATGATTGAAGCGCACAAGCTTCTGCAGTTCGATCATGGTTGGATCAATAGGGAACGTGAAAGATTGAGGGTGGCTCATGACATGATGACCGTAGTAAAATCGAGCCTTCTCAAATTTCGCTTGCTCATAAATATGTAACGAGTGAATATACATATGTAGAGCGCTCAAACTCTCGAGGTAGATGTTCGACAAAAAAAAAAAATTAGTAAACTAATTGTATGTGACTAATTCCTCTACTTGTGGTTACTCCTTTAAGCGTTTCGCCTTCGTGAGTCTAACTCTGCTGATCCCGTGCACCATCTTCTCGCTCTTCACGATCCTCTCTCATTGGAACGCGCCGCTCTCCGAACTCGTCCTTCTCTCGCCTTCTCTGCTGCTCTGCTTCGTCTCCTACTGCTGCGTCACATTCTTCCCTGCTTCCCTGCATGAAAATGTTAGCCAAATTTTTTCCCTCTAATGATTTTTAAAAATGTCCATTTGCACTGGATCGATATGCTCGAGGCTAATTAATGTAGATTCGAGATCGAAAGTTCATGATTATGTTCAATTACAGATTCTTTGTATGTATGCCAATTTCTGACCGAAGTTTATGCTAATTTTTTGCCAGATTTACAAATCTCGCGCAATTCTCTGCAACAACCACGGAGTCTGGCAGCCGTTCCGTCCTAAAGTACATTCCGGTTTCGTTATAATTTTGTAATGTTATAAGTAGTTTGATTGCTCCTTTACAAATGGTTACAAGTATTTATTATTGTAAGTAATTCCATTGTTCGTGTCCGGAACAAATTGTCAATATGCACATTTGTTCCTTCCAGGTGTACATTGCCGCGTTGTCCCTCGTCGCGCATCTCGAGCATGCCGACACGAACATCACCGTTTGGGGCTTTGCCGTTCTATCGAAACCGTTGATTCTAACGGTAAAATCGCTCAAAAGATTAACTACAGTTAATTAATTAATTAAGGTAATATTTAATTAGTAATAGATACTTTTCAGACGATCTCCGTAGTCGTGTCCTGCCTCGCGTTTCTTCTCCAATTCGGCGACTGTTCGAGCCACACAAATCAATACGCTTCATGCAACTGCACGCAGCACATTCCTGACAGCCCATTAGATGTTCTTCAACCTTTTTAACATCTTTCATTCTCACGCATAATTTCAAAAATGTCAAGAATGTCATTAAAAGAACAAATTCGACATGTTGGTGTCGTTGTTATTCGTTCACGAGGTAGGCGACGGTAGTCGCAGTCTCCGCTGTATGCTCCACTCTGACAACGAGAAAAAAAGATGTAGAAAGAGTAAGATAGAACACTGAGAAATGTGAACAACTTTATTTAAAAATCTTGCATACAAAGTGCAAAAATGTGAATGCGCTTCAAAATAGGCTATTTGGAGGGGCTTTTCCCCAGGAGTTTTGCAAAAATATGAGACTGATACGCGGTGTCATTTGATTATGCATATATTAATTCGGCGTTGAAACGCAATACAATGCACTCAATGCGGTCCGGTAAAAGTCGCAGCTTCGTTGAAAGTAGATTGTTTCAGGCTTATGCTATACAATAATGTGCTTCCAACTGGTGATATAGATGCAAGCATGGAGGGTGAAGGTGAGACAAGAGAGGGAGGCAAAGGAGACACTAGAGAATCAACCGTCCACGACTCGAAGAGGGAGGTAAATGACAACGAAGCGATTCGCAGCCATAAGAACACGGCCAATTCTCTTCTGGTGAGAGGAGATAATTGTGAGCTGCTCCCTAACCATAAGATGTACATAGTATGTATGCTAAGGCTGATCTGCTGATGGTGCTCAAGACGAAGCAAAAAGAGTCGCCGTCAAGTTTCTTACGCAGAATTATTAAAGTATGCCTTGACAAAGGTTGGTTACATTACTAAAACAAGTAAAGAAAATAGCATGGTGTGAAATACAGATTGTCAGGTCCTGTGGTCAGAGGTGCAAGTTGGCCCAACTTTTTTGAGCCCAACCGGCCCTTAGGGCCTAAAATCTCGGCCCGGCCCGGCCCGCAGTTTTAGGGATTTGAATTTTAGGCCCGGCCGGCTCGGGCCCTCGAAATTCTTGAAGACAAAATCCGGCCCGATTATTTAAAAATTTCAAATTACAATTTTTAATTCGTCATTTTCTTAGCGTTACTCATTTTCAACACAAGGCACAAAGTAACCAATTTCGAAAGTAACCTTCAGATTCAGATATGTTAAGAAACTCAGAAATGGCTAAAAGAAGGTTCTGGCCGGGTTCGAACCGGTGATCTTCTGCGTGTAAAGCAGACGTGATAACCACTACACCACAAGACCTGACTGTCTGTACTTTACACCATGTCGTTTTTCTTTACTTCTGTAGAAAAAGTGTGAGATATCAAATACTTATAAGCATAGTTGTCTTTAAACCTTTCTATGGGCGAGTATCATGCTTCAATTTTGATGTTCGTTGATGAAGACTAGCTACTCGTCGACATTCGATTATAATGAAAGCACCATTGTATGTTGCTTCCACGAGATTAAGTGCAGATTAGTGATATTCTAAAGTGAACGCATTCTTAATAATACTTCTATTCTGGATATCCTTAAGTTTAATTATGCTAATATTGAATGCTTTGAATTTAACATTTTTATAATCTACGGTGCACTCATATACGACATTCTAGTACACTTCCCCAACCTACCTCCAATTGCAAGGTTCAAAGACAACTATGCGTATAAGTATTTGCCATCTGCAAACTTTTTTCTGGAGAAGTAAAGAAAAACGACATGGTGTAAATTACAGACTGTCAGGTCTTGTGGTGTAGTGGTTATCACGTCTGCTTTACACGCAGAAGATCGCCGGTTCGAACCCGGCCAAGACCTTCTTTTAGCCTTCTTTTAGTTCCTTAATATATCTTTAGGTTACTTTCGAGATTGGCTACTTTGTGCCTTCTCGATTTTACTGAAAATAAATTTTTGCCTTTTCAATCACATTACTTTGCTATCTCACAGCTCTTCTAAATGAATAGTTTATTATGTAAGATGAAGTCGCCTTTTGCGCAGTGAAAATCTTCTTCATTACGATTTCTTTACTACTTATTTCTCATTTCGAATGGATGACGGTCACACTCATTTGTTTAGTGCGCTTTCAGCGAAATACCATTGACTTACACTCGGCATTTGGCAAGTTGAACTGCTTTTTTTTCTTGTTGATAATCATGCGACGAAGGAAACAGACCGTCACGCCCTTCGAAACGAGAAATAAGCAGATTTATCATTATGAAGGCATAATGAAGAACGTTTTCACTGCGCAATAGGCGACTCTTCATCTTACATAATAAACTATTCAATTGGTATAAAAGGGCATTGCTCCTTGCAGTGAATGAGTAGAGCGATAATAATTAGGCTCGGCTAAATCTTGACAGTTTCGAGAAAAACAAAACAGAATGAGTGCGAATTATTTTCCTTATATCTCTAAAGCACATGCTCTCTCGCCCCTGTGTCGCTCAAAAAGGCGCGAATTTAAAAATTATTTCTTTGTTCGAATAAATTTGAATTCTTTCTGTTCTTTTTTTGCTCAGTTTGACCATGAACTACACGACCGTCCTTCTGCAATCGTCGCCATTGTGTTGCTTGCGTTTTCTGAAGCTGCTCCAAACTTTCCTCCCTGTTTTATGGGTATCCGGTGTGGGTGGTAAGATATAATTTGCTTATTTATTTATTTGTTTGTTTGTTCTTTTGTTTGTTTATCAATTTATTCATTAATTCATTCACGCCTCATCAAAAAATTACATGACTTTTAGATGCGCAGATCAGTACACGCCAACATCTTCAAAGGAACAGTTGTCACTATTATAAGCAATCCCTCTTTTATTTTTCCATGGAAATTCACTTGTTTACTCCAGTAGCAATCCAATCTGCTGCGGTAGATGATAAATGGTATTGAAGTCGTTATGATCAATTGTTTGCATGGACACAATTGACTTTGTTATTGAAGGTGAGCAAAGAGTGATGAGGCAAAGGAGGAACTGTTCTCGACTCGAAGAGGGAATTGAATGACGACGGAGCGATTCGCTACCAGGAGAACACGAGCAATTCTCTTTAGTGAAAGGAGATTAGTGCGAGATATTCTGATTGTGAGATGTTTGTTGGCTAAGGCTGTTCTGCTGGCCGTTCTCACTAAAAGAGTCGCAGTCAAGTTCCTTGAGAATGATTGCTGAGAGTAGCAAAACCAGTAAAGAAAAATGGCTTGGTGCGAAATGCAGATTGGTCCTGTGGTGTAGAGGTTATCACGTCTGCTTTAGACGCAGAAGGTCGCTTTAGACGCAGAAGATTCGAACCGTACCTTTGTTTCTCCTTTAAATACTAGAATGTTGCTTTCGACAGTGACCACTATATGCCTGCTGCGTTTTACTGAAAATAATAACAAAAAAAAATAATAACAAATAATAACACACAAAGTAACCAATTTCGAAAGTAACCTTCAGATTCAGATATGTTAAGGAACTCAGAAATGGCTAAAAGAAGGTCCTGGCCGGGTTCGAACCGGCGATCTTCTGCGTGTAAAGCATACGTTATAACCACTACACCACAAGACCTAACAGTCTGTATTTCACACTATGTCGTTTTTCTTTACTTCTGAAGAAAAAAAGTGTGCAGATGGCAAAGACTTATACGCAATGGAGGTAGGTTGGGGCAGTGTATATCGTATCTTATTGCACCGTAGAGTATGGAAATATTAAATTCAAAGCATTAAATATTGGCATAATTCATCTCCAGGATATCCAGAATAGAAGTACAATGAAGAATACGTTCAAACTTTAGAATATCATTAATCTGTAATTAATCTCGTGGAAGCAGAAGTGCAAACGAATGTAGACGAATAGCTAGTCTTCATCTACGAACATCAAAATTAAAGCAGGATATGCGTAGGAAAGGTTTAAAGACAACTATGCGTATAAGTATTTGTCATCTGCACGTAGGCACGGACTGTCAGGTCCTGTGGTGTAGTGGTTATCACGTCTGCTTTACACGCAGAAGATCGCCGGTTCGAACCCGGCCAGGACCTTCCTTTTTTTGCCATCTTTTTATTATTTTATATATCTTTTGTGGGTTCTCTAATTTACTGAAATGAAGGCAAGATTAATGACAATTAGTGTGCAGATTGTTTTCCAATTAGTGGGCAGATTTTTCTTTTTTAATTCGTCGCGTTATCGTTCTCATGGATGTCCAAGACTAGGAAGGTATGAATGTATAATAAAAGGCTACTTAAGAGAGTGATAGAGGGAGTGGAGAGTGTGTGAGAGAGAGAAAGAAAGTGGGCAGTGCGACAGAGAGAATGGAGAGTTTGTGCAAGAGAAATGCGAACTTGGAAAGAATATTTGAGAACTCGAAGAAAAACAGATGTTTTTTCGTCCATTATTTATTCTTTTCCTTTATTCCGTTCACGTGACATTTGATGGTTTACTCGCTAATTTTCTTCGAAAAACATTTGCGTAAGCCAGTGATTGGTTGACATGGAAACGTCCCATTGTGCAGCTGACAACTGTCTGCGCCTTCTCAGCGACAACTTGCTGACCCAGATATAGAAAGGGAGAGAGGAAGAGAGAGAGTGAGAGAGTGAGAAAGAGATAGAGAGAAAGAGAGTGAGAGAGAGATGAAGAGAAAGGGAAATAATGAGAGTGTGTGAGAGAGATATTGTTTTCCTTGACTTGCATAATTCACACCAATTTTTTTAATGCATGGATACTCTTCAAAAGCGCTGTAAAACAATAATCTTACAATTAGTGTTGCAGTTACAGTATCCACGAGTCAACCAATTCGTTATCGGATGACTTCGAACACAAAGACGGACTACACGGCGATGGATCCGATCGAAGAGGATGACATCGAAGTGAGCCTTCTCCTGATGCAGTCTGAAGAGCCCAATGAGAAAGCCGGCCAAATTCTCTTCGAGGACAACTGGTGCAAGGTACATACTCTGTTTTCAAGCGCTTTTCGCTTCAATTTTGACAATTCCTGTGGGAATGAAAAAATAAATTTTTTTCATAAAGATTTTTTCGTGCAGATAACGAAAGACTTCCTCGAGATCAAGTACTTTTACTTTCTAACGAAAAAGCCAATGTTCGTCGACGTATCCACGATTCGTGGAGTCTACTTCCGAGAGCAGTCTTTTTCAAAGGTTGGCAGCTAGTATTTTTAGAAAGAAAATCTTCATTTGAGATTACGCTTGAAGCTAAAGATAAAAACATATGTGTTTTCTCATATGTACATTGATGCCCCTGGAGTATGGAGTTGGCTCCCCGGGGAAAGGTGCCAAATTCGAATCCGCCACCGGTGACCACCGGTAGGCCAGCCTTGATTCCGGACAACTTTGTACCCTTTGTACATTGGTGCATGTTGGGAATATGAAAATTTTTATATTTTAGGACTGCCTAAGGTTTTCCGAATGGGGAATGGGCTGCAGCAGATGCTGGTGGGCATGTGATACCTTCAGGTTGCTTTTCTTTTTTTTTACAATTTTAAAGTTATCGTTTTTAAACAAAAAGTCGCTTCTTCTGAAGAAACAAAAACACATTGACACATGAGATGGAGCTAGATGGTAGCTCGTTTGAGGGGAAAGCATCTGAAGGAAGACGGCTTGGCTTACTACAACGTCGTCATCAACAATGGCGAAGAGACTTTCAAGGTGAATTGTCTAGTAAAAGTCCTTTGATTGTAAAAACATTCATGACGTAGCGCATGAAAATCCCACAGATTCGCCCACATATTACGCAATCGCCTGCTATGCAACTTTTGTGCATTAAAAAAAATTATAGTCTGGTTTTACAGATGAGTCCTTCTGGTGGTAGGTACTCTGGGAGACTAACATAGTGAACAATTGCATGCATTTCCCATTATTAAAGATTATTGATAGATTCCATAGCTATCATATATAGATTCTCTCTCGCATTGCAGGCCTTCACGGTGCAGCTACTCAACTGCTTCCTTGACGCTCTTTACCCACTTCTCGGCATTGATGTCATCATTGCGAATAGGTATCCATTCTAGCATCCATTTGACATTATCGCTGCAATATGGTCCATATTACACTGTTTACATAAGCTATGATATAAATTTTTTCCTTCTTCTGGCGGCCAATGTGACTCGAATTAGAGAAGATTTACACAACTGAGTACCATTGCTTTTAAACCTTCATGCATCTTGTTCGAATCTTACATACAGACATACATATGTATGTCTACCAACTGTTATCTGGCATAAGGAAAAATTACTCCTTCGTCCACTACAGAATAGCACAGCGTATGATTGATCGATAAATGTTGATTCGTTGACTTCTATGTCGTACATTTCAATTCGCCTTGAATGATTTATATCAGCAACACAAACGATGAACGAAAAGCATTGAGCACAGGATTCAATCGAGCATGAAGCACCACCTAAGATTAAAAGAATTTGAAGTAAATTCATGTTCGAATCGCGTTCATAATTACTTTGCCATGATTATTATGTATTTCGTGTTGCAGTCCTTCTTCAAAGCTTACAAATAAAAAAGAACGAAGCGTAAATTGATGAGCGGCATTCATTCGATCAAGTAAGAATCGAGGTAAGAGCTGAACTCGTCGTATTTTCAGCTGAAGTCGTTGAGAAATGGAGAAGCTTGTTTCGAGAAGCAATAATACCTGTAACGAATTAAAATAATATAACAGATTGTATTCGCCTGGTAATTTTTCGCCTGGCACTCCTTCATTTTGAATATCTCCCTGTAATGGCGCCTTGATTACCGATAAACAATAAGTTTATGTTGTAGGATGCACTGAAAGGCCAAAACAACTCATTAAAAACAACGCACTCACTCAAAAATCATATATATATATGTATATATATGTATATATATATATATATATATATATATATATATATATATATTTACATTGTGAAAAAATTTTCAGCCTGACAAAGGAAGCGAGAAGCCCTGCGTTGCGGTCATGCTTGTGTATGGTGAGTATCCAAACGAAGAGCGCTAGTGCCAGGATGCATAAGCCCAACTCCACTGATTCATGAGCTGTCGAAACCTTAAAGGAGCACTCAACACCGATCCATTTGAACCTTTCCCTTACTGCTTTTATATTCGCGTTTTTTGGAGGTTGCTCACAATTGAGGACGAGTATGACGGTGTTGGAAATGGTCGATGCGACGATGGTGCTCATAATAAGGCAATTTCGAATACCGCCACAGCTGCCATTTCCACGATATATGACCGTTTGCGTTACCCAACAAGGAAAATCCATTCAGTAATTAACTGTATTTCCAGTTGCAAATCATTTAAAACATATTTAACTCTCCAAAAAGACCTTAAATCTCAAAACTATCTAGGCATAGATACCAATGGGCAAAGAGGAAGAAGAAGAGCAGAACGCCAACAAGAGTCAGAAAGATCCTGATGAAAGTGTTGGTCGGACATATTCTCTCTAAAATCCTAATGATTCAAGTTATAAAAGTAAAGTTATAAAAGTATAAAAGAAGATCCTACTTATTGTTAGGAATTGTCGCTTATCTAACTGAAACATATGTTTTCAGAAAACAAATTATGCTCATGTCAGGAAAATGATGTTTTGGAACAAGAAGAACCGGAGAGCAGTCGATAATTCTGAGTCAGAGGAAGGGGCTCTAATTGTGCTTCTTTCAAGCGCTTTCTCGTCGTCCTTCTCTTATTTATTGCCAACATTTGGTTGATTGAAATGAAGGCATTCATGTAGAAATGGTTATAAACTATAATAAAGTGTTGACATTATATGTACTATGTATCACAGATCTAGTAAGTGCATGCATGCTTTAGGACCTACATATAGTTTACGATGACTCTTATGTACATACATTTTTAATTTCGTAGTTGTACAAATAGTTAGAAGGGCGGAGAGAACTCTTTCCAATCTGTATGATCTAATTATAATGTCTTTGTGCCTTTACTATCGGACTGTGCTTTGATAACGCGGCTCGAGACGCCATTAAAGGGAGAATTTTTCGAAATGAGCGAATACCACTATTAGCTAGCGATTATCTAACATATTTGTGAAACTTTTTTTGTTACACATTTCCTGCTTATTCTAGCATTTTTTTACACTTGGAATATCGTGGCCATTGTGTTCAGCTCAAAATTCGACTGATATTTGATGGAATGTGCAGACTTCACGGTGTGAATCATCATTGTATGGATTTATACTGTGATATACGATACCGATTATTAATTGTCCACATTTGAAAGATAAGAATGTCATCAAGTCGAACAAATATATATATATATATATATATATAATAATAATTATTATTATTATTACTATTATTATGCACAGATCCTGTCAGAAATCGGCGTCGGGAGTGTATTTGCTCCAATCACGAAGTGGGGCATTCGCTCGCACCAGCAAGATATCCTTCTCCGAAAAATGCAGAATTGCACAGAGTGTCATTGATCGATAAATGTTGATTAATTTTCTTTTAGGACATATCAATATGTGCCTTGTATGATTCATGCTTTCTGTGCCAGCGACAGCCAATGACACAAACGATGATCATAGCTTTGAGCAGGATTCATCGAGTATTATGATGCAATTTCAAAGACTTGTAAATTTTAAAAGCATTTACTTCAACTTCTTCATGTTCAAAAAACGTTCACAATTACTTTGAAATTATTATTATTTCGTGCTGCAGTCCTTCTTCAAATCGGACAATAAAAAGAGCGAAATGTGAAATAGATGAGCGGACAAGGTGTACAAATTTGATCAAATAATACTCTAGTATTGAGTCGAACTCGTTGTGGTTTGAGCTGAATTCATCAAGGCTGAGCTGAAGTCGGCGAGGCTGGAGAGTCTGGAGCTGAAGTTGGCGAGGCTGGAGAGGTTGGAACTGAGTTTGGCGAGGCTGGAGAGTCTGGAGCTGAAGTCGGCGAGGCTGGAGGAACTGGAGCTGAAGTCGGCGAGGCTGGAGGAGCTGGAGCTGAAGTCGGCGAGGATAGAGAGACTGGAGCTGAAGGAGTCGCGCATTCCGAACGCGAGAGTCCCGCCAATATATTCCAAATGTAACAGCATGCTTGGAGAAGCAAGACTCCCTGTAATCAAAAAGAATTAACAAAAATAAAGTATAATGAAATAAAAATTATTCGCTACTTAATAGTGGCAGTCCCTCATTTCGAAATCATGTCTCGAATGGCGCTTCGACCAGCTTTGTCGCCGAAAAAAAAGTTATCTCTCATTATTTTGGAAAATAATCCGATAACGAAAGCACAATGAGTTTCGACAATGAACATAGAGATCGAAAAGAAAGTACTTTCCGTCTCTTCAACTATACAACGAGAAATGTACACATGAACACTCATAAAGGTGACCTCGGACTTTGCTGTTATTGAACAGCTTTTATATAAATTGTTATATATATTATATGAAGTAAAGATTAATTTAACATATCATAAATTTCAGACTGACGAAGGAAGTGGGGAGCCGTTCATATATGATTTTTTTTTTGTTTTGTTTTATCGGTACTAATACGAAGAGCGCCAGTGCCACGAGGCAGACGACCAGCGCAACTGTATCGTGAACAATCTTCTATAATTGCAAACACCATGAGCACAAGCATTCATTTGACATGTCAAAAATAGTCAGAATATGCATTAAGAATTGTAGAAGATTACGTATTCCTGAAAAAAAAATTTAAAAAGGTTTTATAGCTTACATATATGCGCATCGAAGTGTTGAAGACATTATGGATTATTATGAAGGCGTTGAGAGCCGTCGAGGCGAAGATGATGCACATGATAAGGCTTTCGATAACGTCATCATTTTCATGATTCCTGCCATTTAGTCACGACAATATCCAGAATAAGATTCCATTCAGCAATTAAACAAAAATCATTAAAGAAAAATTTTACTCGACAAAAGACACTTTTGGTGTGTGCCGATATACCAGTTGTGGTGAAGGAGGAAGCAGAAGAAGAGAACTCCAACAAGAGTCTGAAAGATCCGGATGCAAGTGCTTGCCGTAGACATTCGAGTGATTTGTCTATAATGTATATACATATAACGCAAATTCTTGTTAAAGTGAAGAGATACATAAGAAACAGTGCTTATCGAGAAAAAAATATGTATATAATGAAAACAGGCATGGACATTCTAGGAGAATTTATGGTATTGACCAAATGGAACCCGAGGAGTCGTTCATTATGAGTCAGAATGGAAAGCGTGCTTCTATCATCCTTCTCGTATTTATTTTCATCATTTGAAAGGTAGAAATGAAGGCACTCATTTTGAACAACAAATTATAAGTCTGCACTGATTCTGTTGTTCGGAAGACGTGGTCGGGCGTGTTCTTTTTCGACAATTACGCCGTAATTGGGGCATTAGCGTCCAGACGTCCTTCGTCGTAAACTACAGAATAGCCCAGAGTATGTATGATTGATAGATAAATGTTGATTCAGTGACTTTTGGGACATATCAATTCGCCCTGAATGACTCATGGTTAATGTGTCAGCAACAACCTGCGATACAAACGATGAGCAGAGTGATGGGCAAGATTCATCGAGTATTACCCAAGACTTGTACATGAACATTTATTTCCATATATGTATTTCAAATTCTCCATGTCACAAGCGCACTTATATATAATTATTTTAGAGATTATTACTAATTTGTGTTGTAGTCCTTCTTCAAATCGGACAAATAAAGAAGAGCGAAGCGTAAATTGATGAGTGGCAATGGATCACAAATTCTATCAAAAAGACTCTTTTTTATTGAGCCGAACTCGTCGTGGTTTGGGCTGAATTCATCATGGCTTGAGCTGAAGTCGGAGAGGCTGGACAGGCTGAAACTGAAGTCGGCGAGGTTGCAGAGGCTGTAGCTGGAATCGGCGCGGCTGGAGAGGCTGGAAAGGCTGGAACTGAAGTCAGCGAGACTGGAGCTGAAGTCGTCAAGGCTGGAGCTGAAGTCAACGAGGCTGGAGAGGATGCAGGTGCAGTCGTCGAGGCTGGAGCTGAAGTCATCTTGGCTAGAGCTGAAGTCGGCGAGGCTGGAGCTGAAGTCGGCGAGGCTGGAGCTGAAGTCGGCGAGGCTGGAGCTGAAGTCGGCGAGGCTGTAGCTGAACTGGTCGTGTATTTCGAAGCCGAGAGTCTCACCAACAACTTGTTGCCCTTTATGGAAAGAGAGAGTGAGAAAGAGAGAGAAACGAAGAGAAAGGGAAGGAGAGAGACTGCGAGAGAGAGATGTTCCTTTCTTGACGTGCATAATTCACGCCCTGTTTTCCCACAGATTCGCCCACATATTATGCAATCGCCTGCTATGCAACTTTTGTGCATATTTTTTTCCAGAAAAAATTTAATTTGGGTTTTACAAATGAGTCCTTCTGGAAGTCATTCTCTGGGAGACTAACATACTAAAGATGTTCATGCATTTCCCTTTATTAAAGATTTTGAGATTCCAAAGCGATCATGCATAGATTCTCTCTCGCATTCCAGGCCTTCACGGTACAGCTGCTCAACAGCTTTCTTGACGCTCTTTATCCACTTCTCGGCATTGACGTCATCATTGCGAATAGGTATCCATTCTAGCATCCATTTGACATTATCGCTGCTATAATGTCCATATTACACTGTTTACGTAAGCTATGTATGATGTTTTCCCTTCTTCTGGCGGCCAATGTCACTCGAATTAGAGAAGATTCACACAAGTGAGTAACATTGCTTTTGAACCTTCATGCATCTTGTTCGAACCTTATACCCAACTGTTATTTGCATAAGGAAAAATTAATTTTTTGAACAAAATATTGGCTTTGATCACGGAATGATTTTATACGCTAATGAATATGCGAAGAAACGTACATGGCCGTGCATATTAACTGAATCATCTGCTAAGGGAATATAAATAAAAAAAGTATCATACCGGAACGGCGGCGAGCCTGTTGCCACCGGTGAATAGCAGAGTGACTCCTTCTCTGTCTGCTTCTCTTTCTCTCTCTCACTCTCTCTCTCTCCTTCTCTACCTATCTCTCTTTCCGTCTTTCTCTCCTCTCTACCTCTCTCTCCATCTCTCTGTCTCCTTCTCTCTCTCTCCTTCTTATAAACCTGTTTTAAAGATGCAGCGCAATTTCTCGCATGTGCTGTATTTATGCACAATCGCTCTGCACCTTTGAAATGGTTTCTGGCTAACATATGAATTTTCGCGTCAGCGTCAACAACTTTTGCGAAAATAATGTTACCACCGTATTTATCAGTGTCGAATTAGTCTAGTTTGAGCAGAACATTATGTTGAAATGGCCCTGCGTGCTGAAAAATCTATTAAAATTGTTTATAGAAATATAATTAATATATTTAATTTATGTACCTGAACTTTTTTGCAGTACCTTATGTACTTATGTAGCTAGAATAGATATTCATCAGAACATGCTTTATTCAATAAAAATGCATAATGATAAGGAAGGAAACGATGCCGATCAAAAGACCCGTGAAGAGTACGGAGAAGTAGATGCCGAAGAAGGCTTCAGTGGACCTTGAAAAAGTTTAATATTTACTTCCACTAAGATATAATATTTATTAGTGATGATTATTGCCTTTTCAAACAGAAATTCGTAATATAATTCAATTAAGTAACTTCGGGTATCATAATTAATTTTTTTTTTTAATTTGAGTACAATTCATCGTCATCGTCGGATAGTTCTTCTTCCGCACCATCGGTTACCGCAGAGCTGCTGTCATCTCTTAAAATAAACAGATTCCTTTGGTGGCTGTCTTTCTTTCAAATCATTGTGCACAACTAAATGAGTTTGGATCGATAAAACGCGATGATTGAGATATAGAAACGGTGTAGAGGAAATTTCTTTAAATTCTGAGCAAGAGCGTAAGCAGAAAATATATAACTGTTCGTCTTACTTCTCAGAGTCGGTAGAGGCAGACTCCAACATAGTAGTAGATGTCGTCATTGGCTTACGATTAGTTGTGGTGGTAGCTGGGCTGCAATACACCCTCCCTGTGGTTAATTTTGAACAAAACTAATAATTGACGAAAAAGGACTGAAAGCATAACAATTACTCTTGCCAGACAGGAACATTCATTTAGGGCACTAACGTGGTCGTGGAAATGGTCGTAGTCGTGGTAGTTGTAGTTCTGAAATTAATGTTTAAAAATTACTTCCAAATCATAGCTAAACCTATTTGATGTTTCAACCCAATTCCTTCTTAAAGGAGGTATCCGGGGAATAATTAACCTAAGTTTTTTTCTATATGAACATGTTCATCTCGGCCTAAAACATGTATCCAGAAAGTTTGAGCGATTTTCTTCCATTACATTCTGAGCAATAGTAACGCGAAAACTGGCGGGTAGAGAATTAGATACGGTAGGACAGAGCCGCCCTCCACTTTCACATGCTCTCTCCACCGAGCGACAGGCAACTTTATGAGCGCGCGCATTCAAACTCGTTCTCTAGCGCTACTGTAGAATTATTCGCCGGATACTTCCTTTAATGAATGGAAATTTAGCTAATTTTCAACGGTTGTATACTGTTATGATTACAACGTTCACCTGTAATAGGTGCCGTTCAGAACAGCAATCATCTGTGAATATGAAAAAAATTTTCTATGGCTTAATCTGTTTTTCCAATTTCTGATAGAAAAAAATTTTACATCGAAATTTATTTAGTGATACTGAAACCTTATCAGAATTAGCCAAATACAAAGTTCCTCTGGAAACTGTTTGCATGCGACTTTCTCCGATATAAGCAATGATGCTGCGAGCTGCGTTAGGAAAATCTCTGATGTCGAGTTTACATTCATCGGGAAATCCGCAGGTTGCCGTCATGTTATGGAAATTTCCGAAGCGCCACTCTAGATTTCGACATTTAAAGCTGCCATTTTTGAGTATTTTTTGAGAATACAACAAAAAAATACCCTCTGCAAAATTACAGGAGTCAATAACTCAATCTTGAACTCATGCCTATTGCCCGACAAAAGGGAGGGACTCGACTACAATACTCAGGACAATTCATGCAGATTACAATTGAGTTTGGTGCTTCTTTAATGGAAAATATAAACATGTATTTTACTACTATCTACATATGTATGCGTTAGAGAGTATAATATATTATTAAAATGACATCTATCCAATTTGGAATATATGATATTCGCCGAGTTCGCAGTATTGCGATGTTTTGTTATCGGCATGGAATGTGTTAACACACGATATGCGCGGCTCTATCAACGAGAACGGGCAGTCCTCTTCACACTTGCTTCCATCGTTCCAGTTGTAGCAATGAGTATACTAAAGGTGAAGTCTGGATGAAGTTTTTAGAAGGAGTACGAAATTATTGGCAGTCCCCATTCAGTTCAAATTCCCCTACTAAAGGGCATTGAATAATAGTACAACGGCATTAGCTGGGTTAATCTTGTCCAAGATCGTTTTCGGCTTGCATTTGCCGGCGGAAGTCAAATGAAGAAATGCTAGCACGAAGATGCACAATGCCAGAGAGCATGCATCACGAGAGGTCGCCATCAGGGGAAGATAGACGAGGTAGAGCGAAGGATATTGGGGAGAGCGGCTGAGATTGCCCGAGAGCTGATCGGAGAGGCGACCAGTAAAGCAACGCGGGTGAATGATGAGCTTCGCAGCAATTTTTCCAAGTTGCAAAATATTGCACTTTGATGCTTATTTCAAGATCTCTAAAGTGGAATATCCCATTCCACACGTATCCTTCATTCCTTCCCGTCCTTCCATTAGTATAATCACATGTTTATTTTTATTCTTGTTTCTTATCTTGCTGCTAATTTCCATATTTCGCCCCAAATAGTGAGGAAAAAATTCATAATTAGCAAATTATTACAGGCAAATTTGTTATTATAATAATTACAGAGAAAATATTGTTTTACCTGTTTTCCGGGGAGCAGAAGGGACCTTTACTTCGAATAATTGCGGAAATAAAAATGCCGTCAATTTATTTTCCGGCCCATGGTCAAATAAAAGTAGAGAAATCACAAATAGTACATGGAATTCTCGAATATAATGATAAATCAATTTTTGGTACTTTATAGGCATTATTTCATTATCGCGTGCTATTTCGAAGGCGGTCGGTCGGTCGTTCAAACAAGCTACGTGAAAAAAACACACATTAACACTTGGAAATGTATGCAACTTCAGTCATTATTGAAAAATTTCCTGCATTGTTAAAGAGTAAAAGATAAATTGGGGAGATATATTAAAGTAAAACACCGGGAAGGTAAATGGGGAGATGAGGAGGAAAGGAAGTGCAGCCACCGCACAATATGAAGTGGTCCCTTGAGGCCCTGCACGCTCTCGATCTTTATGTAGTAGTAGAAGCCGTCCTATCTTATTCGATGTTATCGTCGATTAGATGCGACTGCTAAATCGGATGAATTTCAGACTGATCTTATCGATGTATGAAGTCATACAAATTTTTATTCTATTCTGAGCTCAAATGTTACTTGATAAACTCTTGCTACTTTCTCTTTCTATCGCTCTCTCTCCCTCTCTCTCCCTCTCTCCCTCTATCTTTCTCTGAAGTGTTTATGCTTCGTCTATTTTCCGTTTTCACGTGACATGTTACGTATTATTCGCTAATTTTCTTTTCTTCGAAGAACATTTGAGTAAGCCTGTGATTGGTTGACATGGAAACGGCCAGAAAGGGGGGCGAGCTTCCGGAAGTCAGACAGAGACTCCGCATTGTGCAGCAGACTACTGTCTGCGCCTACTCAGCAACAACTTGTTGCCTTTGATAGTAAGGGAGAGAGAGAGAGAAGAGAGAGAGAGAGAGAGAGAGAGAGAGAGAAAAGAGAGAGAGGAACAGAAAGACAGTGAGAGAGAGAAAATAAGAGATAGAGAGAGAGATAGAGAGAGAGAGAAAGAAGAGAGAGAGGAACAGAAAGACAGTGAGAGAGAGAAAATAAGAGATAGAGAGAGAAAAGAAAGAGAGAGAGAAAGAGCAAGAGTGAAGGAGAAAATATAAAGAATAAGAGAGGGAGATGAAGAGAAAGGGAAAGAGCGAGAGTGTTTTCTTTACGTGCATAATTCACGCCCATTTTTTTTGTCCATTCATAAGTATGTACATATATTATATGCATACTCTTAAAAAGCGCTGTAACAATAATAATGTTACAATTAGTGTTACAGTATCCGCGTGTCAACCAATTCGTTATCTCGATGGGTTCGAACACGGAGATCGACTACACGGCGATGGAGCCTATTGAAGAGGATGACATCGAAGTGAGCCTTCAGCCGGCGCCTTCCGAGGAGCTGGCCGGTCAAGTTCTCTTCGAAGACAAGTGGTGCAAGGTAAAGTTCCCGCCCTTGGGCCAGGGGAAACGGCTCGAGCGGCTCCGAGCGGCTCCGAGGCTCCGAGCAGCTCCGAGTGGCTCCGAATGGCTCCGAGCCACTTAGAGCCGCAATGCTTAGCAAAATGATTTTCGTGCAGATAACGAAAGGCTTCCTCGAGATCAAGTGTTTCTACTTTCCAACAACCAAGTCTAAGATCGTCGAAATATCTACGATTAGAGGAGTGTACTTCAAAGAACAGACCCTTTTTAAGGTTGGCAGTCATACTTTTTGAGATATAAAATGTTCATTGCTTAAAGATGTATAAAAATATCTTTGTTTGCACACATTGGTGCAAGTTGGGAATATTTAGAAAAATTTGTAATTTAGGACTGCCTAAAGTTTTCCGAGTGGGGAATGGGCTGCAGCAGATGCTGGTGGGCATGTGATACCTTCAGGTTCCGTTTTTGTCTTCACAATATTTAGCTATGTATATAAGTTTTAATGACGATAAATCAGAGTCGTTCCTATCGATGTGACAAAACTTTGACACATAAGATGGAGCGACATGGTAGCTCGTTTGAGGGGAAAGCATCTGAAGCAGGACGGGTTGGCTTACTACAACATCATCATCGACAATGGCGAAAAGACGTTCAAGGTCAGGGAGTGAATTCACTATAATCTACGTCATGTATGTACATAGTTGTCTACGTCATTTCGTATTTATAATCATTCATGAAGTCGTAAATGTACAATTCACACAGATTCACCCCCACATTTTCACCGACTATGTACTTTTTGTGTATACTTTTCCCAGAAAATGTTTAAAAATAATATTTGGTTTCACAGGTGAGTCATTCAGGTTGTACTCTCTTTGGGAGACTTACATACTATTAAACATTTTCATGCATTTCCCATTATATAAGATTGCCAGATTCCATAGCTATATCATAGATTCTCTCTCGCATTGCAGGCGTTCACGGAACAGCTGCTCAACTGCTTCCTTGACGCACTTACTCCTCAGCTCAGAAGTGACGTCATCATTGCGAATGAGTATCCATTCTAGTGTATCCATTTGAGCAACGCGAAGTGACGTCATCATTGCGAATTAATGTCAATTTGAGCAACGCGAAGTGACGTCATCATTGCGAATGAGTATCCATTCTAGATATGTATTCGAGCAATGCACATTTGCGTTTTTATTTGTCTATCGCACTTTTCACATTAGCAATGATTTGTTTTCTTCTTATGACGGCCAATATGACTTGCTCGGACTAGCAGATTAATGTACAAGTGAGAAAAGTATGTTGGTTTCATGATGCGATGATTCAGAACTGTAGTGGATGTATGAAGAAATGTAGTTCTGTGAGAAAACAAAAGCAGACGTACAATGTAGACTTGTCCGTACCTGGCGCGATGACCAAGAGTGTTTTTTCGTTTTGTGCAAAAGGGAATAACACATATTATATACATATCTGCAGGTGCAGCCAGAAAGCATATTGGATCCGATTATTACCCAGAGTGTTAAGCATTCTACGCTAATCTGATTGTGAGTCGTCCGAAAACAATAAATGAACAACATGGACGTACGGCTCTAACTATATAACTCTCAGCAGTCATATAGAAGCCATTGTACATGCTAATTAAATGCACATGCACTTCACGCATCCTTGAGTCACAGAGGCCATGAATGAGAAATTATGAACATATTCTCCTCACGTAAATGTAAAAGGATGTATCTATTTTATTTTATAAGAGAAGTCATTTTCTTATCGATACTGATATTCACGACTTTGTTCCTCAAACATCTTGACAATATTTGAGTACATTATACATTTCTCCAAATAAATAAATAACATTCACAACGACGGGGCGTGGAAGAAATTGTGTGACCGTCAAGTATACTTTGAGTCTCTCAGTTTCATATCTCTCCAACAGCATCAGCAAGTCCTATTCTATTACCAATGAATAGAGCGCTTTATTCTATTCAAACAATGTGCTAATTACTTTCTTTTCATAGATACGGTAGAAAATGTAAAAGAAAAAAAAATCACTTCCCATAACATGGAACTACGGTAGAAAAAGAGCGCAAATGTCTTCGCGCGAAAATTCACGTTTGAATTGGCGCGCAAAATGCAGTTACGGTAGAAAATGAATTCTCCCTGGGGCCAGTTGATAGAGCACACGCTTTTTTCTTATCTTTGCTCACGATACATCGTTTCTTTCCCTTTCTATCGACCCTTCCCATTCTCCTCGTCTTTCTGCTTGTCACTGCTGTCTTTCAAGGACACACTGGCAGGCGAATGTGAGGACAGATGGTTTGCTCTCCACCGATTGAGTGTTATTTCTTCTTCTTCCTTTCTCTGTCTTCCTTGCTCTCTTTATCTTTTCACAACTTATCTCTCACACAAATCGACCTTAGCCACTCGTCGTATCATGCGTGTGCCACTCTTGAGCAAAACTCCATGTTAGAGAAGTTTTATGATTTCATATGTATATACATAAGTATGAAAATAATTTTCTTTCTGATTAAATTAACACAACAAGCAAGCAACTTGAGCAACTCCACTTTAGAGTAGTTTAATAATCATATACTTACATATACCAAATTGTCTTTTCGTTCAAATGAATACAGCCAGAAGGAAATTTGTACTAGCGTACAGGAGTCCTACAGATCATGATGATGATGTGCCACAAGAGCAATCAATGACTGTCAGCTTACAGCTTGCTCTCTCTCTTTCTTTTTTCTCTTTCTCTCCTTCTCTCCTTCTCTCTCTCTCACTACACTAGTTACAGGTCATTTCACTTTCTTCCTTGTATGCCTTGATTATTGCTGACGCACGCACTGGCAGCTCTCCCTGTGGCTACCACCATTCTATAAAATTTGCAAGTTAAAAGCTTGCTCTGTCGTGTTACCATCAGCTAATTGTAAACAAACAAACATTTATTTTTATTATCACCTTTACTTTCTTCTGTCACGTTCAATTTCGTAATAGCATGCGTATTATTAGTATAGCTGTACTTAGAGGTCACTAAGGTTCGAGAGATCCGGCCTGATGAAATACCACGTAAAAATAGTTCGTAGTTTTTGTCCTCTTCTTTTCTTGACATCTTCGTCTCATTGTATGATGATGCGCTGGCAGACGTTGTTGAGTTGGCTGAAAAGGAAATTTTTTTTTGTTTTTTCAATATTTTTATTTTATTCAATATTTGAGATATTTTCTTCAAATATCTTCTTCATCTGTCAATATTCAATATCTTTTGTGTATTCTCTTTTAATATTAGTAATAACAAGAAAATGTATGTTCATTTTTTTAAGTACTTATAAAATAAGTTGTTTGCTTTTTCTGACGTCATTCCTGCCGATACGAGGCATGAGCAGATGGTGCGGACGGTGTACGTGTTGAAGCCGGCGGCGATAGCGCACGCCTTCGTCGTAGCGACGAGCACGTTGTCCGACGGCAGAGACAGGCCGCATCTAAAACATAATACATGAGAGACTACTTTTCGGGCACAACACTGGATATAGAAACACCTTCATATTTGATGGCAACTGTCAAAAGACATTTTTGATAAAAAAGAATTAATGAAACTTTTTCTCAAAGTCTATTCATATATTGGCTCATTAGTGTCTGCTTTTAGTTTAGCTTATTCTTTTTCTTTTTGGTATAAATCATTTCCATTTTCCGCACCCCAATCGACGGACGCAGTCGCCGCTAGAGCCCTGAATACAGCGGCCGACACAGCCGGCGATACCGCGGCCGACGCGGACAATGTTGCCAGCTTCGGATTGGAGTCCCGAGCGGGCGAGCATCGTGTTTACCTAGTTGAAATATTCCTATGTTTAATTCATAATTTAATTTTATTGATACTATTTAATTACTACTAATTTATGAGTACACAAAAAAACACTATTTTTACCTCACGGAAGGCCGCCAGCTCTGTCGTGGACTCGTAGCGTCTTGGGACTTGGTAGCCGTTCTGGGCGGCGCAGCTGGAAAAGACGAAAACTAATATAACTGCCGTGAAGTTTACAAGTTATTTCACATGCAAATGCTGGGCACGGTGAACGCATACCAGATTGTAAATATTGCTGCCACGAAACTGTACTAATTTGTCATGTGCATAAGCATGTGTAATTCGTAGATTCCGGGAAGAAAAACTTCGTACTAACGTCTGTCCAATGTTGTTCTCAACACATGCCGCGGCCGACTGGATCTGTGACAGATAGTTGAGGACGCATTGGCGTGCGTACGGGTACGAGCCGCCTTGTGCCGTTACGTGATTCTGGCATCTTGGAAAAGGAAGAAAGTTTACATGCACTAAAATAAGGAATATGGTAGACACACTAAAAAATGCCTGAATCTGGCTTATTGAAAGTGAGAGACAGCTTACACACACTAAAATTCTTGACTAATCTGCTATATGGTAGTCACACTAATAATGAGCCAGCCAACCTGTCGAAGCACTGGACGAATGAGTTGGGGTTGCTGAGCGCTTGGCGGCACGGCGCGTACTCTTGACATGTGCATTGGCGCTCGAATTGGCCGAACGACGGCGAGATGAAGAGCGTCAGGAGAAGCACGGACGACAGTGAAAGGAGTGACATCATCGTTATTTTATATATTTTATTTTTATTTTAACACTCGGTTTGTTCCGCTAAAAGACGTTGGTGATCCTTACCCTGAAACAAAAGTTCTTTTTTTTTCATGGCGCAGTTTTTTAGTGATTCACACAAAATACTCAATGAGTCACTTGAAGGGCGTTGAAAGGTGTATTAGATCAAAGAGCGCAATAATGAGTGACTGGTGCAATAAATTATTATAGAGTTAATAAGAAGCGCTTACTGATACAGTAAGCCGAAGGCTACATACATATTTGTACTATGTTAAGTACGCGCGCGAGAGCCGAACGGACCAAGTAAGTATTCCGAGCTCGTTTGCTCTCGAATTCGTCAGTCTCTGCCTTTTAACGGCCTTTTATTCTCCTGTCGACCTCGCGCTATCTTATCGCGTATGTAGTAGTTCGCATAAGTTATTCATCAAACTGGCCAGTTCACGTAGCGTAGAATTCTTCGAACCTTCTCCTATGCCGGCTGTCACGGCCACTATCTCTATAGTAAACACACACGCATCGTAATCAGAACGAGTTTCCATTGTATAAACGTCCGGCCGGTGGTCAGCCTTGGAGAGAGCGCCACCACGAACTCTCAATGATGAAGAGGAGGTTTACGAGAATTGCCGGCCCTTGGACGAGCAAATTCATTTTGATATCATTCATTCACAGCACCAACGCAACACTCATCATCCTGTACGGCCAGGGAGCGCCCAGTCTATGAATGTATACACATTTGTTGTAAACAAGATGAGCAAGCCAAGAATGTTCAACAAGTTGTGGTGTAGCAAACATCAAATTGCAGGCACACGCCCACTTTTCACATAAAATCTTCGTAACCTATTTGAAGAGTAATATGCCGACTTCTTCGGTGATTTTGACTTGTTTCGTCAAAATTATTTTGTAGTTTTTCTCGTTTTAACATTATCTCTTTACTGCGATATTTATGTCTTTCAGGGACATACATACATATGTACATTGACATTAGAGCTAGTTTATTTGCCGTTATTCAAATATACAGATGAAACAGATGGATTTTTGGCGTCGCAGGTGGGCGGGAAATTTAAATCTCTTTAAGCAGTCTTGGCAGCCATATGGCGATGTCTGTGTCTGTGCTTCTTTTCCACGTGTCTGCCGACGTAGCCGTTGGCGAGGGTGGACGCTTCGACTTCGAGTTGGCCGTCGACGCTCCACGATTTTGGGGGCGGAGTGCCCGGTGGCGCGACTAGAGCGGCACCACCACGCGGCGGGCACGGGCAGTACTCGGCGTCGCCGCCTGGCTCCCCTGGGCCACCGGGCGCTCCCGGGCCACCGGGCGAGCCAGACTGACCAGGCTGGCCAGGAGGACCCATCGGGCCAAGCGAACCAGGTGCTCCAGAAGCAGCCGGTTGGCCAGGTCCTCCGGGCTGTCCCGACGGACCGGGCTGGCCCTGGGGTCCGGGCGGGCCGGGTCGGCTGCTGCCGCGAGTACCAGGCGCTCCCGGGTTGCCAGGTGCGCCGGGTTGGCCAGCATTGCCGGGAGCACCAGCATCGCCTGCGTGTCCAGGCGGGCCAGGAAGTCCGGGGCTACTGGAGTGGCCAGGCGCGCCGGGCTGTCCGGGCGCTCCGGGCTGTCCGGGAGCTCCTGGGCCGCCGGCGGGGCCGGGTGCGCCGGCTGGGCACTGAATGCAGCCGCTGCTGCCGGTGCCATCGATGCCGCTAGTTGCATGGCCATCGACACCGTGCTCGCCAGGCTGGCCGTCATCACCGGGTGCGCCTGGGGCGCCGGGTGGTCCCGGCGGGCCCGGCGGGCAGGCGGACGCCTGGCCAGCGCCGCAGTTGCACGTGCCGACCTGGCGCTTGGAGCGAGGCGCGAAGAGGCTGCTGCTGCCGGAGATTGATGGAACGCGCGTCACACCGATGAGGCCGGCCCACGCGAGATCGGCCGTTTCCTGTAAGTGTATATTATATATTGACTTAAAAATTGATTTAAAAAAAACTGCGATTTAAAGACCAATTCATGGAAAGACTTTTTTTTATTTAAAAAAGTAAGCAATTGCTCGCCTGGAACTCGGCAATGTCGCCCAGCTTCTCGTCGTAGAAGGCGCTAATGTCACGTACGATGAGCGCGATGCTGCCGATGCCGCCAGCGACGAGGATGGCCGCTGCGGCCGCGAGAACGGTGACCGCCGTGTCAGAGCCCATCTCGTAGAGTGATTGATTCGCGCCGCTCTTCGTGATTCACTCGTTCTGCAGAGCAGATGACGAATAGGGATACGATGATGAAATGTGATGATGATGATAAGATCAAATGAAGATTTCAATACTAATCAGGAATACGCCGCTTGTTTGTTTTCGCTTTTATTATCCCGTCTATTTAAGGATTCGATCAGCAAAATCGGTGAGAATATATGCATTAATGTTGACTAACAACCGTTGTTCAAAACTGCTAGTATAAATTGATTGAAGAAACAAGAGAATTGTTTTGTTTTTTTTAATTGTAATACATTAGCTCACCGTCGCACTGATGGGTTAGGAAAAGAGCGAAGAAGAAGGAAGCTGATCTCGCTGCTGACACTCTTTTGGCATTTGTCGTGCTCATTTATATGTACGAGTAGGCCGGTATGACGAATCGGTTCGTGTTGCGCCTGCCTGCGGGATCTCGCCCCATCGGTTCTGTGACGCCTCCGCAAAAGAAGCTGGCCTAGTAAGTTCGCCTTCTTTTTCTCTCTCGTACTTACATACATACATACGTACGTACGTAGTACATTTAGCCAATTACTGCCCGCGCGCACGCAACTTTCTCCCCTGCTCTCTTTCTCTTTCTCTCTCTCTTTCTCTGTCTCTCTCTCTTTCTCTTTTTCTCTTTATTTCGTTCTCTCTCTCTCTCTCTCTCTCTCTCTCTTGCTCTCGCTAGTGTATCTTGCAACAACGTTGACTCCCACGACTAGTTTGGCTATCGCTGCAGGCGATCACTCGCTCTCGTTCTGTCTCTTTCTTTCTCGCTCTCTCTCTCTCTGCGTCTCTCTGCCTCTCCTTTTCTATGCTCCTTATTATTCTTCTCTATTGCCTAGTGTTTTTCCTTCCTATCAGTATTGCCCTTTTGGGCGACTACGTCGAGCCCAGAAAAGAGAGCACAAGGCACAGAAACTTCTTTCTCGTCAGCTGGCTATCATAAAAAGAAGAAGAAAGGATGGGAACTACAGAGAACAGAGGAAGTGAAGTTGCGAAAAAAAGTGCAGAAAAAGTTCGAGACAAGAAAAGAGAGATATAGAGAGAGAAAGCGGAAAAAAGAGATTAGGAGAAAACGTAGGAAAAAGAGGTAAATGAAGAGTTTATAAAAAGTACACTACTGTCTACTAGTACTACTTGCGATCTTCTTACTACTTACAGTTCTCATTCATTACATTTTCTCTCCTTTTCACAAGTGCGATCATGCTCTCACATGCTCAAGGCCATTGACATGCATGTGGTTTACGAGTGTAAAAAGCGTCTAATGTAGAGGTAAAAAGCGTTCAGGTGAAAGTAAAAACTGTTCAGATCAATGTAAAAAGAGTTCCGGTGAAGATATTAACATATGTACATTGTTGGATCCGAGAAGGAAAAGTGAGGAGCAGGCTACTGGAATTATGTTTTCGCTACATTCAAGTGATTTCAATTTCATACATATGTTGTTCTCGAGAACCACAGTGGACTTTGCGGTTTTCGCTAGAAATATTTATGTATGTACATACATATATTTAAAAAAAAAGTTTTTTTTTATACATATATTCACCATGTATCTTTTTCCTGTTGATGATTCATTGCTTCGTTTTCATATCACTGTTGGCTTCTTTATTTCCTTTCCACTAGGCAACATGGATGATATGGTGGTAGCAGAGAGTCATCCTGGTGGTCTTGGGGCAAGAAAAAGTCGTGATGGATTGGGGGGAGGGGGTATGGCAGAGGAGGTGAGAAGGATGCGAGGATGCGAGATGTATACTTTCGCGCTGGCTGAGCTGATGGTGTGACCGATCGATCAGTGACGTCACCGCTTACAATTACGACGCCCACTTCCACTTGCGGTACGGGCTGCGGTCACCGTAGGCGCCGGTGGCTGAAGAGGACATTAATTAATCTTCTTCATTTTTTTGTTGTTGGAAATCGATTCCTTGAATATGCGTTTTTTTTTTCTATTGCCAGATCCCGGCAATAACTATTTGTATTTTTTTCATTTGGTATACTTGTGCTGTGCATTCAACGAATTTAATTGAATTGAATATCTTGAATGTGTATGCGAGCTGACTGACAATGAGAAAAGATACGACATAAATGTCATTTTGCCCCCCTCCACTGACTCATGACGGTTGCCTCGTAGGCGGGCGTCTGCGAGACGACGACCACAGGCTCATATGAGGGCGTCGGCCGAATGACGGCCACCGATCGCTCGGGGCACTTGCAGTAGTGCGCATCCGGTCCTGGCTGTCCGGGCGGTCCCGGGACGCCGGCGCGTCCACTCTGCCCGGCGAGTCCATGGCTGCCGGGTGGACCGGCGGGGCCCGTGTCGCCGTCGCTGCCACGGCTGCCATCCTGTCCCGGGTAGCCGTTGGGGCCCTTCTGGCCGGGTGGCCCGGTTTCGCCCTTACATTAGTTAGGTATTTGGTGTAGATCAATTAATAGGATAATCAATGGTGCCAACACATGGTAAAGAACTTGAGAAGATCGAGAGTCAAACAGATAAGGATAGGAATATTTCTCTTCAATTCTTGTTAGATCTTTATCGGATGTATATAAATAAATAAATAAATAAGAGAACTAGTTCTTGAAAAAAAAGAATAAATATTAATAATACTTACCTTCTTGCCATGTGGACCCTTCTGTCCGCGGACTCCGTCGCGTCCTGGCGGGCCCGCCTCGCCCGCCTTGCCCGCCTTGCCCGACTCGCCCGGCGTGCCCTGCTGTCCCGGGTAGCCCTTGCGGCCGGTTTCGCCAGGCCGGCCCGGAATTCCGCCGGCGCCTTCGGTGCCCATCGGGCCCGACTCACCGGGAGCGCCCGGCAGACCGCGCGCGCCATTCGGGCACACGCGGCAGCCTTGGTTCTAAGAAACAAATTTTAATTATTCTCTGTTTTAGGACGAGACAAACAGATCCATGCTTAGGCAAATTCTTCTTGATAATGACAAAAAATAAAAGAGTATATAGACATAAATATTCGAAAGAGGGTTAACTGACAGCCTCGGGATGTCGAAAGACTCTTTCGACATCCCGAGGCTGTCAGTTAAAATTAAGCGTTCTTTTCAGCACTAGCTACTATGAATTATTCAATGATTATCGATTTATCAAATTAATTAAAACATCGATAATCAATTAATAGATCAATTAATTAAAACAGGAAACTTTCTCACATGATCAATGACGACGGGCGGCGCAATGCCGGGCAGACCGGGCGCTCCCTGCGAGCCGGGCGTGCCCGGGATGCCTTCGATACCCTGTGAGCAACGCAAATGTTTATATCATCCTCGTGTTTTGAAATGAATTACGACTAATATATCTGTATATAATATACTATAATATACGAGTTAGAAATAAGAAAATGTTCTAGAAACTACTTTTTGAAAGAAAGGAGGAAAGAACGGAAGAAAGACAGATGACCACACACACTTACTGGCTTGCCTGGCGCGCCCTGAACACCGGGCGGGCACGTGTTGACGCCGCTGCACGCTGCAATTTGCGACAAGGCCATTTGTGTGTGTTTTGTTTTCTGTTGGTGTTGAAAAGACATGAAATCTTTGAAGAAGTCTATTACAGAAAGTGTTTTCTTGAGCAAAAAAGAAAGGAAAGAATGATAGAGAGAGAGAGAGAGAAAGAGAGAGAGACTAGGAAAAAAGAGAAAAGAGTTCAAGAGAGAACGAAATAGAGAGAGAGAAAAGATAAGCTACAGCATGTGGACGGTGCGCCGACGACGAAGGCGTCCTCCTTCATGTACGAGTTGTGCAGTGCGTACGTGCGTCGCGGCGTGCCCGTGGCGTCGTATGCCTTTGAGAATCATGAGTATAGGACTGGATTGGCATAAATTATGAATGAACATATTGATTGGTATGTTGTCTTCAATGTAATTGATTCCTTCGGCTTGATTCTTGTCTCGAAAATGAAATGGAGATAAACGGGGCCGTAAAATGGGTGAGAAGCAGCACCATTTTACGGCTGCCGCAAATTGGCCTCTGGGGCTGACCGACCTGTCGCTTGCCCTTGAATGTGGGCGCTGCCGAACGAATCTGCACAAGTTCGACCCACGTGACGTCGGCGAGGACGCGAAACTCGTCCGTCTCCACCTTCAGCTGAAAAAAAGTAAGGGCCTAATATGTACTTTTTTCCTTCTTTGTCGATCTCGATTTCTTTCTCTCTCTCTCACTCTCTCTTTCTCTCTCTCTGCCTCAATCCATACTTCTCTTCTTCTTTACCTCTCTCCTCTTTCCCTCTTTCTCGCTTTTCATCTACACCGCCACCCCTCTCCTCACTATGGCTGCTTTAGGCGTGCACACACTCTGGAACCACTCGAACGGCCGGAAACTGCTGTGTATGTTCCTTGCATATTCAAATGCTATGAACATGTATATAAAAAATGTTTACGAAAAAGATGAAATGATTCTGGCTAGTGCAATTAAGGAATTAATATGAATAAAAAATAAATAATAATAAATAAATAATTATTATTATTATGTCCTACCTGATCATGAATGGCGTTGATCTTGATGAAGACTGATGGCACGTAGACGAGCGCGATGAGGAGCGCCGAGAGGGAGCAGCCGACGGCGAGGAGGCCGGCGAGAAAGCCTTGTTGCATAGCCGGCTAAACTGTATGGAGGCTAAGGTATAAGGTCGCTAAGGTTACGCTAAGGCCTAAGGTCACTAGGGTTATGCTGGCGTAGCATCGCTAAAGTTAACGCTAAGGATTTTTTGGTCGCAAAGGTAACGATAAGGCTTATGGTCACAAGGCTTCTCTAAGGCATAAGGCCACTAAGGTTATTCTAATGCTAAACGTTAATAAGGTATCAATGGTTTACACAAAAAAAAATTGTTTGAAATAGCACTGTTACGGTGCGTAACTGAAACAATATTGTTTGATATATCAAAGAATTTTTTAAATTGTTTGATATATCAAACAATATTGTTTCAGTTTCGCAACAATACAATTGTTGTTTCAAAAAAAAATTTTTTTTTAATATCTACGAGAACGCGGAGAGAGAAGGAAGTAAAGACTGTTGTTGGTGCCCGCTCTTCCTTTTCCGCTCTCTGGCTGCCTGGATAGCGGTGCATTGACAGGCGTGTTCCATATATATGGCAGGCCTGCCGGACGGCGAGGTGTGACGCCTGCCTCCTCGACTCATCATTGGCCCCACTCAGGCCCTGTATGGGCCTCCTTGAAGAGCGAGAGAGAGAGAGAGGGGAGAGAGAGAGAGATGTAGAGAGAGAGAGGATTCTTCATTGCCCTCTTTCCCTGCGACTATCTATTTCCATTCCATCTTCCTCTCCCCCCCCCCCCCATTTCCATTACGTAATACAGAGCCGGTTACTTGGTGCCGCTATCCATTTAGTTCGCGCCTTTCTCTACTTCGTAAGAAGACCCGCAAGCAGTGTGCCATGTTCTCTTCTGGTATTCATTCCCTCTTCTCAGGGCTCCTGCTCTCCTTCCTCTCTCACCTTCGCCCGTTCCACACCTCGAGGCCTTTGTGCCTTTCTTCTTCATCACGCTTCCCATCCCCCCGCCCACCTACACCGGAAACGCAAGGACAAAGATAGAAGGAAGAGACCGAACAACAATGATTGTCTTACACTATAGCGCCACTGTATGTAGTTGTATTTGTCTGTATATGTATTTGTTAAAAAATATTCTTTATTATATAGATACATCTGCACTTTTATATACTCTTTGGGAGTCTCTATTCTGTTTATCTCTCATTCAATTGATCAGTGCCACCTTACCATTTGATACATTGACAAACATATGCATATCACTAGTCTGATCTTCGATAAATGATTCGAAGAAACAGAGATCATGCAAGCGTGTTGTGTGTGTTTTTTTTGTGCTTTGACACCATAAATCGAAACCGTCCTTCTTTGCATTAGCATTGAAATGCATCTTCAAAAACATATGACTTTTCTTTTCGGCAATTCTAAGAATAGCCATGATTGCGAGAGCATTTATTCTTAGACGTCTTACCGGCTAGTCAAGTATCTGTTTTTTTTCTAATGTTAGTCAATGAGACAGATAAACATGCAAAGTGAAGAAAGTGAAGTATTGGGATTTGAAAAAAAAAGTTCGTTTGGACAGAACTTCCGTTTTTCAGAGAGGCTCTTGTTCTCTGTGCTTTGCGGAGTGGATCTGTGGCTCTTCCTTCTAGAGACTGGAGAGGAGGAGGAGAACAATCCATTCTCATCTCAGGTGCTCTTTGCGCTCAAGAGATGCTCCAAGGCCATAGCCAGGCGCTCGCCCGGTTGGGGCTTGTTTTGGTTTTTGCCTTCCTCTTCCCCCCGAATGCCGCATTTATTCATACGTTGCCTTTTGTGCTTCTCTATAAAGAGCGGCCTTAAAGGCCAAGGCATTGGGCGTAGTGAAGCTGCATAATTTTGCATGGAAAGATCGGTGACAAAGAGAGAATCGAGAAATCAGAAAGAAATTAAAAGATTTTAAGAAAGATTATGACGTCACCAGTCTCACGGAGCAAATGACTGTGCATGGAGTTTTTTTATGAAAAAGTGCTCTTTGTGCTTGCGTGTACAACAAACACCCTCTTACAATCAGGGACTATGGTCTGCTGTAGCAGAATCACAGAGTAACAGCAGAAGAGTGGTGACTTTCTTTCGCGGTACTATTCATTTATTTTGGATAGGATCAAAGTTTATGCTTCGAAAAATGCACGATGTATTGACTCGCCAGGCATGGTTTAGCACGTGGTTCGCCAAAACAATGGAATGAGAAAGGCTAGCCTTGAAAGCAGAGAACAAATGAGTCTTCGTTGTTGTCACAAGACTGCCAACGAGACGGGAAGAGAGAGAGAGAGAGAGAGAGAGAGAGAGAACTCTTCATTGCCCTCTTTCCCTGCCACTCTATGCTTCCCTCCTCCTCCTCTCTCTCTCTCTCTCTTTCTCTCTCTCTCAATTTCTTTCTTTCTCTCTCTCTCTCTCTCTCGTTACCTCTCCTTCCCTCACTCTATTTCATTATGTAATTCAGAGCCGGTTACCAGAAGCCGCGATCCATTTAGTTCGCGCTTTTCTACTTGGTAAGCGCTCTCTGTTATTCATTCCATCTTCACAGCTGCTCTTGCTCTTATTCTTCATTCCTTCGGCGGTTCCACATCTCGTGTCCTTCCTCACTCTTCACAGCTCCTCTCCATTCTTCCCCGACACAGCACAGATTGAGGTTGGATGTTATTTATATGTTTATTTATTTTACTACATACATCGATTTATATGCAGATATATAAATAAAAAATTATTATTAAAAAAATAACTAGATGAAATCTTTTGCTAGATATTGTATAGTGTTTTAATATATTTATTGCTGTCTCGCCGAGGACAGGTAAAAGGAAGAGATTCTGAGCAGCAATGATTGTCTTGCACGAAGGCGCCATTATTGTGGTTTTTATTGTTACTGTTGTTCTTATTCTTGTCCTTGTCTAATTATTGTACATCAGGTTCATCTGTACTTGTTAGATATGTACTCCGGGAGATTCTCAATTATGCACAGATTTGCGTCTTTCGATACTCTTCGAGAATCTCAATAATGTACACCTCTACTTGTTAGAAAACCTTGGGAGATTTTCTATCATGCAATTTGTCAGTGCCACATTGGATTCAATGACAAATGTGTATCTCCCTTATCTGATCTTCGATAAGTGATCAATAAAATCTAAAATCAGAGATACCGCCTTTTTTGCCATCACACCGTGAATCGTCGTCATCGAAATCCACGCTTTAGAAAACGCATGACTTTTCTTGTCAGCAATTCTTGAAATAGCCACGAGATGTATGTATGTATGTGTTTATCGCAGTGGCTTGATCAGATATAAGATAACACAAAATTTTGAAACATCGGATATTAATTGAGTAACCACGCAATAGAAAAGAGAGAGAGAAAAAAAAACGAATGGGAGAAAGAGAATAAAACTAAAGTCTGACTAAAACTATATTGCAGAAATAACAGCATTTACATGATAAAACAAAGATTTACAGACGCTGTACTAGGAGTGTAGCGTATTTGCGAAAAAGTAACAATGGAATTACACATGACAGCTTCTACAGGGAGGCGATTCCAAATGTGAACTATTCTATAAGATAAACATGCCTTACGAGACTGGAGAGAGGAAAGGGAGGAAGAGAGAGTTGGAGAGGGTGGCCACGCAGGGAGTAGTGAGATGGACGGAAAGTAAATATGGAAGAAGGCTCAATCGAAGTTTGATTTCTGACTATCTTGAAAGTGGTGATAAGATTATTAATTAAATGTCTTTTCTCAACAGTAAGGAGATTTAGTCGGGATAGACGCTGAGTAAAACAACACCCCTGCGAAGAAAGATAGATCTGGTGAAGCTTACTTTTTCGAGAGCTTTGATAAGTGTAAGGCTGGAGGGCCTCCAGAGTTCGGACATAGAATCCAGAAGAGGGAGAACGTAAGTTTTAAATAGCCGGAAAGCGTTACGGGTGCGGAAAGAGCGCAAAATGTAGGAACAGCGGGCAGAAGCTTTGGCAATTATAGACTCGACATGTGCTTTAGTGGAAAGCTTGTGGTCGTAAGTTAAACCCAGATCACGGAAGGAGGAAGCGGAGGAGAGTTGGGTTCCACGAATTGAGAAATTATATGGAGGATGCGGACCGAGGAGCATGACATTGGTCTTTTGAAGTGAGATAGAAAGACCCCAACGGGAAGACCAGGCGTCAATAGAAGATAAGGCGGTTTGGAGAAGCGAAGGATTGTTAAGGGTATATATTTTGATGTCGTCTGCGTAGATGGAATAATGGCAGCCGGGTGGGAGACAAGCAGAAATATCGTTAATGAATATGAGAGAGAAGAGAGGGCCAAGACAAGAGCCTTGAGGCACGCCAGTAGGAACAACAGCGGGAGCAGAAATGGAATCATCAACAATGACAGACTGAGTACGGTTATGCAGATAGCAAACCAATAATTTATGAAGACAACCAGAAAAGCCCAGAGATGCAAGTTTGTAGGATAAATGTGAGTGTGGAACGAGGTCAAAGGCCTTAGTGAAATCAATAAAGGCAGCACTAACAAAATTGCCGCTATCAACGGCAGAATGCCAGGAATGGAGAGAGGTGAGGAGGGATTGGAGTACAGAACGGCGAGGTCGAAATCCATATTGGAAAGGGGAGAGAAGAGAGTTGGTATCAAGGAAATTTAACATATGCCGAAAAATAATGCGCTCAAAGACCTTGGAAGAGCTGCAAGTAAGAGATATGCTTCCAAACCGAAGGAATATGTGAGTAAAGTAAAAAATTATGGAATAGGAGGGTAAGAGGTGTTGTGATGGAAGGGGCAGAGTTCTTTAAGAAGATATAAGGAAGACCATCGGAAGAGGTTGAATTGCGGTTAGGTAGACGGGACAAGACCCGGTAGACTTCGTTCGAGGATATGTCAATGAAATCGAGCTTAGGAGACTCACTAGAAGGGGATAGAGGGGGAGGGGAGGGAGGGTGGAGAATGGGAATTTGGGAAAACGCCGAAGAAAATATCTTAGCCTTAGATTGGGAATTAAGAGCCGGGCCAGAAGAGGTGTTAATTGTACCAATAGTGGGAGGGTCTTTAATTACTCCATTGGCATAACGGTACAGTAGGCGCATTTGGTGGGACTTGGAGAGAGAGAGTTCAAGTTTGCGCCGATTACTGTAGAGGCGCCTTTTGAGCTTGCGAGATGCGGAGAGGAAAGGCAAGAGACCAAGAGAGTGACGCTGATTATAGAGCCGATGACATACTCGGGCAAGTGATTGGGTGCGAAGCGGGAGAGTGGGGTGAGAGCGAAAAACGTTTCTGATCACTTATTCTACGCAATTAAAGGTCTAACAGGCTTAAAAAGGTTTCCATTTTTTTCGATATCGATTTGTTACCACTCAAGTTTTGTGCCTGATCATACATAGCAATCGTTCTCGTTCAATTTCACTAAATATTGTCACATCATAATGATGTATTGATTTAACAAATAATGAACATAATTTCCGGAGTATTCGAGATGCTCTTGTTCTCTTCCATTCCCAGTGGTTCTGCCTTTGACTTTCTTCCAGAGAGAGAGAGAGAGAGAGAGGAGGAGGAGAACAATCCATTCATCTCATGGCCAGGTGCTCTTTGCTCTCAAGAGATGCGCCACGACAGGCGCTCAACCGGTTTGGGTTTGTTTTGGTTTTATTTTCTTCCTCCTCCCCGCCTGCATTCTCAAACGTGGCCTTTTGTGCGCATCTCATCTATAAAGAGCGGCCGTTAAAGGTACAAGTCATTGTGCATAATTACTTCATATAGCGCATGATGACATTGTGAGAATCGAGTGTTCTTTGCATCATCAGAGAGATCTTGAAAGGTTTGCAAGAATAAAATTAAATGATTGAATGACAGCCTACAGTGTACACAAAAAAAAACTCATTGTCAGAATAGAAAAAGAAGCTATTTGGCGCTTGATCATTACCATGAAGATAAAATATTGAAGCATATATTGTTTCAAAAATTAAACTGATATCGATTATGATAATATTGACATTGTCCTTGTTGAATGTAATTGTGATAAGATTCTAGCATAACATTGTGCGATAATATTGCCATTATCATAAAAAAAATGCTATATTTCTTCATTGAATTCCCATCTTTTGCATCGACTTTTGAATGATGACGTCAACGACGGAGTTGATGACAATCTTAAGTGAAAACAGTGGTGAGCAGTTCTTGAGGTAAAAAGTGTATTACTTAAAAATTTAGAACAACAAATGTATCATCATCACTGCGTAATAAACATACTAGAAAAGAAAGATTTTATTCAATAAGTTTTTATAATGATTTTTTTTTCAATTCATTATTTATTTATCTACATCTTACTAAGTCGATGCATAATGAATGATATAAATAAAGAAATAAATAAATAACGTCCAACCTCAATCTGCGCCGTGTCGGTCGCGCATGTTCGATGCACATAAAATGTCCGCGTCTTGTTCGTGTTCTCGCGTAAGAAGCGCTTTGTAATATGCGCCAAGGATTCTTCCATTGATTGGGTACCTTACAAATTTTATTTCAATGATCATTGTAAAGATAGTGGTTTTATTTTAAAAATATCATAAAAGTCATAATCAATATGTTTGTTAATACATATATAGGTAGTTACCGTAAGCCACATTTCTGGACCTGGCACCTTCCATCTTGCGTGTGATCTCTGGCCATTTCCCAGTGGCCACAAAGCCACTCACGGCAATGTGCATTAGTGCCTCGCACACTAATCCAATTTGTGCTCTAATGGTTGTTGTTGTCAAAGCGGCTAATCTTCAAGGAATCTAAGGAAACGCTGAGATGGAGAAGAGCCGTTTGAAAAGGCTAAGGGCGTGCACTATAATAAAAGGTATGTAAGTATATACATACATATTTTAAAAACAAATGAAAACAATTTTTACAACAATAAAATGATTAAAATGCCTCTGTATCGCGGAAAGACGACATTGATCGGGACGTGCTTGATCTTCTCCTCAAAGAGATCAATCTTGTTCAAGAAGAGAATGATGGCCGTGTCAATGAAGAACTCGTTGTGGCAGATGGCGCCAAAAAGACTCAGCGACTCGCGCATGCGATTCTTAATTTTTGTCTTATTTTTATATTCATTTAGTTTATATTTTGGCTTTTTTTAAATGTAAAATGCATTTTAAAAAAAGTCTACAGCAGGAAACCCCCCCCCCCCCTCATGATGAGTTAAGCTGATAGAGGAATGGCTAGGACAAAGATCAGATCTAGACAAAAGATAACGAGTAGAAGGTAGCCAATGTGTCTAATCCGATTCTTGCTTCAACTACGTCACATACTACATAAGTGAGAAGGCACCTCTAAAGAAACAGCGACCGTTTTGCGATAGGCTTTTTATTAGTAGGTGCATGCATTGACTATGATGAACTGTTCTTCGGTGAACAATGTATCGTTACATAGGCACTTGTGAGCAAATTAATGAACATTAGCAAAGTGATGTTAATGTTTGTTATATTGGCCTACTAGACAGATTATCTGATAAAGTAGAGATGTAAGGCGCTGTCTGGCGGTAGAGACAACAACAAGGGATTCTCGTTTGTAACGTCACGTCAGCCTTTAGAAGACATCCTTTCATAGAGAATTTTCCTACTTCTTCTTATAGCCATATAATTGATTAATTGATTATGAGCATTTAATTCATTGAGATTTATGAAAAGAAAAAAAAATTAAATTAAAATTAAAATTAAAATTAATCTTACCACGGTCGAGTCCTCGGCGAGAGTCTGGTTATACTCGGAGAGCGAAGTGATGAAGAGGATTGTATGGACGTCATCAAAGATGTGCAGCCACTTCTTGCGCTGCGAACGCTGCCCGCCGACATCGAACACTCTGAATATGTATACGTAGACTTTTTAAATGAGATTCATGCTGCTGACGAATAAAAATTTTAAAAAAGGTATCAAAAAATGAATAATTTATACATTAAAAAAGTGGTTGTTGTTTACTTGAATATAATAAAGTCCCTGAAGAACTATGATTGATGCGGATGATCAATAAATGCTTAAAAAGTTGAACAATAAATTCATTATTTGTAAGAAAATAAATAAAATAGAAAAATAAGAAAATATTAATGCTCTTCACTTGAACGTAAAGTCCTTGATGTGGAAAGTCATTTGAATGCAGCCGAGCGTGGAGACGCGACACTTGAGCACGTCCTGCAGACTCGGCAGATAATCAGGCGCGCGGATTCGCTCGAGGTGGTCGAGGAAGCTACATAATTGTTAGTTAATTAATTAGCTTGCTTGTTGCTATACCGTACAATGGTATTGTTTAATTGTTCAGGGCTTCAGTGCCTTGCATTTTTGTGAAATACCTACGAAAAGCCATCGCTATGAACAAAAAATAATTATTATCTACGAAATAAATACGCAAAATGAACGATTTCATAAATTAATTTAGTCAATAATTATTTTTTATGGAAAAAAAAAGATGTTCAAGGCTGACTAGCGCGCCGCTTCGCCGACAATCGTGTCCGCTGTCGTCTGTATGAGCCGCTGAATCGCATCAATAGAATTTAGACGCATCATTGCATCGGCGACCTGAAAATAAATATTTTTCTTTTTTTTAAAATTAAATTTTATTTCTTTAATAATTTTCCAGTTGGTACTATGTATATTTAAAGGAGACAAAGACTCGCACTAAAATTCGTCTCCTTTTGACACAACGGCGAGAGAGCATGTAATTTCGAAAGACTCGACTTCAGTCGATAGGAAAATTGAGAATAGATGTACTACTATAAAGAACTTTCAAACTAACCCAATCAGGTAGATCAACGAATGAGTCCTGCGCGCGCAGCCTCTCCATGAACGCCATGAGGATTTCAGCGTCCTTCTATAATTTGTTTTTTTTTCTGTTAGTGAACATTGACTGGAAATCGATTATGAAATATTGATTGATTTCAGATTACAGTAGTAATTATTGACTGATTAGAACCTGCCTGATACATGGCGGAATGAGGCCTTCGTGCAGCTCGTGGATTGCTGCAATGAGTCCGTCGATGACGTTGATGTAGATAATGTGCCGCTTCGCCTTTAGCTCGTCGTGCGTGTAGCCTTCGGCGTGAAGGATTCTGAAGCGGTACTCGCGCGTTTCTTTCTTCTTCTTTTTTTCCAAAAGTTCAAATATAATTTTTCTAACGGCGGCAAATTCAAAAAATAATATGTAATAATAATAGTAAAAGTGGCATGCGGCGTACCTGAACTGCTTGAGAGTTGTGCTTTTGCCTGATTCGCCAGGACCTGAATGTATGTATAAAACGTTTTTAAACGTGGTGCAGGCTTGGCGCAGTGCTGTGTGAAAATAATATGATGCTTCTACATAGATGCAGAACAGGCAAGCGTTTGAGTTTAATAAGCGAGAAAATTTGTTGATTTAGCTAAGCATACATATAAATAGGCGCCAAATTCTTACGATGCTTTTATATTAGTTATTTATTTAAATGTACATCAAAAATGGGTGTGACTTGCCTAGCAGCAGAACCTTGAGTATCTTCTTCGACTGGTCCTGCTCGAGCATCGAGTCAATCTGTCGGCTCGCGACTGCGCCCTGTTCCTCGCAGCAAAGCATCGGCTAGGAAACGGAGCGATATTAAAACCTAATTAGTTTTTAATTCCAGCAAAAAAACCATTATCTGACATAATAAATCCCAAAAATAAGTCCATTTTGTTTAAAAAAAATTGTTGTTAATTAAATAAGGTAGTTTTTTTTTATTACATCAAAAGATTACTGTTTTTTTTGTTTATTAAAACAAAATCTTTAAAAAAAAATTCACTGACATCCTTTGCGCATACAGCGCCCATGGCATTGCCGTCAGGTCGCAATCTAAAACATTAAACGATTAGCCAGAATATTATAGAAATAAGTTGCATATGCATCAATTACGACAGATTTCAGACAAGGGGTTATTCTTTTGTTCAAACACGATCGATTTGATCTGCGAAAGTTTGCAAGAGTGGCGTGAGGAAAAAATAAAGCCAATTATTTAGCCTTTCTTTTTTTTTATTACAGAAATCAGATATTGTGAGACAGCAGGGCGGACGACGTGTGTGGACATCTCGCTCAAGCTGTTGTTAATCTTCGCAAATAACATAATATTTATATGTGTAATATGCAAGAGTCGAGGCAAAATGGCTGACGGATCTCGATTTTATAATCTGTTAGATTTGAAAAAAGCACAAAAGGAATGAAGCTGGCTGCCGGATTATTTGGCTCCTCATCCGCCTCTCATTCAGAGCCAACACGGAGGCGTAATAAGGATGTATGTATGTATGTACATATGTATATTCATGCGTGTCATGCCGCCAGTATTAATCTTCAAAAATAACATGAAAACATGTGGCTGCTTGTTTTGATCCGTTTTAGTTTAGCAAAGCAAAAGAAATCACTTCCTCATATAGTATAGTCGTATATACTATGATAATACCCATTGAGATTTCCATAAATCAATTTATCTCAGATGCTAGTCGTTGTAGCCGTTGATCTTAGGCAGTTATGTATGTTCATACGTCACAGAAGCTTACTCTATCATCAAGCATCGGAGGAACCGGTTCAATGACGCAATGATGCCGCATCTGCGCTATATTCCCGTCATACTCACTTTTATGCTCATCAGTATTGATAAACTCATTGTCAGTTCCTACACGAGATTTGCATATATCATCACATTACAGTAGCGAATGAATAAAGAATAAGTTGCATGCAATATCAAGAGAAATTTTCATTTTTTTTTTAAGTTTTAATGTTTCAAATATAAATACATTCCCTTTTTATCGCCTTACTCTCACACATAGAACACTGAATTGCTAAGCGAAAGCAAAATCATTACAACATGCTACGAAAAGCACATCATTTTCTACTTTTCGGAAAATGCAATCATCAATCGCAAAGTTCTAACAGTCTCTGTTTAAATATGCACATAGTTAAAGCATCAAAGACCGGCACGTGCCAGATAGCACACGATAATGAGGCAATCTTGATCAATGTTCATGACTCATGAACAGTGAAATACTCTGTCACTGTATTCCAATCTTTTGCATTGCCTGGTGGATTACGAGGTCCGTGACCGAGTCGATGACCACCTGGAAGAGAACAATCACGAGAATAGCGAGAATTTCGAAATCTTTCCGCCAAAATAATTTTAAATTTTTTAGCGGGAAAATTGAATTTAAAAAAAAAGAAAAAAAAACTAAGATAGCATACCTGAATCTGCTTGGTGTCCGTGGCGCATGTCCGATGGACGTAGATGGTGCGATGCTTACTCGTATTCTCGCGCACGAAACGTCGTGTGATGTGCATGAGAACGTCCTCCATCGTGGGACGACATTTTTAAGATTATATGTATTTTAAGGAAGGCGATCGCCAAAAATTAAGTGAAATTATGAAATTGCCGCGCCGATTATTGTTAGAACAAATCAGAAATAAGTACTTTAAAACTTTCGTACTGAAAACCAAGGCTTGAGGAAAGCATAATAGATAACCTGTATAACGTGGAAAGACGCAAGTAATCGGAAACTTCTTAATCTTCTCCTCGAAAAGATCCACTTTGTTTAGAAAGAGAATGATCGCAGTGTCGAGGAAGAGCTCGCTTCGGCAAACGCTTCCGAAGAGATTCAGTGATTCTCTCATTCGATTCTTAAAAATTATGAGAACATTTACATATGTATATGACCTTCGCTTCTAACTAACTAATAATGAAAAGAATACATGCAATTATGTAGCAGCTAGCTTATGGATAGCCAGAGTGCCATCTACATTTTAAACGGTACTCTTGGCAAATCATTTTGTGGCCAGCAAAGAAAGCAGTGGCTTGCCTAGTACAGCAGCGTCAATCCCATGTCCGTTTGGGAACTCACATTCGCATCTTCGGCAGTTCTTCTCTCTCTCACCTTCTCGTAGTAAATCTCTTAACGCCTCGTCTCTCGACCAGAGATGGTAAGGGCCCGGCCCTGCCCTGGCGGGCCCGCGGGCCGGGCCGGCCCAATTTCCCAGGGCCCCGGGCCGGGCCGGGCCCAAAAAAGTTGTGCGGGCCCGTGAGCCCGTTTGGGCCCGATAAGCACACAATGTCGTCCAGTCAGGACGACTGGTGGCATTGTTAAGAGCTCCTTTAAGATATTCTAGCACTATGACATGATTCCCTTTGCCAAACTGTTATGGTAAGTTTGAAATGGCTAAAAGTTATAAAAACATTTTTGAATAGAAGAAAACATGCGCAATTCTCGTTGCGTGCGTCATTAAAGGATTGCGCAAATATGAAATGACGATTTGATAATATATTTATATGGTGATAAGTGGGAGGATTAATGCTAATCTGCAATGAATTATTATTCTATACTGAAAAATATGACTGAAAATAATCTCGATAGAATGCACGTTGCTCTCGATCTCCTACACAGCTTTTCGAGAAAAACATTTCTTTTGTCATTATTTTGATGTCATCATGTGAGATTATAGAAGGCGATCCTATTTTCGTGATAAACCTTGATTAAAACCTATACACTTTGTTTTTAATAGTTTGCAAACATTAAGGTCAAAGTGGTAAAAAACATGTTAAAAATAAAAATAATAAAATGAATAAAAAGAAAAACATAAAAAAGTACCACTGCGCTGTCTTCTGCCAGCGTCTGCGTGTATTCGGCGAGCGACGTTATAAAGAGGATCGAGTGGACGTTATCAAAGATGTGTAGCCACTTTTTACGCTGCGAACGCTGCCCGCCAACGTCGTAGACCCTAATCCGTTTATTTATTTTTGTTAAGTAGATAGTAATATCTACATATTTATATTTGTGTTTTATGGACTCTGTGAGTCCAGCTATAAATATTGTAATTTATTATTATAGCTACATGACCTTTATTAGAGTTATGTAGCATTAACATACTCATGCTATTTATTTATCATAATAGTAATACGTAAATTTGGTCAATTCAGAATGAGTATAAAAGCCCGAGATCAGGAGACAAATCGTCAGTTCCTTTCTCTCCACTTCTGCCTTCTCGCGAGCCCTCGTTCGGTGGACTTCTCCCTCACTCTCTTCCTGTTTCCCCTCACTTCATTCCTTGTTCCCTCTCACAAGCGGTCGACTCTCCTTTCCCTCTTCACTCTCTCAATAAACCCTTGTCCCGCTCTCACCTCGTCTACCCGCAGTCTATTTCCTTGTCCCCCTCTGGCGGAGAACACAACAATTTTTATTATAATGCCCATATAACAAAACTTACATTAATATGCCTAACCAATACATATATATTAGACTATCTGCTGAAATATCATCATAATTAGGTAGGATATCATAATTACGTATAATATCATAATTTGGCGGCAGAATAGCAGCATAATTTCCTTACACAATTAAAGTGCAGCTTGAGCATAAAAGGCCTGAGAACTAATTAGATTGCGTGCTCAATGCATTACCGAAAAGCCACCAAGCAGCAGCAAACCTGAACATGAACTCCTTGGTGAAGAAGGACATTTGTGTACAGCCTTGCGTCGGGACGCGACTCATAAGGACGTCCTGCACACTGGGAACATAGTCGGCGGCGGCGATTCGCTCCAAGTTGTCGAGGAAGCTGATGATTACGAATTTAATTAATTAAGATGAAATTAATTACGCATTCTAGCTATAAAAACGCTATTTTGCGCTAGAAATTGAACGTGACATTAAATATATATATATGTAGATACACATGTATATTCGTATGAATGGATTCGACACTATCTTTCTACCATAAGATCAGTTGAAAGGTTCTTTAATGCCCGTAATTTTCATGGCACGACTTAGTTTCGCAAACTAACTATTTGACGAAATCGCTCGCGATCGATTCTTCCGTGTGATGCATGAGCTTCTGCACCTGTGCACAGTATGGATCCTGTTCATGGCGGCGACCACCTGCAAAGTGCTGATTAGTAATAAAAAAAACATTGCTATTTAAAATACGAAAGAGCACAAAGCCCCGCTCATAATTTTCTATGAATTTATATACCCATTAAATTGAGATTTCAGCGTTGTTCATCATTCAGTCACCATTTCACAATCTTAGATATCTCTTGATAATCACTTTCTTTTTTTTATACTTTTCAAACTATTTATGTACCTCAGACGGCAAAGGAAAGATGTCCTCGCTACGAAGACGTTCAGTGAGCGCTTGGACAAGTTGCACGTCTGACTGAAATAAGATAAAAAATTTCATAAATAATTTGTTGCACTATTTTCCTCATAAAAGCCTGAGATAGCGAGATTACAACTAAAAGAGTTGTTTACGAGAGAGAAAATAAGGATGATCAACAGGAATGAAAGCAAGCTTCGACATCGAGTAGATAAAAGTTATCATGGAATTTTTTAAGCAATTTAATTACTTACAACATTTTCCTGATAAAGCCTGAGAGAGAGAAAGAGAAAGAACGATAGAAGAGGTGAGCGATTGAAAGCAAACTTCGACATCGAGTGGCAGTGTCACTTGCTTGTCGGCGAGTTCGCGCACCGCGAGCAGGACGCCCTCGAGCGCGTTGCTGTAGACGATGACGCGGTTCTGGAGGAGCTCGTCGCGTGAGTAGCCGTCCGAGTGGATGATTCTGTTGTTGAAATGAGGTGTGAATAGTAACGGTTTATCCCTAACGATAAGCGGTCTCTTTCTTTGTTTACACACTTATGTATGTAGTTATCTACATAAATACATCTTCTTTTATAAACAAGGAATAAAAACTCATATAAACATTCTCCAAGTCCCATTCATAAAAGGTCAATGTTTAGGATCTTATTGCATGATAGTTGACGAGAAGATCATGAAAATTCGCATACCTCAATTGTTTCAACGTTGTCGTCTTGCCAGACTCACCAGGACCTATATCAATTAACTTTATCGTAAAGACACGGAAGTACTCTCTAAAGATAAGTGTTAATAAATGACGATGCTAACTAAACGTTCTGGAATTTCCTTCATTTATGCACTTGTTGGCAGCGTAATCTATGTTATCAAATGAGTGGGGCATTTCTCTGACCTAGCAGCAGAATCTTGAGCACTTTCTTCGGGTCTTCAGCCTTGATTTGGTTGTCAATGTCGCGACTTTGTACGCTTGTGCCGCTGCACAACACTGACGAGCACTCGCGTCTCATCTTTTAAAGAGTCAATCAAAATTATTTAAATAAATAAAAAATCACTATATGCAATTTTTAAAAAAAAAGGAAAAAAATATTTTTGATAAAAGCAAATTATTGTTGGTCTTACCACAGAAAAGCAGCCGGCTCTCATCACCGTCGCGAGCGTGATTTATTTCTCAAATTTTTTTTGCTGACCTGAGAACAGATGGAGAGTCTGTCCAACTGATCAAAAGAAAAAAAAGAATGTCACTAATGACAAGACAAAACTGTCCAAACATTGTCTTGAAATCATAGATCTGAAAAGTGTACAATATGTGACAGAGTTAAATGTCGTCTATGTGAGATCGAGAAAATGTCCGAAGATTAACTTTTGGACCGCCTTGCTGAGTCTCTTTTCATGTTGCTTTTATTGTCCTGCATCCTTTCTGGCTTTCAAGTAACCAAGCAGAAGAAGATCTCGGAAAGGATTATCGCCCTGGTCATGCGTTTTCCGCCCCATTTTCAAGGGCATACATTTTTTTAAGCGAAGAAATCCGAGGTTTTTTCTTGTTTATTTGGATGTAGCAAAGCGTTTGCAAGTGATGAAGTTACATACATAGCATCCTACGGTATTTTTCTAGGGACATAAGCGCTTGGAAATGGATCAGTCAGTGAAGATATCGATTTAAGACTGAGGCAATTCAAGTTTGGTTGCAAAATGTCGTAAATTTGAAATGAATACGATCAATTCTAAGAATGTTTTTTATTGTTCTTTCGTTGTACTCAGAGGTGGGAATGGGCCCAAAATTTTTGGGCCAGCCCTAAGTCTCGGCCCGGCCCGGCCGGAAATTTCCGGGCCCTGGAATTTTGGGCCGGCCCGGCCCGTGGGCCCGTTTGAGCCCGATTTTCAAAAAATTCTGGGGAAAAAATCCAACGAGTTACAATGTGTTTTAAAATTCAGAATTTTTCATGCTCGTGCTACGAATATTAATTTTAATGTATAGAAGTAGGCCTTTTAGGGGGAAAAATGAACAAATGAAGAAAGTTTTGCACTTATCTGGACGACATTGTGTGCTTATCGGGCCCAATCGGGCCTGCGGGCCGGCCCAACTTTTCTTGGGAAATTGGGCCGGCCCGGCCCGCGGGCCGGCCGGTCCGGGCCGGGCCGGCCCATTCCCACCTCTGGTTGTACTTGAATGAATTCTTGTCTGTGCGTCTCCTTTTGTCAAAAAAAGGAATTCATAGGTTAGATTACAGGATTAAATGATCAGAATATGGGACGATAGTTCAATACTACGAAATGCACAAAAAGGTACTAATCTCAATAATACCTGGTTTATCCGAAATGTCTGCCTACGAACATGATATATTGAACATTCTTTCATGGAAACCGATAGTGCAAAAAAGCTCATTTTGCTTTAAAAAAATTAATTCACATTCAGAGAATCTTGTTTGGCTACAATGGCTTATAGTATCTATGTACATATGAACGATATTTCATCGTCTGACTTCTTTTTAAATACTACCACAGTTGATTTTACATTTTTGTATGATAACAGATTAACAGCATATTGAGTTCTAGTTGATCGATACAATCATTCGAGTTGAATTGTTCACGTTTCATACATATATCGATTTTCTTGAATAAATTTTTTCAAACTTTTTTTTGTGCGAAATCTTTACATTGTCTCAGCCCTCGCTGTCATCATTGGGAGAAAGCCTCGACAAAAGTAGGGCGCGAGCCGGTTGGTTGTCGCCTAGCAACAGTGCATCATCCCCTCGATACTAGAAAACTTGCGCCATTTCAGGGAAGGGATCGAGTGGCCCTCTTATGTACATAAATACTCAGCCATCATCACTTTCATTCCTGAGAGCCAATAGATTGTGAAGATGTATGTATTGAAGGGAAAAATGGAAGAAGAAAACATTACGGATTACAAAGTCCATGCGGATGCGTCATCAGAGAGAAATATAGCTGTGTAACTCCAACAAGTTCGCATACAGCGAAAAGATTAGCCAAAGCCGCTGGATCAAAAGTTAAGGAGTAAGTGTTGAAACAACGTCGTCTAGACGGTGGAATTATGGATATTTTTTCGAGATTCTTGATGTTTATGGTATTATCTTATTTATAAAAAGGCCAATTTTCATTCTCAAAGGGAATATATGTATGTTTTTTGTTTTGTTTGGGTGAATCTCTTTATTATAATTAGTGAGAAAAGAGATGGCAAGATCTATTAGCCGAATATTGTCTAGCGGCGCAGCGACTCCTCCCACATGCGATTGATCTCCTCCTGAATGAAAAGTAGATGAGGCATTCTCATCAAAGTAGATGTGCACATTTTGAGGAATTTCCGGGCACTCTTCCATGGAAAACGGACGAATAAAGAAAGTGCAAATATTTTTTCTTTGGATTAAGAGATTCCAATCTAGCTAGTCTTATCTTTGTGAATGTTATCTTTTGAAGAAGATTATCTAGCTATCGAAGGTGAATGATAGCTCTAATTCTTAAACCAAATTTTTTTTTAATTTCTTAACTTTCAACCAGACCAAAACCACTCGACACTTCTAGATGGAAGATGAACGTAACTAGACTTGAATATTCATCGGCTTTTCGAAATCTTGTATTGTTGAGATGATGGTTTCGGGTCAATTAATTATGTTAATAATTAATTAACTAAATTTTATTGGCTGGCGGGAATGTTCACTAATCACTCATCACTGATCACTGATCACTGATCACTAATCTTCTAATCTACATCGTGCCTGCTGCTTCCGGGCGGCTTCTCCGCTGTTGTTACTGAAGGACGAGGCGGCGAAGCTTGTCGGTGCTGCGCCTTGCGGCCCGCCACGCCTGCCCACCTTGCCACGGTCATCGACGTCGTCGTAGCCCTCGATGTACGTGTCTGGAGACAAGCAAACTGGTTGCAGAGAGAGAGAGAGAGAGAGAATAGAAAGAGAGATGAAAAGAGAAAGAGAAAGAGAGTGAGAGAAGAGAAGAGAGAGAGTAGAGAGATAAATGAGATAAAGATAAGGAAAGAGAAATGGATAGGAATATGGGTGAGTAAGATATGTAAATTCGACAAGGAAACGAGTAGGGAAAAGAGTGCGGCATTTCCTTACAATTTGTGACATATCACACTATCTATGGTTGAACTGCGAACGGCATTGAATGAAAAGATTACGAACCGTTATTCCACTCGGGCCTGCTCGAAATGCTTTCCGGTTTCTTCTTCGACTTGCGTGACTTTGAACTCGAACGCTTGGACAGAATTTGTTCTTTTTTAGAGAATTTAATTTATTTAATAAAAGATTTTTTAAACATTTTACTTGTAGACATATACATTATTTCTGGGAACAATAATTATAAAATGATGTAAAATAAAAATATCCTTTCATGTGGAATTACAATACTATTCATGTCAGTTAGAAAAAAACATTGGGAAGAAAACCGTTTCGGTGTGTCGTTCATTGGGCTCAATTTCGATATCGTCGCCCTTGGCCTAAAAACAATTGTTATTCTATCAATAATGTTTTGAAAACTCTTTGTAAAATAGAATTTTGTGAGGATACATTCAAAAAATACACTAAAATACAAAATTGATAATCCAATACAATACACTGAAAATGGAGGATCCAGAAACCAACATGTCGTGATTTGGTTGGCATTTTTGGTGAAGAGAGTAGACTTTTCTTGATAAAGATCCGAGATGAGTCACCGATTTCAAGTCACTTTTCGGAAGACGGACTTGGAGAGCCTAATAAGGAATGATTGACTTCGAAGGCTTTCGCCCCTGCACTGCCCAAACAATAGTTCCGCTCGAGCTCGAGGTTGCCCAGAGAAACCGTTCTCCACTTCGTCAGCGCACTAGTCTCGCCATCTAAAACTATCCCCTTTTCTTCTTAAGGCTTTCGCTTAAAGTTTTTCACAACTGTCAAATCACTACTTTGTCTCTCTGATTCTCCTTTTCTCTCCTTTTTTTCTCTTTTTTGTCTTCATTTTCTTCTCCTTTCTCTCTCTTCCTCTCTTTCTCTATTCTCTCTCTCTCTTCTCTTTTTCCTCTCTCTCTCTTCTCTTTTTTTCTCTTTCTCCCTCCATCCCTCTCTCTCGCCCACTCTATCTATCTTTCCTCCCCTAGAAACCCTGCAAATGTTTCCTGAAACGCGTCTTCCTTCGCACTGCTACGTCGGCATTGTTGTCGAGGAAACAGGCTGAGTGGCAGGTAACTTAGAGCTCTTTGCTCAAGTACTAGGCATTTCGAAAATTTCCGGCGCATCCGAGATTCTCTTAAAAATCCTAACACAGCGATGTAAAGAACCAGGAAAGTTGGCAATTCCCCATGGCTGAGATACCTGATCGAAGCATATAAAAAATTTCGAGACAAGAACATGAACTTCATGATACCGACTTTTCAATGACAAGATTCGCCAGTGAAGTGCACACAACATCAGGTAATGTGGGGGGTCACAATTTGAATTGAAAGTTATGAAACTGTTGTCTTTATGATTTTGTAATTCACTCGGACTCTTCATTAGAATTCATTTTTACTGTCTACTTTCTCAGTGATCTCATATGCACATATGTCTATGCATACGTGTGTACCTATTCCTGACATTGTTTCCATTTCGTTTTAGCCGAAAAAGAATGCAGTCACGGCGTCATGGATTCATGTCAGGGCTTATTGTTAGCAGAGCAGCTCAACCCTGCTGTGTGCCTTGTCTGTACTAACTTGCACCTTTTTTGCACCGAAAATTGCTACTAAAAGAGACAAAAATTTATTCTTACCCCGTTTTTTTTTTTTGCAAAAAGAATTTGCAAGACGGGGTAAAATTGATGTATTCTTGAACATTCTCCGTCAACTGACGGCTTCGCTTCGCTCAAGTGGCCAGTGGCTATGACTACGTGTGATTTCTTGTTCAGGCACTCGGCATACATGTTTGTCAAGAGATTAGAAAAAAACGTATATACTGTATGCAATTAGCTAATTGATTGCTGTCGACTCTTCAAGTGAGTTAGGAGAGATATGTGATATGAAACACACAAACATACAAGTACACAAACACACACACACACACATCTTTTCTGGCCACTCGAACATTAATTCCGTATTTCATTTAAGGTTGTGCACTTGTCCAGTGACATACGCCGACCACTGCCTTCTCAAAATCTCGTCGGCACACTGACTTTTATAACCGTGTTCATAGAACGCTTTCGTTTTTGCCGAATTCAGAGAACGTGTTTTTAGTATTGGGCATTTTTCCTTACTTTCACAGTGCCTAGTAGGAAAAAAAGGATGTATATCTGAAAAAAAAAATTATAGAACGACCAATTTCTCTCTATGTTGAAATTCTTTTTTATTTCACCGCCCTTTTATTCAATCGAGAGAGAGATAAGAATTATTCTAGGAAAGAAGGAGAAGAAATGGCCTTTGTCGTTGTTCGCCACGCGACCCGATGGCAGCGCGCGACCGCCGCGGCAATGAACGGCACGATGAAGGCGAGCGACGGCGCAGAGGTACAAAGTATTTCATTTTTGGGGGGGGGGGAAGGGGGAAGGGGAGGGAGGGAGGGGGAGCGAGGGTAGATCATTGAAGAATGGCCGGCCGATGCCCTTGCTTGCTGTCTATCTGTCTTGCTCGGGCATCAGACAAGGTGCGAGCGAGCCTCAGTGTTTTCCAGACAGTGGTTTTGGAAAATACATTTTTTTTAAGAGAACATGAAAATTGTTTTAATTTCCTCAGAACACTCTTGCTGTATCGATCTCTCATTTTCTCTATCTCTCTCTCTCTCTTTCTCTCTCTCTCTCTCTCTCTCTCTCTCTTTCTCTCTCTCTCTCTCTCTCTCTCTTTCTCTCTCTATTTTTCCCAACTTTTCAGCACGACCGCCGCCACGACAGTTGGGGCGGTCTTGCATTGCTCGTATGCCTCGTTGCCATCTTCATCTGTCTCAATTTGCTCAGGTTCATGCTGGGTTTTCTTTCTTCTTTTTAAACACCATTTGAATTGGAGCTCGATAGAATCTATTTGTTACATCCAATATAGTAAAGCGATTGCTAAAACTCTCGATATTGACCAAATACGCTAATCTTCATTACTTTCTTGTATCTGCCTAACATGAGGGTGTTCATGAATACATATGTATGTGTAAAAATGACTTTCGACAATCAAACAAAAGCAATTCAATGGAAAACTCCCAGAGAGAGAGAGAGAGAGAGAGAGGAGAGAGGGAGAGAAAGGAGAGGGAGTGACAGAGAAAGAGCGAGAGAGACAGAGAGAGAGTGAGAAAGAGCGAGAGAGAGAGGGAGTGACAGAGAAAGAGAGAGAGCCAGCTATCTAGTATGAATATGCTCTAGCTTCAACAGCTTCATACGGCGTCGTGCGCGCGAAGCCATGGAGCGGCGTCAGAGGGCCTCCTCTGACGTCAGAGGGTCAACGACCACGGCGCCACTGTTCGTCAGCTTTCATCCGGGACGAGACGCGACGCCAACGCCGAATACGCGACGCGTGACGTCATCAGGAAGCGCACTCTGAGCACCCTGCACTCGTCTCCCCTCCCCACCCCACACACACAGCTTTTTGAGCACAGTAGAACAGTATAATGACTGGCATCCGATGCGGGGTTTTTTTGAAAACAAACAATGAAAGATGAAGCTGAGCTTCTTGGCAAAATGTGCTATGCTGCTGGCCGTCACAACGTATTTTGGACGCTTTGAAATACCATACATAGCCCGTGATGATTTAATCGATATAATTTCCTAATTGTAAGTAATCAACAATTTTATTCTGCCTTTCTTGAGTTTCCTTCCATATTTCTCCTCTTCTTTTAGTATCTTTAATAATACCATAAAACATGAGATAGAGGAGATTGACGAGTCCACAAATGAGCTGTTTGCAACCATGTCAGTGGGAAGAAAACATTTCATCATTCACCAACATCTGAGGATCTTTTCGAGATGATGAGTGATGAGTGAGAATGCTGAAGGGGGGGGGGCGCTCTCGACGATGGAGAACAAACACTTGAGACAAGCATCTTGCGTATGTGTGGCCGGGGGATGCATGCAAATGTCATACGATAGCTGGAATGATGCCACATAAGATAGCTGGAATGATGCCTCATAAGATAGCTGGAATGATTCCTTATAAGATAGCTGGAATGATGCCTCATAAGATAGCTGGAATGATGCCTCATAAGATAGCTGGAATGATGCCTCTTCGACATTGTCGAGGATTCAATTGACAATTCAGTGGCATTTTTTGAAGGCGGAGTTTTCGACAAAAAAAGCAGAGTAGTTAATTGAAGACAAATTTGATTGGTGAAGACGATGCACGAGGAAGACAGTGTTGGTTGCAACATTTTTCTCTACTCTTCTACTTTTTTCTAACAAAAAAAAATATGCTTAAGAAATTAATTTAAAAATTTGCGGATTTTGGAATAGGTAAAACCCAATTGCTGCGCAACTTTATCATTATAATTCTCAGAGCCCGAGTCGAGAATTAGACAGAAAATAGGCAAGGAGTTTAATTTCTGCCCATTGATCGCGCTCAATGTTTTCAAAAACTCGATCTCTTATAACAATAAATCCAGCAGAATAGACCGAATTGCGTTTACTTTTGAGATGTGGTCAGAATGTTTTTTGGAGGGAAATTCAAAAATATAATTTAAAAATTCGCTTCCATTTTCGTATGCCTCCTTGCTGATGCAGTCGCTCGCTGATCCGGTGCGAGATGTCCTCTTCGTTCTGCTAATTTTCGCACTCTGGCTACTTGCACTTCGCTTGTGCGCCAATCGTCCGGCAGCAGGCGATGATGAATTTGCGGCATGGTATTGCATCGATTTATTTTCACTTTTGATTTTGGTGGGAAATTCAAACGATAATTAAACAAACAAACAATAAAAGCCATTTCGAGGACCCGCAGCCGCCGGCGAGCGGGCCGCTCTTCGGTGCCGGCCGTCCAGATCACTGTCGATGGCACGCACGTCTCGCGCACCTCGGCTCCAGCCCTCTTCAGCGTATGAGGAAGGAGAAGAAGAAGAACAATAACAACAATATTTACAAACAAAAATATATCCTATTTGATAATTTATTTTGGCTATCATACCAGAAAAATCAATGGCTTGATCAATATTTTTATTTAAAAAAAAATTTTTTTTGTTGAATATAGTCCATGTATACACGATTGACATAAGATAACATATATGACGACCAAAAAGTATTATTATCTTTGTCGGTCTGTAGAATAGAATCGATCATGAAAATGGATATGCATGTATGTATGTACATAGATAAAGTGTAACATACTTATGCACATTTGTATGAACTGGCTTCTTTTGTATTGTATTTCTGCCATTATTTTCTATAATTTGAGTACAATCTTAATAAACAGATGCGTAATTTGTGTGCGAGTTACCATGCCGAGCCTAAGATGTGTCGTAATCAGTGCGGCCAATTGAGGCGGATTTATAATGATCGTTTTACTCTCTTCAAAGTATGCTCCGATGAATTAGAAAATTCTCTGCAATATTCCGCTGTTTGCCCTAAGACAACAAGATTGTATTCCAAAAAAAACTCTCTCCTTGAAAGGACAGCGTAAAATGAAGAAAAAAAAATTACAACCGGCACTACAAAATATGGTTATGACCTTTTTTCAAACCTTTTTTTTCGCTTTTCCATCTCACTTGGTTTACACTGTTTGAGGCATTGGCGCGAAAAATGAAAAAAAAATAATATTCATACGCGAAACAGAAATGCAGACAAATCAGAAAGACAATCCTATAGTTCCGTTATGAATGTTCCGCACAGCGGGAGGATACTGTATTCCAGCTGCACATTATATAACCACAATGAATGATTCAGGCAATGGAACGTTCCGTTATGGGAGTACTACTGTATACAACTTAAGTAAATCAAGTAAGTAAAACTTCAAAAAAACAAAACAAGTTATCGCTTATTATTTAATTGTTAAGCTGTGCATACATCCGATGCATGTGTATCTGCGCATCCGAGAACATGCGGATTGTTGTTTGCATTACATTCAGCACACTATTTTTGCACATCATCTTCGACTGAGTTTCACTTATGGTGGCTTACACAGATTATCCAACACTTGGTCATTCGAACTCTGATCCAGATTCACTCCAGATGAATACAATTTATTGCCTCATATTTTTTTTATCGTTCTCTTAATTTGTACTTTGTACTCATTCTACCCAAAGTACTAGTATACCTGAATTTTTTTCTCAAACCAAAAAAAACCAATTGCAACATCTCGCTAATTTTTCTTCAACAATTTTTATCTCCATTATCCCTATATGAATGCTAAAACAGTTTGTTTAAAGAAACTGGAATCACCGGTTTTGGTTGCAAGAAAACATAGGAATCGCATGTATTTCAGTCACATTTTCGTTTTTCCCGAACCTCCTTTATAATAGGAAAAAAACAGTTTCTCAAGAGCGCTCCAAAGATAGCCAGCTATTACGTGGCCGTCTAACTTTGACGACATCTCCGGGACACTTCACATTTATCTTCAATTCTTCTTCGTCTTCTACAGCCCCCTCTTCTGCTGACTAACTATGGATCGCTCGCTCTCTCGCTCTCTCTCTCTCTCTCTCTCTCTCTCGCTCTCTCGCTCTCTCTCTCTCGCTCTCTCGCTCTCTCTCTCTCGCTCTATCACCGTCGCCCTCACCATTAGCAAAAAGATGACCTATGTAATTGTACTCTTCTCCCAATGGACCCTAAATCCCTCATACAGCTCCAAGTTCATTTTTTTTTCAATAATCAAATCGAGTCCTACTCTAATTTGCACTACGATAACTCGCATTATTCTCCGGATATCTTTAACGTTCCCGACTATATCTTCTAATCACTTTCTCAATTAATTCTTTCATTGTTCTGGCTACCCTTTTTACCTAAAAACAATGCCCCGGCCAAAAGGCTGTGCCCCTTAATTGTTCGCAATCCGTCATTAGTGCACTCCTGTTTGGAGACATCAGAAGTAATAATGAGAAGAAAAAAGAATGTTCTCTCGAAAGCCTCTGGACACAATATAGCCTTTTTCTATCGATATTTTATGCTCTCCAAAGGTCTCCAAAGGTGCTCCTATCCTCTGGTTCAAGTGGCCGCATATCATTATAAACTTCCAAAAATAGTGCCAGTTGCACACATCAAGAGATTTGCTGTCGGATATGACAAATTGGTAGCAAACAATTCTTTTCTTTTACTACCAAACCTATTCCGAGGTAGCCGCGGAATCTTGGATCAAGCCGAAAAAGTAAGAGAATAGAATCATATACTGACATCAGATAAGAATAATATCTATATGGCTTCATCAAATCCGATGATCCCCTTTCAATGGTTTGCAAACCAAGGACTATGCTTCTGCAGCAAGCAAAAACAAAAAGAAAAGAAAAGAAGGCGTGTGACGCCCTAGAAAACTGGAGTCCTTTTCTTCAAATGCAGACTAATCCCCATGTCGTATCTATCTATATACCGTATTTTCTCTATTAGTACCCCCCCTTTATTAGAACCCCCCCTCTAATAGTACCCCCCTCTGAAAATGCCATTGAAAAATAGAACCCCTCCCTCTAGTAGAACCCCCCCTCCAATAGTACCCCCCCCCCCAACAGTCTAATACCTCATCTCTAGAGGTACTTCGAACGGATCCTGGAGGCATTTGGTGCTCTTTCCAATGAACTGATGCCAAATTCATGATAAATCTGTTGTAAAACGGATATTCCAGTGGTGATTCCATTGAATTCGGACAACTATTCTTCTTTTTTTGGGAATAAAATGTCGATATTAAACTTTTAGTATCTAACATTGAAAAATAGAACCCCTCCCTCTAATAGAACCCCTCCCTCTAATAGTGCCCCCCTCTCGCAAGGGTATTGAAAAATAGAACCCCCGGGGGTACTAATAGAGAAAATACGGTATGTATGTACATACGTTAACATATATATATATATATATATATATATATATATATATATATATATATATATATATATATATATATATATATATATATATATATCTTACATATTCATAGTAGATTATATCTGCGGCGACTTCGTCTCAGATGCCGGCAGGCGAAGAATAGTCAAAATCACCCTCATCTTGAATCCCGCGACAATTAATTAATGCCTTGAACCAACCGGATAAAATACTTTAAGATAGTAGATTGTCGACACAATGATTCATTCTCATCTAAATGGACGCAAGGCCAAGGAAGACACAACTTTCGCTTCATATTGTTTGCGCGTTTTATCTGGCAACAATAATGCGTCTTTTTCTGAGATTACTTTCAGTCCCCGCCGATATTATTCCATTTTCACTTCCTTCGACAATACACGGTCCGTGTCCTTCTAAAATCGTAAATGTTGAACGAGAAAGGAAAAAAAGAAACATTGCTCTCGTTGTTGTATCCGGAAAGTTCTCGTCGTAATATCCTTTGGCAAAGGCCATGAAGCGAGAGTTTGTGAAGAAGTCTGATGGCCGTCGCAGCACACAAATGTAGGGGAAAGGAGAAGAAGGACAGACAATCTTGTTCAGTTTGTTCGGCAGGAAAGGACAATCTTGTTCAGTTTTTTCGGCTGACATTATGCTGGAGGTGTGTGTGCGGTGAAATTTTCTGTCGTCGCTCCTTCTTCACTGAAAAGAGCACTACAAATGGACAAGTCGTCAACTCTGTCACCATTTACTCCATTCTACAATACAAATTCTTTTCTTTTTCTCTCCCTTCTTCGGCACTCCTGTAATGTGTTAAGAAAAATTCTGTTTTTTTTTGACAAACGGATTCAATTTGCCTATATAAAGAAATAGACCATTGTATGCAGACAACAACTTTTAGAAAGGAAGAACAAATAGGCATAAAGAACGCAGATTGCAGAACAATAGGTGAGGTTGGAGACAAATAAATCGTCATTATTTAGAAGTATGTAATTAGTCATAATGAACGGATTCGGACAGAGAGCGGATTTGACTTGGGGAAAAAAGAATTAAAAGCTGCCAGTGCTGGGCCGTTCCATCATGCCTTGGAATTCGTCAGTCACACTTTTAGCTCATCTTCATCACTTTCGCCAAATCTCTGCAAAGCAAAAAGGGCCCGGAAGTTTTGTGAACGTGCGTTTTTGATAATTTATAATTGAAATTGAACATTATAGCATCCGAAAATGCAAATTATTATATGTATTCTAGTCTCCAATCGCAATGAGCCAGAATCCGCTTTAAAAAAATTAGATTTCCCGCAATGCCATTTTAAGACTGCGCTATGCTTTAATCTGCATGAAAACGAAATGATACGGCGGTCTTGTAAAAAAAGAGAAGAAATGATATGGCGGTGTTTTTTTATGTCACCACGGTAAAAGAAGGGAAAAGATATAATCCGTCTTCCTCCCTTTTCGCTGCATTCTCGTCACGGGCACTTTTATCAGGAAAAGATTATTTTCTCCAATGCATCCATACATACATACATAAATGCCCTTGGCCAGTACAGAAGATGCCACTTCAGTATGATGTCTCCAAGAACGACGTCGGATGTTTCAGGCGCACAAGCAAAACTGGAGATATCACAGGGAAGTACACTATAGCCGTCTGAGGATTTTCTGCAAATTACCGCAGCGTAAGATATTGATCAAGGCAATGAAGGCTTTGTTGTATGCCTATATCCTCTCTTTTAAATGTATCTCTTATGTCTATTAATTGAACAATTCTGATAAAGACCTAAGAGAAGACGAATCCCGCGGTACACCGTGAAATGCGAAAGAGAACGATTGCTCTTGCAGTATGAAAAGTTAGGAAGGTAAAACGCATTCAAATTTTGTGCCCCTCCCCCCCCCTCCCCAAAAAAAGGTCTATTCGAGCAAAGTTGGGAAGCCAAGGAATCACAATGACTACCGGAGTACAAAGACTGACTGTCGGCATTTACTATGTTCATAGGTATGTATAAAATTTCTAAAAAGAATATATGTAGATTTTATTAATCACTAAAAAAATGTACCTTTGATCATAAGAAGTGATGAGTATTTCTTGAAACTACATCTGCCATCGGAAGCAATTCTATTTTAAGAGCAAACTCCTTCAGATCTTCCAAGCTGCGTCACGAAAGAAAAGAAGAAGCGAACCCTCTTAAAGGAAAGATGTTTTTTCTTGTCATTTTATCGCTTATCAACAAACCCGAAAGTTTGATAAGAGATTCACTGAAGTAAAAAAAGTAGTAGAATGCCTAATTTCTGAATAGTTGCTGGCTCGCATTTATGTATACTTTGGATCAGCTTTGTTCATCTCACAGAGCTATATAATGTTTGTTTGTGTTTGAATGGACTGGAAAATACGGATTTATTCTCTAGATATAGATGGACCTTTGTTGACGGCAAAAAGCATGTTTCTGTCCAATTATAAGTAATTTATTGTAGTCGTTATCTTAATTTGCTGGCATTTTTCGTTTACAAGCGGACATTATTCTTATTATTGTCAGTAAATAACACTTGCCTTCTTCGGCGCACTAATGAAAAGCTACGGTGTACTTTTAGGGAATGTCCCCCCCCCACCGAATAGCAGTGGGTCGGGGGGGGGGGGGGGGCTGGGGATTGGAGATTCTGGAAGGAGGGGGGGGGGGTTGGCGGAATTGGTAGGCGGGGCTTCGAGGGCGGTACCAATGGCTCAAGGTGCGCACTATAAGAGGCCATCGCGTTCGTTGCCCCGGGGATGTCTCTTCTTCGATAAAGGAAGAGGACAAAGGATTGTCCTTCACTTTCTAAAGTTCACTTCCGATTATGACAAAGCATCTTCCGTTCTGTTGCCTTTTTTATCATTTAAAAATAAGTTCGCTTTTGTTACGCCCAAAGTAGCATTGTTACACTGTGGGAGACAATTATTTGTCAATTCTATTATCATCACTATCAACGGAAGCCGAAAGAAAAAACATTCGGAATCATTGCGATTATCCACCTTTTTGCGAGCCAAAGTATAGCGCAACCTTTATTCCCTGATCTCCCTGAAGCCGTACTCTCTGAATATAAGCGGATTGGGAGGGAGTGATTTCATTAAATTTGTCATTATTAATTAAACGATATTTATTAGATTCCAGGAAACTATATCTATAAAATTTGGCATTTCTGTTGCGGTAATGATTCCCCCATCTTCATTATATGTACCTTGAGCTCGAGACGGTGACGTCATAAAGTTATTTCTGTTTTCTATTTTCTGTTTTCATGTTTGCGAGACGTTCAAGTGCTTCTCATTAAAAGGCTCTGAATGGTCGTCATCACAGTAAATGTACGCACTTCTTTGTCATATGACTTTCTGTCAAGGGCCCGGTCGCCTTTTGCGCGCTCGAATTATTGGGCACAAAAATATGTAGAAAACAAATAGGTCAAAGAAGTACGGTAGAGCTATTAGTAGTTAAAGAAGGGCGATCACCGTAAAATTGCAATTGTATGTTCAAACTTGCAAAGGTTTCAAACGGAAGTCCATTTAATTACTCAAAAAAGTACGGTAGACGAGATCGCTAAAGTAGCGCTGGTTTCCAAGCGAGATGTTATTGCTCGTTTACTTATTTCATACTGTTTTCCCTAATATTCATTAGTTTATTGTAGAATATTCACATACGAAAGGGATAAAGCATGAAACAAACAAATGTCTTAAAATATTTGTAAATTGAATCTTCCCGCGATGGGTAAGTGGCAGAAAATCTACTGTCGAGTGCTGTAACACCACGTTTTTGCACTGACACCAATCACAAATTCATTCAAAAATTGCACTTTTAATTATCTTAAACTTGAATATGGAACTTTTTGGTGCTTTTTCATTTGCCTTTTCTTTTTCCTCATGCCCGAGACTACTCGAAAATAGCTAAGATGTCTCATAAATCGGCAATGACTTTTCGGTGATCGCCCTCCTTTAAATGTATATAGTATATGCACGTAGGAAGCAGGGCGTACAACTTTTAGCACAATGTAAGCAAAGAGTTACTTTGCAGAAAGTGAAAATTGCCTATTTATGGCCTGTCATTTAAGGAAATTGCTTCTTGTTCTTTGCCCGATACAAATATTTCATTAATTTAGAACAAAGATCCTTTTGGTTAGATCAAAGTGCAGTGTAAAAAGAGATTAGAAAGTTTTTCGAGATCAGGGCGTTTTCAACTGAGCATCATATAAAAAATTCGGTGCTCAAATTAATTTGGAAAGGACCTCGTCTAGCTTACTCAAAGTTACCGTATTTTGTCTAATACGAAATCCGGCGCTTCCATTTTTTTTCAATTCCTCCTCCTTAAGAGGCTCATCAGTTTCGATTGAAAGGGCACATCCATCAGTGGAATTAAGGTGTTTATAATAAGTCTTACTTAATATGTAGATATCATTTACTACTCCCTTCTCTCGAATATTTTACCTTCTCCATATCGCTTTTTGTGGCAATCACCATATCTCTCTTTCTGTCTCCACTTCTCTTTATCTATCTCTTACCTCCCTTTCACTACATCTATCTTCGCTCCTCTTTCTCCTCTCTTTCTTCGTACTTTAATTTCTCTCTTTCTCTATTCCTCTTTCCCTTGCTCTCTTGCTATATCTCCTAGAGCTTATCTCTTCTCGTCGGCTTATGGTCGCCTTGAAACATCTGTGACCTATGCGAGGTGTCTGCACCCCGTAATTCCCACGTCCAAGTATCAGTCTGGTGTCTGGCTGCGGTTCTGCGCGGGTTCTGGGTCTGTGCTGACTTGATGCATTTTTAGAACAACTTGGTGAAGAGAGAGAGAGAGAGAGAGAGAGAGAGAGAGAGAAGGAGAGTAAGAGGTATAGCGAGTAAGAGAGAGAGAGTACGAGACAGAGTGAGAAAGAGAGGGAAAGAGAGAGAGAGTAGGAGACAGAGAGAGAGAGAGCAAGAGACAGACTGAGAAATAGAGAGAGAGAGTAGGAGAGAGAGAGTAAGAAAGAGAGAGAGAGTTGGAGAGAGAGACTAAGAGAGAGAGAGAGAGTAAGAAAGAGAGTGTAAGAGAGAGAGAGGGAGAGTAAGTGAGTAATAGAGAGAGAGATAGAGAGAGAGAGAGAGTGAGAGAGAGATAAAGGATATCCGTGACGCAAGCAACGAACTCCGCGGGCGGCGACAGGTGCCACCGAAGTGAGTGCTTGTCGTGGGAGCTTGAGGTAGACTCAGAAAAGCCCGGAGCTTGTTCTCTCTTTCTCTAACTTCAGCCCCCCTCTCTCTCTCTTTCTTTCTCTCTCTCTCTCTCTCTCTTTCTTTCTTTCTCTCTTTCTTCCCTTCCCTCTTCTTCCAAGCTTTTTTTTCAAATATCAATCCTCACTTTCACTTTCTATATCTGTATATCTGTATTTTTCACTAGTAACTGCTCAACCCCATTCAACTTTCTTCGAGTACTTTGAAATCCTATCGTGCTTAACAAATATACCTCATGGTCAGACAAAATAAAATTACCATTGCTAATTACATGTAGTTATTGTGTCACGCAAACTTTTGCATCGTTCTCAAACCTTCTATCTCTCTCTTTCCCCAACGATCTATCTCTATCACTTTCAGTCTTACTCATTGTTTATAGGAAATGCGCGCGATTAATGGAATTAGCCCTGTAAAGAAGAAGAAAAAATGCGTGACGCAAGCGTGACGAATTTTGCAGAAATCTCTGGCGCTAATAACAGAGAGACACGAGACTTGAGGCCAAAAAAACGATAGGTGTTTTGTAGTATTTCCATATTTACACATCACAGCTCGATTGCTCACTGATTCCAGCAAAAAAAAAAAGAATTTGTGGCGATTCTGGCAAATAAAAGCCGCCTTCTAAGAATTAGCTCTCTTAAAAAGCCCTCATTTGTTCGGAGATCTCTCAGCGCTCCTCTGCATACATACATGTTTAGTCCGAGCGAGAGCTTTTTACAACTTAAGACTATTTTAGTTTTGCATTCGGGCTAACAACAACTATGTATGTATTGAAAAAAACAATTTTTCAGATTACTACTTTGTCAATGACGAACAGCTGTCTTTATTGTTTTTAATGTTTTCAACTCCAAACAAATTTGAAAAAATTATTATGTAATTTAAATGCAGCTGAAAATGCTCGGCCACCCGTCACTTTTTCTGCGGCGGTTCGCCTTCACGTTGCTCGCTCTGCAGATGCATGCTCAAGCTTATTACGTCATCGAGGTAGCAATTTCAAATTATTATTTTTCCTTCTCCTAATTAACAAAAATAATTTTTGCATAAAGTAAATATTGACTTTTACAGTAACCAAACAGGACTAATTAAAAATAAATATGAACATTAGCAACATAGAAGTATCTAAACAAAAATAAGTGATCATAAAATAAATATTAACTTTAGTAGCTACAGTATCCCTAGCTTATTAATCTGCCGGAGTACTTTGGAACAGATTAGTGTGTGTGTATATTTTTAATCAGGCTCACAGGAGGGGAAATCTGGCAGATATGTCAATCCCATCTTTTTTTTTTGCTTTGCAGGGTGCAGAGGTGACAAAAAAAAGAAGGATGAAGTGTCAAGTGTGTCCGTTTTCGTGTGCTTGATTCAAAGATCTCTTTTAATTAAGACTCCTCGCTATCTTCCGTCTAAGATGATTTCATTTTTTTATTGTTTTTTTCTGCAAGACAGGAGAGAAAATGTTCCCTTAATTAAGAGTAATCCACTATTTGCCAATTCCAAAGGATTGGGAAAAAAGGTTAAAAGGGCGTTTGGCCACCATATTCATCAGTTGTGTCAGAAATGTCAAGCAGGTCTTACGGCGTGGCGTTTATGCGCTTATTTATATATTCATCTAATATTTTATGTTGTCGACGAGACAGAAAATTAACTTTCGATGAAAAAAAAACGTTGTCCTTCTCAAAATCACTCAATATCTTGCGTGCTATTTTATCTTCTTTTCTCTATTTCTCTCTCTTTCTCTCTCTCTCTCTCTTTCTCTCTTTCTCTCTTTCTCTCTCGCTATCTCTCTCTCTTTCTCTCTCTCACTCTCTATAACTTATCTATAAATTTATTTTTTATTATTATGCTAATTAACCCCTTATTAACTTCAAAGGACGCCGATGACCCGGAGTGCCCATTGAAAGCGACCTCGAACACGTCGCGTCGTATGCGCGAGCTGGAGGCGCGTCTGCTCGAAGAGATGGGCATGCGTGTGCCGCACGGGGTGCCCGTTCCGGCTGAGGCTAGTTGTACTGTATCTCTCTGTCTCTCTCTAACTATCTCTCTCTCGCTCTCTCTTTCGCTCTCTCACCCTCTTTCTCTATCACTATCTCTGCCTCTCTCAATCTCTCTCGCTCTCTAGCCCTCTCGCTCGCTCTCTCTCTCTGTTTCTCTCTCTCTCACCCTCTTTCTCTATCACTCACTCTCTCTCTCTCTCAATCTCTCTCTCTCTCTCGCTACCTCTCTCTCTTTCTCTCTATGTCTCTCTCTCTCACTAATTAAACTTTTATTATTCAACACCAGTCCTCCAACGCGCCCCCCCACCAATCAATGGCATCACTTTAATTTTTTGAGCGATCCATATGCTTTTCATACATTTTCCATCAATCAAATAATACCATTAGAATGACGTCACTATTTGAATTGTGCGTCTATATGTAGAAATGTGCCATTATGGATCTATATAAGATCTTCATACACGAGCCAGACGGATAAGATGCTTGTAAAAGAAGAAGAAGAAGAAGAAAAAAATGTATTAGAAGAAAAGCATAGAGATTTGAGGAGATTTGAGATGCGAGTGAGTGTCAACGGATTAGTGGAGGATTAAGAGAAGAGTCTATGTATGTATGTATGTAGGTTTGGGTGAGCAGATTAATGCTGGTTTTTGCAACACATTTGTTGCAAATGTGTAGCATGCATTGAAAATAGATGCTGGCAAATATATGTATTCCCGCTCAAAACAAGCAGGGGATGTATGAATAAGGAATTGAAAGTTTTTTTGTAGCCGTATCTTTCAGCCCTAACAGTGCGGATCTCTCTCATTCTATCTTTTTCTCTCTTTCTCTCTCTCTCTCTCCTCTCTCTCTCACACTTTCTTTCTCTCTCTCTTTCTTTTTCTCTCTCTCTCTTTCTTTCTCTCTCTCTCTCTTTCTTTCTCTCTTCTCTCTCTCTTTCTCTCTCTCTTTCTTTCTATCTTTCTCTCTCTCTCTCTCTTTATGTCTCTCTCTCTCTCTTTCTCACTCTTGACCACCTTTTTCTCTCTCTCTCTCAATCTCCTTCTCCCTTTCACTCTTTCACTCTATCTCTTTCTCTATTTCTCTCTCTCCCTCTCTCTCACTCTCTCTCTCTCTCTCTCTCTCTCTCTTTTCTCTCTCTTTCTCTCTCTTTCTCATAAGGCGAGTGAGTGTGCTCTCCTCGAAGTGCACGCTGTCTCATCTCTTCTTTAGCGCTCCTAAAAGGAGCACTAAACTCTATGGGAATCCTGTTTTATTATTATTTTCCAGTAAATATTCTGGTTGCATTATTTCTACATAAATCTCTATATCCTCGTATCAATCAAAAAGGCGCCAAATTCAAACGTGAGTTTATTTTCCTCCCCGCTCCTTAAAGATCCGTCACGTCGCGCTGAATCGCCACATCTTTCGGCCGACCGACGAGAAGGCCGAAGCGCGCAAGCTCATGACCGTCGAGGTCACGGGGCGCGACGATGCGCCATATGGTAATTTTGGAGACGGGCATTGTGAAGATGTGCCATGAAAGCAGTCAACATATCAGTCAACATTGTATTTATTTACATATTTCCGTCTTCCTGCGAGAGACATAGACAAAAAAAAAAGTTTTAATTCAAAATGCTCCGTGGACATTTTACAAACAAAAAAATCATATTACTTAGATTAGAGGAAAGATGACGTAAAAATCAAAGGATATTAATTGAAACAATAACGTGTCTGCGGCAAAGTAGTAGTACGGTTCGCACACAAAATAGGAAGTAGAACAAAAGAATAAGAAATGTGGTGGCAGGAGGGTCACTTTCTCTTCTTTCGCGAGCATTTTACACACATGAAATAAAACATTAATTAATTACGTAATTATTTAATTAATTAACTAATAGTTTTTTTTTTCCAATTCGTGTGTGCAAAGTGCTCGAAGAATAAGAGAATTAATTAATTGATTAATTCATTAATTAACTGCTCCTCCATATCCCTCTCCATGCAGGCCTGCCCGCGGCGACGTTCCGCGTCTCGCAGCAGACGATGCGTCACGAGCTGGTGCGCGCTGTGCTCGCGGCGCATCTCCGAGCGCCATCGGGCGCAAGCGCCGACGCCGCCGCGCCAGACTCCGACGTTCACGTCCGCGTCTTCCGCCGCCTCGCGAACGGCGAGGTATAAGCAAAAGCCTATATAAGCTCTGATGCTTTAATTATTTAATACTTTAATTAGTTATACATAAGTAATAGTACTACTAAAATTACTGTGTTAAAACAACGGAAAGGATCTCTTTTTAGTTTTATAAACTTATTAGCTTTGACGTTAACTAATTAATACTTAATTGATTAATACTTTAATAGTTCTAAAATTACTGTTAGTGCAACGAAAAAGATCTCTTTTATTTCGCTTCCTTTTCTTCTCTAGCTTGGCGAGAGCCTCGGTTCGCATCGCTTCCCGCTGCCAAAGTCTGCCGCCGGCGAGAAGGTCTTCCTCACACTCGACCACGACGCAATTGGAAGGTGGCGGCATCTTTTATTCGACTTCTGACGGCTCATCCCCATCTGAGCATGAGCGATTTAATGCCTGACATGATAAATTGATTGGTTGATTGACCTCTTACTCTAGTATAACCCCGCCCCCCTCGTCCGCAACCTAATAATGCCCCTCTCTCGCAAGGGTATTGCAAAACAGCAAGCACCCCAGAGGAGGTACTCATAGAGAGAATACAGTATACCATGTGTGTGCATGAACCCTGGCAGTAATTGTAAATATTTTCTTAAGCTGGTGGAAAGACGAACCGCACCACGACTTCCATCTCTTCGTCTCTGCCGAGCACAACGGTCAGAATCTCGCGATTCATCCGCAGGACACGGATGCGGTCGATAAGGTTTTTTTCCACTTTTTTTTAAATTAAACTTAATTTATTGATTGACTATGACGTCATCTGCCATTCAGGAGATGCAAGTGGGCATGAAGCTGCGCAAGGCGCCCTCTCGTCAGCGTCGCGACGACGGCATGTGCCAGACGGGCGAAAAGACGTGCTGCGTCAAGAGTCTCAAGGTCGACTTCAAGGTCGGCAGCTATCGCTCACTTTTTCTCTCTCTCTCCTCTCTCTCTCTCTCTTTTTATTTCACTCTTGCCTCTATTTTTCTCTCTCTTTCTCTCTTTCCCACTCTTGCCTCTTTCTCTCTCTCCCATTCTCTCTCTCTCTTTTCCTCGCTCTCTCTCTCTTACTCTCTCTCACTCTCTCTCTCTTACTCTCTCTCTCTTTCTCTCCAGACGCTCGGCTGGACCTTTGTGCTCGCGCCGAACCGCTTCGACGCGCACTACTGCGTCGGCGAGTGCACGCGTCGTGATCAGCGCGCGGTCAGTGTATTTATTTAATTATTCATTAAATTAATGAGCTCCGAAAAAAAACTCACTTTTGAATTGGCGCGCTTTTATTTCGAAAAAAAATTTGGAGGGAGAAAAAAATATGTATACTGTATACATGAAGAATCTCATCTCATTGTCAGCTCTACTCCGAAGTCGCCCGCCTCGGCAAGGTGGATCGTGCGGCGATCGCTGGCGGTACTTGCTGCCATCCGGCGGAGTCAGTTTTTGGAAGTAGAAAAAAAAGTATTCTAAAAATGAAAGTTTAAAAAGAGCAAAAGCAAGAGATCTCATCCATCATCATATGAACAGATCCTTTTCATAAAAGCACACTATAATTACAAACATTTATTGTTGGAAGAAAATGTGAATAGATTGACTGACAATGAAGTACTACTACAGTTATATGTATGAGGATTACGGTAGCACTAAAAATAAATGAAGAGTACGCTAGCACTAAAAATAAAAATAACTAAATAAATAAATTCGCAGGTACGATCAGCTCGAGATCATCTACATGAACGCCGAGAAGGAGATTGTCTCGACGCTCGTCGATGGCATGATTGTCAAGAGCTGCACGTGCGCATAAGAGAATGAGAGAAGCATAGAGAAAGAGAGAGCGAAAGAGAGAGAGAGAAGAGAGAAAAGAGAAGAGAGACTTCTTAGTCATTGGATCAAGGTCTCTCTTTCTCTCACTCTCTCGCTCTCTCTATACCATCTCATGATAAGACCACACCCACCAAACTACATACGTACCAACACTTGTCGCCCTAGATCTCTCTCTCTTTCTTTCTCTCCCTCTTGCTTTTTCTTGATCTCTCCCTATTCTCACTCTTAATTCATTTCGCCATGTCCGCTTTTTTCATTTACAACTCTTCTATTCCACAATAACTCCTTATCTACTCTACTCTGGCGTACAAGTATGTGTGGAAGGAATGCTTCTGAAATTTTGCGGCGCTCTACCGTTTGTCTACATTTACTGTAGTATATTTACCCTTTTCATTTGCTATTCTCATACATTCTGCAATCGGGAAATCCGAGGATAATCAACATAATAGTCACCCAAAAAAAAAAGAATATTGTTCTGAATGATCTCTCGTTGCTATTGTCGTGCATAATATTCGGTCACCCTCTTCTCTCTCTCTCTCTTTCTCTCTCTCTCGCTCTCTCTCTCTCTCTCGCCTCTCTCGCTCTCTCTCGCTTACTCTCTCTCTCTCTCTCTCTCTCTCTCTCTCTCTCTCGTTTACTTTATCATGAATATCAAAAACTTTGATGTGCGACATCGGCATTTCTAACGATTCAGAAATTTTATTTCCGCTTTGGCAATTGAAATCATCCATTTATTTCGGTTTTTGTCCTATATTTGTAATATTTGTCTTATTAATCACAACATTTATTTTGTTATCCATTTAGCAAATGCCTTCTTTATCTATTTTTTCTCTAGTATTCCATCTCTCCTTTCTTATCTCTCTGTCTCTCTGTCTCTCTCTCTCTCTCTCGCTCTCTTTCTCTCTCTCTCTCTCTCTCTCTCTCTCTCTCTCTTTTTCTTTTCCTTCTCTCTCACTCTGTCCTTCTCTCTCTCTTTCTTTCTTTCTCTCTCTTCCTCTCTTTCTCTCTCTCTCTCTATCTCTCTCTCTTTCTTTCTCTCTCTCTCTCTCTCTCTTGCTCTGTATCTCTCGCCATCTCTCGATCTCGGTCTCAATACCACTCTCGTCACACTCGCTCTTTCTCGTTTCCAGGACCCAAAAGGGGACATCAGATATGTATATGAACTTTGCGGTTCCAATGAAAAAGGCCAACGGCTTGTAATGCCACCGAAACCAATCCAGCTTCTGCTCTGGCTCCCTCTCACTATCTCTCTCTCTCTCTCTCACTCTTTTCCCTCTCTCTCTTTCATTTCCCCCCTCTCTCTCTCCCTCTCTCTTTCCCTTTCTTTCCCTCTATCTCCCTCACTCTCTCTCTTCTTCTTTTCCCTCTCTCTTTCTTTTCTCTCTATCTCTCTCTCTCTCTCTGTCTCTCTCTCTCGCTTCCTTTTCCATCTTTCTCACTCTCTCTCTCTCTCTCTATTCTCCTCCTGCTCCCTTCCCCATTCCCGTGTCCTTCTTACCGATGTCTGGCCATCCGATGACTGTCTATCCGCGAGAGAACATCAGTTTCCATCCATCGTGTGATAGGTGTTGAATCACAATGCTGTCAAAGATAAAACGCATGTGTTGTTATTCGAATGAAGTTCATAATAAATACAGAGACAGTGTGAGATGGTGAGGACGTGAGAGAGGGAGAGAAAGACAGAGAGAGAGAGAGTGAGAGAGAGAGAGAGAAAAGGACATGGAGAGAAAGAGTCAGAGAGAGAGAGAGAGAGAGAAGAGAGAGAGAGAGAACAGAGCATAAAGGAGTGATGCAAACCACTAATGGCGTAGCAGTTGTATATATATATGTTTATATACATATGTATGTATGCAGTAAATATAGTGGAGCCATACATTTATTACATATATACATACGTATTGTTGTTATGTATGTAATTGGAGCAGCGGAACAAGCTCTGCAATAGACACATGCGATATTTTGTTGTTATTATTAAGGATGCTCTATATTCGGAATATCGGGCGTAGCAGAATTTGGTCAAGAACTTTCCAGCTGAACGCTCTAGAGAGTGTTTTGGCCTGGTGAGACATAGGAGGAAGCAAAAAAGAAAGCTTTATAACATTCACGTTTCGAGATCGTTAGATTTAATCAAAACATTATGTATAATTTTAGAAGATGTCATATTTCTGAATAAATGCAAGCACGGAAATTTGCACGATAAGCGTAGTGAAGATGGACCCGTGGACGCAGTTTTCGTTATATAAAAAAAAACATTCTAACTTAAACTTTGCTCCGAGAAAATGTAGTTGATGATTTAATTAGCAAAATTATTAGTTAATCCATTAAATTGTGCATAATTCTTTGTGCCTATTTACATAATCATGCAATATTAACAATGCCAAAGTGATTTAGCCTAACAAATAAAAATAGCGGAATCCAAGTAAGTAAGATCTGACATACAAATCATAGTTGCGCAGGTGAGCGAGAAAAAACCAAATTAGCAATCATGTCATTTACCTGAATTTCATCACTTTCGGAAACAGCAACAGAGGCGCGCAAAAAAGATGATTTTTTTTTCGTAAGCAATTGCTGCATATCTTTATTTTTATCTCTCGTGGCTTGTGGTAAAGCGGGTATAGATACTAAACAATACTTTTCTATTTAGGAAAAAAATTGAGTTAGCACCCTAGAATGGCCGGGTTTTCATCAATGTATGCATCCTCGTCACTGGATGTAGCATCCTAGAAGCGTCGGGTTTTCTTCTACGCACGCGTCCACGTCGCCGGGTGCACCATCTCGGTGGATGGAACGGCCTCGTGAAGGAGCTCGCCGCTGAAGAAGGCGCGGAAGAGCGGCAGGAAGAAGATGACGTCGGCGAGCACAAAGATGCCGCCGCCGAACGCGACCATTTGCATGGGCGCGAAGCCGATCGTCATCTGATCAAAGATCCAAGATCACAGATCAAAGATCAATGATGATCATTTTATTACTTAAAAGGCGCATTGGTAACGTTTGAATAACTTTCCCGCGCTTTTCTTGTTGATTACTTTATAGATCAGTAGTTGCTATAAAGAGCAAAAAATTCAATGTTTGAATTCGCGCCCTTTTGCCTGACACAAGGATTGGCAGAGACGGTGACTACAATAGTCAGGAAATTCAAATAGATTACGGTATCGTGCTCCTTTAAATTGGACAAATGATCTTGATTTAACATGAAGCGTCAAGGTATATTTAAATATATGTAGTTTGAATTACTTTCCCGCGCTTTTTAACATTGACTAATTTGAAGATCAATTCTACCTTATATCCGCGAGGATAGTCGCGCATTAGGTCGTCGAGCCAGATGCGGAAGAGGAGATAACCGATGACGAGTGTGATGAGGGCGACTGGAATACATATATATTTTTTTTTTCCTTTTTTTAATAATAAAAAAATTAAACTTATTTTTCCTTGTAACTAATTTATAATTGTAATTTCAACAACAACAAAACAAATATTTTTTTTCAAATAATATGTACATAAGTTATTGATGAAAAATAATAAAAAAATAGATCGATGGAAACAAAATATTGATTGATTGATTGAATGATTGATAAGGAGCGCCGCGTACTGTGCGCCGCAGCGCCGAAGAAGATGTTGCGCATGACGACGCGTTGGCTTAGCGCCAGTTCGGCACGCGGAAAGCAGCACGCGGCAAAGGAGATGGCCGCATAAGCGAGCGGAAAGAGGAGCGCGAGCCGAGCGAAGTGAAGCATCAGATGCCAGCCTTTAATTTTTTAAATGTTTATTTTTTATTTTTTATTTTTTCTAAATTTTTTTTTGTATTTCTTTAAATTAATAATTTTAAAGCTATCAACTTATTAAAAAAATTAAAATGAAATCCCAGTTGAAGAGAGCCTCAAATAACAATATAGAAACTGATTAGGGTAGGCACGATTAAATGAAACACAAAGGAATCAGAAGAAAAATGCTGTAAAACTTGCCAAAGTCGGGCTTGTTCACCAGCTGGAACGGCGTCGCCACTTCCCACTCGTCCATGTTCTCCCAGTAGCTGCACGTGAAGGTCGGCGTCGTCGAGTCGTTTCGGAAGCAGTCCACGTTCCAGCCTCTCTAAAACAAAAGGCAGGCGTGTCCTGTTCATTCTCTCAAGTTTGAAGGGAGTCAAGAAACGAGATGGCTAGATGCATAGGAAAAAAGAGCTTCCTCTCAAGAAAGCCAGTCTCTGGAACTCGCACAATTGTGCCAACAAAAATGAGTCGAAAGAAAATAGGCGTACTTGAGTTGAACAAAGATGTCCGCTTTTTTTAAATAAAAATTATGTCTGTATGTAACTCTGTGAAAATACGAAAGAAAATAGTAGGTTCATCGTTAATGATTTATTTATTTGTGAAACGGGCCAAACCCGATAGACGGTCTCCTCTTTCGCGTCCTTGATGACGGCCCAGTCGTTGTTCCAGTAGCCGAAGAACTCGATGCAGAAGGACATCAAGAAGAGGATGATGCAGAAGATGAAGGAGAAGACGCGCGAGTCACGCAGCCCTCCGCCAGGCGGCGCGTGACGGCGCGCGCTGCGGCTCGCGTCGCGGTTCGCGTTGCGGCTGCGCTCTTGATCGACCATTGGACACACGGCTATAAAGCAACATCTTGAACTTTCTTGTACGTAGCACACACGTTAAAATGATTGTGAGAGATGTGCAGTAATGGAAAGTAATAAGAGGACATTGGTTGAATAGATATAACTAGTTGGAGGACTCCCTGTTGATAGTATTAGAATCTATATGGGCACGAACAAAGAAAGAATTTTGTATGTATTCGACTATTGAGCACACGACTATAAAGAAACATCTTGAACTTGTAAGCCTAGAGGTCGGACACGTACATACATGAGCCACGGATCTTGGAGGGTGTAAAAAGAGATTATGTGGGCACTTTAATAAGTGCAGCCTTAGACAATATCCAATACTTTTCTTTAGCATTCCATGTTTTTTTCAATTAATAAGCTTGAAAATGAAAGAAATGTTATCTTTCCACACTGACCGATAAGTGTTCTAGTTCACCCCCGACTAGGGCCGAGCGCCCTGCGGGAGATTCGCCGTTCTTATGAGGCTGCTGAGTTTGCTGCAAGAGTGGAGGCTTGAAAAATCAATGACACAATATGTTGGTGCCATCTCGAGGGTTCTTTGAAACAAACAAGTATAACTTTTTTTTATAATTGTGCCATCAATCATTTCTGGGGGAGGGGGGTTTAGCGCGAATTAACAGCGGTAGTGAGAAAGAGGTCAGGAGAGAGACTTGCGTGGCGGACTCTGAGGAATGGATGGAGACTCTGAGTCTCTTCTACTTTTCTTATCAAGGGCCTTGCATCTCTCGGGTGCTCTCCGAGTCACAGATCCAAGGTCGATTTGTGGCGCGCGGCTGAACGATTTTGTTGCTGATGCGGCATCGAGAAAACAGGTTTTTCGTCCCGGTCAATGCGCGTAAAGAGCAGGAAAGGTTAATAAGATGCAGAAGTAATAGGATGTAGAAATAATGAGGAGTGAAAAATGATGTAAACTAATTAAGGAAGGCAAGAGGAGGGAATTAAAGAAAGCGCATCTTCCGAAGAGGTCAAATCAATTTCAGAAAAGGCAACACCAGAGGGAAGGTTGCTTTAGGCTTGCGCTCCCGCAATGATGTGCCTTCTAGAAGAGAGTAATAGTTGAAGGAGACGATGAAGAGACAAGATAGACTGCGAAAGAGAGGGAAACAGTAAACGAGAGAGAGAGAGAACGAGAGTTGGTGGGGAAGAGAGAAAGAGAAAAGAGACGAGAGAAAGCACGAAACAGTGCAAAGTAACATCAACCACCTTGAATGCTAACAGTCATAGTGAAGTGAAAGTGTTGACTGGTGAAGAAGAGTAAAGACAAAACGGCGAAGCGAAGAAAGGATTGACGCGTGCGGAGTCATAGCCATCAATTTTGTACAGAATGATTGCTAACTCTTTCTCATCTCTCTCTCTCTCTCTCTCTCTCTCTCTCAGTAAGTCGCTTTCTTACTTTCTCTCTCTCGTTCTCTTTCTCGTTCTCTCTCTCTCTCTCTCTCGTTCTCTCTTGTTCTTTTTTTTCTCTCTCTCTCATAGCCTCCATTTCTACCACAAATAATGCACTATGTTCAATAGTTGAACGAATTCTAATAGTTGAGAGAAAAACGAAACAGGGAAAGAGAGAGATTGAAATTAAGTAAGACAGTCGAAGAAGCAAAAGGAAGACGTGCGGACACAGCGATTACGAGCGCAGATGTCGAAAGCGAGAGGTAGAGAGAGTGAACGAGAGAGAGAGAGAAAGAGAGAAGGATGGAGAGATAGATAGAAAGATATTGAGTTAGAGAGTGAGAGAGCGATAAAGAGAAAGAGTAAAATAGTGAGAGTGAAATAAAAGAGAACGAGATAGAGAGTGACGCGCATTGCAGAGATTGACCATGAGCACTGAAGTGGCAGCGGTCGTTTGCTTGTGGTCTCATTTCACTCTCGCTCTCTTTCTTTCTCTCTATCTCTCTTTCTCTATCTCTCTTTCTTCATCCTCTCTCTCTCTCTCTCGTTCTCTCTCTCTCTCTCTCTATCTTGTTCTCTCTTTCTTTCTCTCTCTCTATCGCTCTCTCCTTCTCTCCTTCACTCTCTCTCTAACACCCTCTCTCTCTCTCTCTTTCTCTCTCTGTCCCGCTCTCCAAGAGCTGCTCACTCATTGCCCTGCTTCTTCTTCTGCCTGCGCCGTCCCTTGTGTATACAAGAAAGCGCCAGTATGTCGGCAGCTTGAACCGGGAAAGAGGAGGAGAAAGAGAAGTATAAGTTGACTCCTCAAGGTTTCGACACCGCATAACAGGAGCATCGACTAGGTTAAAATAAACAAGTTTTCAGAATGTTTTAGAAGAAATATGCAAAAATTTCTTGTGTAGAGGAGGAGTGATCATTAAGGAACTTGTTAAGAACGTGAAAAAGATAATGAGCTAACGATGCCAATTCAGTGCTTGTTATCACTTGAGACGAGAGTGAAGAAGAATAAAGCGCAACATAGAATGAGTGAGACTTGTGTGGATCATTAATCGGTACAACTTATGACTCATGTGTGGGTCTAATACTGGAAACTGGAGAGAGAGAGAGAAAGATATAGAGATAAAGAGAGAGAGAAAGAGAGAGAGAGAAAGAGAAGGAGAGGGAGAAAGAGAGAGAGCAAGAGAGAGAGATAGACAGAAAGAGAGAAAGAGAGAGAGAGAGAGGAAGAGAGAAAAAGAGAGAGAGAGAGATAAGAGCGTCGCGAGAGCTATTCCTTCTGTAAGGTGCTGGTGGTAGTCGTAGCAACCAAATGGGCCAAACTCTTCTTTCTTCATCCTCTCTTCTTTCTCTCTCGCTCTTTTTTTCTCTCTTTCTCGCTCTCTTCCCTCGCTACCGCCGGCTGTCACATTCGCCGTCTTCTTACCTGCCCTGCACATGCATAGTACATTGCATATGCTTTCCTTCTGTCTCAGTGTGGTTGCCGCAAGGTGAGAGAGGGTAAAATCGATGTTTCTCACTCTGTCTCTCTTTTCCTAGCTCTCTCTCTCTCTCTCGCTCTCAAGCTCTCCTACTCTCTACATCCATCTTGCCATTATGCCATGTCATTTGTACCAAATAACAAAGTCCGGTCGTTCACTAAGAATGGATTCTTGGTACTTAGTATCTGCATATATATTCTTGTACTAGCAACTCTTATATGTATGCATCACGCTCTAACGGGGTAAACAGAGTAAACTAATGTGGCGAAAGTAATCAACCAAGTCTAATTATCGAGTAAGAAATTGCAAAAGAGTTAGCCGATGTGCAGCAGGCATTGCGAAATATATGTACATTACAAGATATTCTCGAGTTGCTCACTTGACGGAGGCTATGATTCAGAGTGGGCGTGCTTGTTGAGTAAGAAGAAAAAACACAAGATACAGGTTCAAAGCGAAAGTTGGCAGCGCAACTGATTCGTAAAGGATATGAAAAACGCGTCTCCGGTGATAAATGACCATATGAGAAATGCTGTATAAAACCATACACACCCTACTTAATCAGCTTTTATTTCCCGCTTGTATTTTTTTATACACGTGCAGAGTTATATGAAAAGTTTGGTCTCTTTTTTACCAAAATTGGTCTTTTTAATCGGGCGGTTTCCATCTGGAGAGAGAGAAAAAGGAAGTATAAATGAAGATGACTAGTGCCAAGAAAGGAGTTGGAATGAAGAAGGGAGGCAAAAAGAGGGGGGGGGGGGTTCGGCCAGATTCGATAATCTAGCGCGAGCAAGTGGGAGAGAAAAGAGAGCGACGCTCTCGCTTCCTCTGCCAGAGAGACATCTCCCTTCCGGTCACAGATGGAAGGGAGTGATTGAGAGAGGAAAGGACATAGAAAGTGATGGTGAGAAGGAAAGAAAGAGAGAGAAGAGAGAGAAAGAGAGAGAGAGAGAAGAGAATAAAAGAGGGAAAGAAAGAGAGACAAATTTAGTATCTCAATCGTTATAAATAAAAGTCATTGAGATGCAGCGAGATCTTAAGTGAGAATTTTTGGTAGGTAGCGAGTAATTTTTGTTGCAAATATGTATGTATGTACATACATATATATGTATATATATGTATATATATATATATATATATATATATATATATATATTTTCAAGTGTCCCCGGTGAACTTTTCCGATGTAAGTCCGCCTCAGTGCACTGCACATCGATAATTGACAGAGAGCCACCACATCCGGAGGAGAGTAGTCTCTGCTTCAGAGTGCGCACTCACCACAGACTGTCTCTTTGCATCTCGGTCTCAACATCAGTTGTCATCCCAGTCGCCTTTCCAATATACATACCTACATTATAAGGATGTACGAACAGAAAAAAAAATTGCCATCATCTACTACTCGCTATAAATGTCAGGCAAGATTTAGGAAAGAAAAGTATGAATTAAAAAAATAAGTAAATTTTTCAAGAAAAATAGAACTTTTTCTTTTGCAGGTTCTCATGGTACACTCTAACAGTTTTAAAAATTGCCCCGGATTTACAAATTAATATTAGACCACGGCTCAACTTCAGAAGTGACGTCATCATGGCAATTGAGTATTCATTCTATCCCCTATTAACAAAGCGCCTTCGCCGCTTTATTACTTAATCAACACACAACAACAAAAAATGATTGAATCAACATTGTTCGAAGCGAGATTGTTAAACTGGAGAAAGTGAACCATATACTAAAAACCGAATCACTAATTGCAACTGTGTAAACATAAGGAAGCAGGTATGTAGATTTTATTGTCAACTGAACGTTATTAGAGCTGCGGAAACGAATAATAGAAATTGTTGGAAATAGTTGACGAGAAGTCAAGCGGTCTTTTGGTCATTGATCATTGATCATTGATCATTGATCATTGAAGGCGGTCGTTATCTTGTTGTGCAAGTTTCCTCTTGCAGCAGCACACACAACTCGGTTGCATCTCCTTGAACTGCTCGACCGTCACATCGGCCAAGCAGAATGGCGGATCCTGTTAACCATATATTTTTAATTAATTAATTTTAAAAAAGAGCTAACGGAGGGCGAGCACCGAAAAATAGTTAACGCAGGTTCGAATTGCCGCGTCTACCCTATGATTCCTTACTCTTATGTTTGCATGCTATTTCACAGGTCACACAAACCCGCTGATTGAAAATAGCACGCGCGAATGAGAGTGCGAAGGGCAGCGGGGATTTGAAATATCACATAATTTTTTGGTGATCGCCCTTCTTTAATTAGTTAAATTGATTGTCGTGATGACTATTCTGAAGAAAGAATTTAAGTATTTTATTAATTAATTAAAAGGTAGTTAAAACTTAATTAATTTAGTGTGATTGTCATGTTGACTATTCAGAAGAAAGAAATAGCAGTTATCATACCTTCATTTTCACATCTGAGAATTCGTCAGGATCTTGAGCGTTGGTCACCACCACCACGAAAAAGACGGCAAGAAATACGACGAGGCCGACTCTCATTCTGTCAGATTTCTCAAAACTGTTTTCACCGTTTGTGTTGGTGCCTACTCGCAAGTAAAGCAATGACACAAAACGCATAAAGCAAAGCTTATCTCATAGAGCGAAGAAAGAAGAGAGTCTTCATACTGACATATATACTCGACTCACTACCTGGCTCGAACAATGGATGTTTTCTTTGTTGTTCTGTTTCATCAAAAGAGAATAACACACGTGTTATTGCTAGACACAAACACAGCGTTTTGTCGCGCCAGCAGTTTGAGGAGCATCTGATGCAACATCTACGGTCATATTCCGTGGATTGTTACTAGGCTACGGACATCCGTCCGTGAATTTTAGTTGTGTTTTCGAGGTCTCCTGGAGTCCGTGAACCGTCAAGGCATTTATCGTCTCATGCATTCCAGTCGTTTGTAGTATCTATGTACCATTGATCTCGACTCCGAGTACTACGAATGTTCAGCTTCCCAAGCCGCAGCATCTTCGTCTTCTTCCAGTCTTGCATTGATCACTCTTCTTCACTTTCTATCATCTTTTAACCAATTATTCTCCTTTCATTATCCTCTATTCCCTTTTAGTCTTTTTCTTGCAGTTCCTTCACACTTTCATTGAATTCTTCGATCACTTTATTATGTTCGATTCTGCATGCCATAATGCAAAAAAAACAATCAAATTTTTCCATTTGCTCCCCGTGTGCATTCCATCAGCACTTGGTCCCAGAAACAAATAAACAGTTAAAAAATGATTGGACAATTCATAAAAATAGTGCATGTGTAAAGATTCACTGCATTATTTATATAGGTATTGTTCAAAAAGCAAAGCTTCATTCTCAGCGCGATTTCTAAAATAATGCCTAGTTAATATACGACCGCAACACGAGTAAAAAATTCATGAAACGAGGAAAAAACTGACGTGGACTTCTCTCGAGAACATGTTTGAGTAAAAAGGTCAAATGATTCCTGCCATTTTTTCATAATATCAACAACTGATACGTCTGAAGAACTCGGTCAGACTATGTTTAGTGCCAGATAATCGGACAGATTTGCGTCACTAGAACATTTCACAAAAAAACCCATAATTGCACTGTGAACATTGGAAACATGTATATTTTATTCTTTACTGAACGATATTAGACTACAGAAAAGTATAATAGAGTGTGGAAATGGCTAGTTATGATGCTTGCTTGGCTGGTAACGCAAGTATTGTAGAGCACAAGAGGTAGAACTCAGAGTTTATTATTGACTTGGGTAGGCGGACTGCAGAAGAGAAAAAAATATTGACAGAGGAAGTCAAGCTATTCTTTGGTTCCTTGTTCGTAGTGTTCGTTAGCCTCTGCAGGTTTCCCTTTGCAGCAGCACATTCCCTCTCGGGCATCAAAGAAACAACCGGGCAGCATCTGCATGCATTGCTCGCGAGCCACGTCTGCCAAGCAGAGTGGACGATTCTGTTAAGAATATATTTTAATTAGCTTGTTTTTCTTAATTTAATCAATTAGAAAAAAAACCAGCTAGTTAATTAGTTTAGTGTGATTGTCATAATGAATATTTTGAGAAGGAAGAAATAAATAGATTATTAAAATATGTTTGTTTACCGAGTCTTTCGCAGCGTTGCCTTGATCCAGAGCGTTGGTCTCTATGCCGAAGACGACAATAACAAATAGCACGTAGCCGACTCTCATCGTCAGTTTTTCTTTAACCGTAAATAGTGTTTACTTTGCCTACTATCAAGCAGGGATGCCGAAAACCGGGCCCGGGTCCACTATTTGGCCTAGCCCGGCCCGGGCCGCAGTGTCCGGGCAACGTACTGGACTTCCCTGCTCTCAAGTGGCTTCAACACACATAAAGCGATGCTTATCACAAAGAGCAAAGACAGAAGAGAGTCTACTTATATACTCGACTCACTATCTAGCTAGACCATGGGTGCTTTCTACTTTGCTTTGTGCAACAAAAGCGAATAACACTTATGTTTTGGGTACACAAATGTCACATGTGCAGGTGAAGCAAACATATTATTAAATCTCATGATTACCCAGAGTAGTAAATGATGTACCCCTAACTGCAAAGTCAACAAAAAATAATGATAAAATAACAAAATGGTCAAAAACGTTCGTTTGAATGAAAGAGGAGCGTGCACAAACAGTTCTCTGTACATAAATACTTCTTTTTAACGCAACCTGCGTTTCTCTGCTCTAAGATATATTCGATTCTGCATGCCATAACGCAGAATAAACGTCATGTGATATCAATCTCTACATTTCCTCCAAGGTGATAAAAATCCAAGGGGTTAAATCCTGAAGAACGTGTACACATATTTTTTTTTTAAATAAAGAATCCCCTAATTGCACTGTGAGCTTAAGGAAGCATGTATATTTTCTTCTCAACTGAACTTTATTCGACTGCAGAAAAGAATTGAAATTGGAAATAGTTAGTTAGTATGTTGGCATCACAAGAATTGTAGAGCACAAGAGGTAGTAGCCGGTTGAACACACTTTATTGACTCAGGTGGGCGGTTAATATTGGGCTTAAAAATTGAGAATTGAGTCTTGTCATAAGGGCGAGGGAATAGCGCAGAAGATAACCTTGTTACATACTTGATATATCTCCATATCCACGACATATAAATGTAATTGGCAGTGGAAGTCTGTCATTCTTCGATCGTAGCGGGAAATAGTTGACGGGAAAAGTCAAGCGGTTTTTGGATCGTAGTGGTCTTTTGCCTCTGCAGGTTTGCCCTTGCAGCAGCACATTCCCTCTCGGGCATCAAAGAAACAGCCGGGCATCATTTGCATGCACTGCTCGCGAGTCACGTCTGCCAAGCAAAGTGGCTTATCCTGACAAGAATATATTTTTTTAAATTAATTAATTTAAAAAAAAAATTAAAATAAATTAATTAATTTGTAAAATTTAATGTGATGATCTTGATGACTGACAATTCAGAAGAAAGAAATTATAAAAGAAAGAATTTAAAAAAGTAATTTATTTTTAATTAAAAAGTATTTAAAAAACTAAATTAATCATGATGACTTTTCGGAAGAAATAAATTATTTTAAGAAGAAAAACATCGTACCGACTCTTGCCCTTTTCCCTGATCCTGAGAATTGGTCGCCACGAAGAAGAAGACGAAGAAGACGACAACGAATGCGATGTGGCGGATTCTCATGGTCAGCTCCTCAACGGTTTTTCTTTTTCTTTTTATCTAATCGAGCAGGGATGTCTCAAGCCAGGCACACGAACAACATTTGGCCCGCCCGGACCGGGCCGGGCGGGCCCCTGTGCAAATATTGCGCGCGGACCTGCCGCGGCATTAATCTTGCCGTTTGTCCAAGACATGTCAACGACATTCGGTCATGACCGTTTCAAAATAAAACGGACACATGTCCTGGACACATCCACTTCCGCCTATCTTAATACATAGGAGTCTAGGACATGTCTAAGACATGTCCTGGACGCGTCCTGGACAAAGAAGAAAAAAATCTCAATGGTCATGGACACTTTTGTGGGCTTGTCCCACACGTGGTCACGACCACAGCGAGAGAGTGCATAAGCGTGGAGAGCACAGAGTGACACGCTCGCGGTTACTACCGATGTCCCGGACAAATTATGGCATGCGACACAGTTTACGATCGATGACACCTTCAATTTTAGTAATGTTTGAAAACATTTGGGGGGAACATTTTAAAAGTGCCAACAATTCTCGAATGAATGCAAGACAAGCTGCACTTATTTTGTGTTTTTTTTTAAACTGATTTCGGCATGTTTCGTTATCCATTTGCCATACTTATGTTGAAGAGCCTAACTGAAGAGACGGGAGAACATGCGTCTCGCGAATGCTGTGACGGAATTACTGACTGGCGCCAGCTCGCACCTTCGCGGCTTAGCAGCATCCTTTGCTCGGCGCCATCGTATTCAAGCAGTGCTTGCGAATGTTGCATCGACTGCCCCCCGTTCCTCAGCTTTGTTTTTCTCTTCCACTGTTTTTGTTATGGCAATGTTATGGAGCCACATCAATAAATGTTGTAACATCTAAGATGTTGATGTGCAGGAAAAGATACTGGAAAACTGGCTTGCAGGAAGGACCTTGAGCGTGTCTCAGAGTTGGGGTATGGAATGGAAACCGATCTTGGTTATTCGATACATAGTTTCAACCAGATTTACAGCCTTTTTTTCCTGACGGTGAGGTGACCCTCTTCCAAATCATTGGTGCATAAGTGTCTGGTGCAATTCGACGTAAAAAGTTGACTTTTTTTTCAAAAGTGTACTTAGAGTGAACCATTTTGGCTTCTCTTTTTTTTAATTTGATTATTTTTGTGAAATAAATGTAGAATAATAGTAAAAAGGGTTGAAAATGTCAAAAAAGTATTTTAAAGCGCATATGTGCAGGTGTCCATGACATGTCCATGACGAGTCCTTGACATGGTTATGACCATGAACGGTCATGACCGATTGTCCTTAACATGTCTTGGACAAACGGCAAGATTAATACCGCGGCTGGTGCCGGACATTTCTGCTCTCATGTGGCTTAAACACAGAAAAAGCAATGCTTATCTCAAAGAGCGAAGAAAGAAGAGAGTCCACTTATATATATATACTCGACTCAGTATCAGACTCAACCATATGTATTGGTGTTTTCTACTTTGCTTTGTGCAAGGAAAAACAATAACAAATATATGTTTTTGCTTATACAAATGTCACATTTGCAGGTCAAAAGCAAACATATTATTACATCCGATGAATACACCGCGTAGTTAACATTGTACCCTAAACTATGTCAACCAAACACTCACCATCTGGCTCAAACATTGGTGCTTTCTTCGCACGTTTTCTGTCAAAATAGAGAATAACATGTATGTATGTTATTGCCTACACAAATGCCACATCTACAGGTGCAGAGCAAGCATATTATTACACAGAGAAGTAAACGTTGTACCTTAAAAAGCCAAGTCAACAAAACAAAACGCTAAATGAACAATGACCGAAAAGATATTTTCTGCATGACTTCTAGTAGACTTTGTTAATGTTGAGTTTTTTTTTTTGATGAACACAGAGGCGTTGAATGGTGAAATTATGGACATATCCTCGTCACAGAAATGAGCATAAATATGTAATTCAATTTCCTTTGATACAACAACTCTCTTATTCATCAGTAGTGAGATTCTAATTTCAAAATGACAAAATCTACTCTTTTTTTTATTTTTTTCTTTGTTACTGATATTTACGACTCTGATCACTTAATCACACTTCCGTATATATTTGAGTAAATTGCGAAAATGGGCGTTTTCACACGTTCCGCAAATATGTATGTGTCCGCAAGAGATTGGGAACACCGACACAAGGATACTTACTACTAAGACTATTAGTTCAAACTAAAAGACTAGTGCGAAAAGAGCATTATTTTCACTTTTCTCTTTCGTATAAATATAATTCATTAGGATTTTTGACTATCAGTACTACTCAACGAGAGCTTTCGCACGTTATATAGCTCATTTCATTACCTCCTTAAATTTTGCATATAAACAATAAATTTCTTTAAAGGACTTTACATTGTTCTATCTTCATCTTTTCTTTGTGCAATTCAGCTCGTGGCCATCGTGGTTTCAGTGGTTTGTGCACATTTTTTTAATTTAATTTGCTTTCTCTTATTTATTCATTTCGATACATTGATTAAGATGTGACGCGACCGGAGAATAAAATTAATGAATATGAGTCGTATGGGAAAATGATTTGATCAAACATCTCTACAACAATCGGGAGCCGTTTCACGACCATGAGAACATGTCCATTCGCGATTCACACGATAAAGGAGAGCACTCAAGAAAAATGACGAGGGAGTGTTCAGTTAGTGACAACTCAACCGTATTCTAGAGTGCATACACTTTCTTATCACAATGTCCATAGAGATCAAGATTGTCTACTGTAATGTACTATTTAATACCTATAGACGACATATGTTCAAGTAAAAGACAAGCGTCACTTTGACACATCGCTCCTTTTTTTCGTTCTCGCAAACATTTTATGGAAGAACTATACATTCTCCATCCATTGAAACGGATACTTTCAAGAATAAATACGAAGTCGATCTCATTGTTCTGCACTTTGATTGTTAATATAAAAGAATGACTTTCTTACAGACCATAAATAGCCTTGCAGCAAGTCGCAACAAGTTTCGTTAGAGACGAGTACGTCTAGAATGGTTAAAAGAGAATAGGGGTCGCGCGGGGAGCGAAGAAATTCGAGGAGACAACGTAGACCGCGGTTGTCGCTGTCGTCGACGGAGCGACTGTTGAGCATCTTGATGCTAATTGCTGGCGTGCTGCCTAATTATCTATTATTCATTATATCCTAAAGAGGCTGTCCGAGGGACTTAAAATCTACCGTAATTGCCAAGAAAATTGCACATAATAAGAAAGATGCAGCAAGCTGCGGTGTATTTTATGCTCCATGGACAACCAATCTTTGAATAAAGCCTTCTTTGCTTATTTAAAGAAAAAAACCACTTATTGAACGAACAGTCAAAAAATTTTTACCTGCGCTATTTGTCCCCTCGTGCAGCACCCGAGCACACTCTTCGGCATCAGAGATCGGCGCATCGAATGAGACAGAACGAAGAAGCTCCTAATTAAGTAATTTCTTAATTAATTATTTAGTGATTATAGTCGAATCAGCTATGTTGGCTCCTCAGTGAAAGCCATCAAATTGTAAACCGTCACTTTTGAGCACTGGCAAGCCCAGCTTGATTCCAGCTAACTTTGTACGCCTTGTTTATTGTGGAGTGTCATATAGTCTTTGGAAAAGAATGTGCGCGCACCAAAAGGGCGCAGTGCATGCGAAAGTGATGAAGACAGGCACGAGAGCGGTGAGTAGCGGGTCATTTAACGACATTGCAGTCGCCTAGACTAAGTTATTAATTAATAAGAAAATATTCAGTTAGAAAACTAATAAGTAATTAAAGTCGAGTCATATTCATCCGTCATTTTTGATTGTTTGCAATTTTTATTTTAAATGTTTGCATAAAAAAACCATTCACCAAATAGACAAGAAAAGATATGTAGAAGGCGAACGACAGAGCCGACGACACGACCATTCCCTGTTCAGGCTTAATTTTGCTATTCACAACATTGGTGGCGAGCTTCTGAAAAGATATTTTAGTTCTACTCCTAACGTCAAGAAGAAAAAAAAAACTTTTTTTGTTTCAAATTGCAGGGCAAAATTTTGGTCACAAGACACTGCAATATTCAAATTGCGAGGAAATTATCTCAACAATACTCGGGCATGCACTCTTTTATAAATAAGTGCGTAATCAAAGAAGATGGATGACCTTTATCTTTCGTCGACTCTTGATTGTGATTGCAATCAAGCAAATGTTTGCTGCAAAGGTGCCAAGCGCAAAGGAGAGCAAGAAGAGAGCAACTACCAGAGTCACAAACTGAAAAAATGTCAGCACATGAAAAAATGATGTTTATTATTGCGACCTTGATACTTGATGAATCGTCTTAAGTATAGCGTTCAAACAATTAGCGATTTATTCTGTGGATTAGAAAAAAATATATCTAAAAAGTAAACAATGCATGAATGAGAGAAAACGGACGTCTGCGACATCTCCAGTTGGGAAGTGAATTGTGTACGCGTGAAGACCTCGCAAATCAACTATTTCAACGAATTCAAAGTCGAGAAGAGCGGCGGGCACTCCCAGAGATAGGGGTAGTATTGGAATCGAGAGTACCGAAACGCGATAGCACCACAGCGTCATCTTGACAAAATGTCTTCATTGCAACTCTTCATTGCTAACTTAACTTATTATGCTAGAGATTATATATTATGATTATACATAAATGTATGAAGGTACATTGTAGTCATTTGAACATATGATCTGGTTCAGAAAATATAATGAAGAAGTAATTTTTTTAACAAAGAAAACAGATGAAAATGTTAGAGTTTTGTGTAACTACATCAATGTTCGTTCACAATAATATTACAGCGCATATCAAACCTTTGATTCTTGATCCATCACAATGAGCGTTATGAGTCTGTTTAGCGCCAGCACAAATAAACTCATCACTTGAACTCCCTGCAAAAAATAAATAAATTTTTGTAGTTACTTTTTTTTTGCCAACCAGCATATAGTAATAAACGCCGTAGATTGGGGCGGCAGCACCCAAGCGCTTCAGGAAGTCGTACCTAAGCAATTCTTGACGGTAAAGGAAATTCAGTAAGAAGGTTCAGCTTCATTTATCATCTCTCTCTCTTCCCATACGACTCATATTCATTAATTTTATTCTCCGGTCGCGTCACATCTTAATCAATGTATCGAAATGAATAAATAAGAGAAAGCAAATTAAATTAAAAAAATGTGCACAAACCACTGAAACCACGATGGCCACGAGCTGAATTGCACAAAGAAAAGATGAAGATAGAACAATGTAAAGTCCTTTAAAGAAATTTATTGTTTATATGCAAAATTTATATGCCAACCAACCATCATTCCCGACACGACCAACAGCCAAAAGATTCGATTTTGAGAGTAATTTCGCGAGTTCAAAATCCTTGCGTAGATGAAGAGTGCAAGTGGAAAAGTGAGCGATCCCACAAGAACCATGAACACGGTGACGATCCAATCTAGCAGCTCTAGCAGCTGCTTTCTCTCAGTTTCCTCAAGAAAGTTAATTTTTAAATTATGTTCATAGAAAAAGAAGCCTTTGGCTGAAGAGCAGACTTACCATGCAATTGCTTTGAAGGAGCGGACGACATTAACAATTGAATATATTTTTGTGAGCTTTCACTAAATGGTCTAAGGAGGTAATGAAATGAGCTATATAACGTGCGAAAGCTCTCGTTGAGTAGTACTGATAGTCAAAAATCCTAATGAATTATATTTATACGAAAGAGAAAAGTGAAAATAATGCTCTTTTCGCACTAGTCTTTTAGTTTGAACTAATAGTCTTAGTAGTAAGTATCCTTGTGTCGGTGTTCCCAATCTCTTGCGGACACATACATATTTGCGGAACGTGTGAAAACGCCCATTTTCGCAATTTACTCAAATATATACGGAAGTGTGATTAAGTGATCAGAGTCGTAAATATCAGTAACAAAGAAAAAAATAAAAAAAAGAGTAGATTTTGTCATTTTGAAATTAGAATCTCACTACTGATGAATAAGAGAGTTGTTGTATCAAAGGAAATTGAATTACATATTTATGCTCATTTCTGTGACGAGGATATGTCCATAATTTCACCATTCAACGCCTCTGTGTTCATCAAAAAAAAAACTCAACATTAACAAAGTCTACTAGAAGTCATGCAGAAAATATCTTTTCGGTCATTGTTCATTTAGCGTTTTGTTTTGTTGACTTGGCTTTTTAAGGTACAACGTTTACTTCTCTGTGTAATAATATGCTTGCTCTGCACCTGTAGATGTGGCATTTGTGTAGGCAATAACATACATACATGTTATTCTCTATTTTGACAGAAAACGTGCGAAGAAAGCACCAATGTTTGAGCCAGATGGTGAGTGTTTGGTTGACATAGTTTAGGGTACAATGTTAACTACGCGGTGTATTCATCGGATGTAATAATATGTTTGCTTTTGACCTGCAAATGTGACATTTGTATAAGCAAAAACATATATTTGTTATTGTTTTTCCTTGCACAAAGCAAAGTAGAAAACACCAATACATATGGTTGAGTCTGATACTGAGTCGAGTATATATATATAAGTGGACTCTCTTCTTTCTTCGCTCTTTGAGATAAGCATTGCTTTTTCTGTGTTTAAGCCACATGAGAGCAGAAATGTCCGGCACCAGGTCCGCGCGCAATATTTGCACAGGGGCCCGCCCGGCCCGGTCCGGGCGGGCCAAATGTTGTTCGTGTGCCTGGCTTGAGACATCCCTGCTCGATTAGATAAAAAGAAAAAGAAAAACCGTTGAGGAGCTGACCATGAGAATCCGCCACATCGCATTCGTTGTCGTCTTCTTCGTCTTCTTCTTCGTGGCGACCAATTCTCAGGATCAGGGAAAAGGGCAAGAGTCGGTACGATGTTTTTCTTCTTAAAATAATTTATTTCTTCCGAACAGTCATCATGATTAATTTAGTTTTTTAAATACTTTTTAATTAAAAATAAATTACTTTTTTTAATTCTTTCTTTTATAATTTCTTTCTTCTGAATTGTCAGTCATCAAGATCATCACATTAAATTTTACAAATTAATTAATTAATTTTTTTTTTTTTAAATTAATTAATTTAAAAAAATATATTCTTGTCAGGATAAGCCACTTTGCTTGGCAGACGTGACTCGCGAGCAGTGCATGCAAATGATGCCCGGCTGTTTCTTTGATGCCCGAGAGGGAATGTGCTGCTGCAAGGGCAAACCTGCAGAGGCAAAAGACCACTACGATCCAAAAACCGCTTGACTTGGCTTCCCGTCAACTATTTCCCGCTACGATCGAAGAATGACAGACTTCCACTGCCAATTACATTTATATGTCGTGGATATGGAGATATATCAAGTATGTAACAAGGTTATCTTCTGCACTATTCCCTCGCCCTTATGACAAGACTCAATTCTCAATTTTTAAGCCCAATATTAACCGCCCACCTGAGTCAATAAAGTGTGTTCAACCGGCTACTACCTCTTGTGCTCTACAATTCTTGTGATGTCAACATACTAACTAACTATTTCCAATTTCAATTCTTTTCTGCAGTCGAATAAAGTTCAGTTGAGAAGAAAATATACATGCTTCGTTAAGCTCACAGTGCAATTAGTGGATTCTTTATTTAAAAAAAATATGTGTACACGTTCTTCAGGATTTAACCCCTTGGATTTTTATCACCTTGGAGGAAATGTAGAGATTGATATCACATGACGTTTATTCTGCGTTATGGCATGCAGAATCGAATATATCTTAGAGCAGAGAAACGCAGGTTGCGTTAAAAAGAAGTATTTATGTACAGAGAACTGTTTGTGCACGCTCCTCTTTCATTCAAACGAACGTTTTTGACCATTTTGTTATTTTATCATTATTTTTTGTTGACTTTGCAGTTAGGGGTACATCATTTACTACTCTGGGTAATCATGAGATGTAATAATATGTTTGCTTCACCTGCAAATGTGACATTTGTGTACCCAAAACATAAGTGTTATTCGCTTTTGTTGCACAAAGCAAAGTAGAAAGCACCCATGGTCTAGCTAGATAGTGAGTCGAGTATATAAGTAGACTCTCTTCTGTCTTTGCTCTTTGTGATAAGCATCGCTTTATGTGTGTTGAAGCCACTTGAGAGCAGGGAAGTCCAGTACGTTGCCCGGACACTGCGGCCCGGGCCGGGCTAGGCCAAATAGTGGACCCGGGCCCGGTTTTCGGCATCCCTGCTTGATAGTAGGCAAAGTAAACACTATTTACGGTTAAAGAAAAACTGACGATGAGAGTCGGCTACGTGCTATTTGTTATTGTCGTCTTCGGCATAGAGACCAACGCTCTGGATCAAGGCAACGCTGCGAAAGACTCGGTAAACAAACATATTTTAATAATCTATTTATTTCTTCCTTCTCAAAATATTCATTATGACAATCACACTAAACTAATTAACTAGCTGGTTTTTTTTCTAATTGATTAAATTAAGAAAAACAAGCTAATTAAAATATATTCTTAACAGAATCGTCCACTCTGCTTGGCAGACGTGGCTCGCGAGCAATGCATGCAGATGCTGCCCGGTTGTTTCTTTGATGCCCGAGAGGGAATGTGCTGCTGCAAAGGGAAACCTGCAGAGGCTAACGAACACTACGAACAAGGAACCAAAGAATAGCTTGACTTCCTCTGTCAATATTTTTTTCTCTTCTGCAGTCCGCCTACCCAAGTCAATAATAAACTTTGAGTTCTACCTCTTGTGCTCTACAATACTTGCGTTACCAGCCAAGCAAGCATCATAACTAGCCATTTCCACACTCTATTATACTTTTCTGTAGTCTAATATCGTTCAGTAAAGAATAAAATATACATGTTTCCAATGTTCACAGTGCAATTATGGGTTTTTTTGTGAAATGTTCTAGTGACGCAAATCTGTCCGATTATCTGGCACTAAACATAGTCTGACCGAGTTCTTCAGACGTATCAGTTGTTGATATTATGAAAAAATGGCAGGAATCATTTGACCTTTTTACTCAAACATGTTCTCGAGAGAAGTCCACGTCAGTTTTTTCCTCGTTTCATGAATTTTTTACTCGTGTTGCGGTCGTATATTAACTAGGCATTATTTTAGAAATCGCGCTGAGAATGAAGCTTTGCTTTTTGAACAATACCTATATAAATAATGCAGTGAATCTTTACACATGCACTATTTTTATGAATTGTCCAATCATTTTTTAACTGTTTATTTGTTTCTGGGACCAAGTGCTGATGGAATGCACACGGGGAGCAAATGGAAAAATTTGATTGTTTTTTTTGCATTATGGCATGCAGAATCGAACATAATAAAGTGATCGAAGAATTCAATGAAAGTGTGAAGGAACTGCAAGAAAAAGACTAAAAGGGAATAGAGGATAATGAAAGGAGAATAATTGGTTAAAAGATGATAGAAAGTGAAGAAGAGTGATCAATGCAAGACTGGAAGAAGACGAAGATGCTGCGGCTTGGGAAGCTGAACATTCGTAGTACTCGGAGTCGAGATCAATGGTACATAGATACTACAAACGACTGGAATGCATGAGACGATAAATGCCTTGACGGTTCACGGACTCCAGGAGACCTCGAAAACACAACTAAAATTCACGGACGGATGTCCGTAGCCTAGTAACAATCCACGGAATATGACCGTAGATGTTGCATCAGATGCTCCTCAAACTGCTGGCGCGACAAAACGCTGTGTTTGTGTCTAGCAATAACACGTGTGTTATTCTCTTTTGATGAAACAGAACAACAAAGAAAACATCCATTGTTCGAGCCAGGTAGTGAGTCGAGTATATATGTCAGTATGAAGACTCTCTTCTTTCTTCGCTCTATGAGATAAGCTTTGCTTTATGCGTTTTGTGTCATTGCTTTACTTGCGAGTAGGCACCAACACAAACGGTGAAAACAGTTTTGAGAAATCTGACAGAATGAGAGTCGGCCTCGTCGTATTTCTTGCCGTCTTTTTCGTGGTGGTGGTGACCAACGCTCAAGATCCTGACGAATTCTCAGATGTGAAAATGAAGGTATGATAACTGCTATTTCTTTCTTCTGAATAGTCAACATGACAATCACACTAAATTAATTAAGTTTTAACTACCTTTTAATTAATTAATAAAATACTTAAATTCTTTCTTCAGAATAGTCATCACGACAATCAATTTAACTAATTAAAGAAGGGCGATCACCAAAAAATTATGTGATATTTCAAATCCCCGCTGCCCTTCGCACTCTCATTCGCGCGTGCTATTTTCAATCAGCGGGTTTGTGTGACCTGTGAAATAGCATGCAAACATAAGAGTAAGGAATCATAGGGTAGACGCGGCAATTCGAACCTGCGTTAACTATTTTTCGGTGCTCGCCCTCCGTTAGCTCTTTTTTAAAATTAATTAATTAAAAATATATGGTTAACAGGATCCGCCATTCTGCTTGGCCGATGTGACGGTCGAGCAGTTCAAGGAGATGCAACCGAGTTGTGTGTGCTGCTGCAAGAGGAAACTTGCACAACAAGATAACGACCGCCTTCAATGATCAATGATCAATGATCAATGATCAATGACCAAAAGACCGCTTGACTTCTCGTCAACTATTTCCAACAATTTCTATTATTCGTTTCCGCAGCTCTAATAACGTTCAGTTGACAATAAAATCTACATACCTGCTTCCTTATGTTTACACAGTTGCAATTAGTGATTCGGTTTTTAGTATATGGTTCACTTTCTCCAGTTTAACAATCTCGCTTCGAACAATGTTGATTCAATCATTTTTTGTTGTTGTGTGTTGATTAAGTAATAAAGCGGCGAAGGCGCTTTGTTAATAGGGGATAGAATGAATACTCAATTGCCATGATGACGTCACTTCTGAAGTTGAGCCGTGGTCTAATATTAATTTGTAATCCGGGGCAATTTTTAAAACTGTTAGAGTGTACCATGAGAACCTGCAAAAGAAAAAGTTCTATTTTTCTTGAAAAATTTACTTATTTTTTTAATTCATACTTTTCTTTCCTAAATCTTGCCTGACATTTATAGCGAGTAGTAGATGATGGCAATTTTTTTTTCTGTTCGTACATCCTTATAATGTAGGTATGTATATTGGAAAGGCGACTGGGATGACAACTGATGTTGAGACCGAGATGCAAAGAGACAGTCTGTGGTGAGTGCGCACTCTGAAGCAGAGACTACTCTCCTCCGGATGTGGTGGCTCTCTGTCAATTATCGATGTGCAGTGCACTGAGGCGGACTTACATCGGAAAAGTTCACCGGGGACACTTGAAAATATATATATATATATATATATATATATATATATATATATATATACATATATATACATATATATGTATGTACATACATACATATTTGCAACAAAAATTACTCGCTACCTACCAAAAATTCTCACTTAAGATCTCGCTGCATCTCAATGACTTTTATTTATAACGATTGAGATACTAAATTTGTCTCTCTTTCTTTCCCTCTTTTATTCTCTTCTCTCTCTCTCTCTTTCTCTCTCTTCTCTCTCTTTCTTTCCTTCTCACCATCACTTTCTATGTCCTTTCCTCTCTCAATCACTCCCTTCCATCTGTGACCGGAAGGGAGATGTCTCTCTGGCAGAGGAAGCGAGAGCGACGCTCTCTTTTCTCTCCCACTTGCTCGCGCTAGATTATCGAATCTGGCCGAACCCCCCCCCCTCTTTTTGCCTCCGTTCTTCATTCCAACGCCTTTCTTGGCACTAGTCATCTTCATTTATACTTCCTTTTTCTCTCTCTCCAGATGGAAACCGCCCGATTAAAAAGACCAATTTTGGTAAAAAAGAGACCAAACTTTTCATATAACTCTGCACGTGTATAAAAAAATACAAGCGGGAAATAAAAGATGATTAAGTAGGGTGTGTATGGTTTTATACAGCATTTCTCATATGGTCATTTATCACCGGAGACGCGTTTTTCATATCCTTTACGAATCAGTTGCGCTGCCAACTTTCGCTTTGAACCTGTATCTTGTGTTTTTTCTTCTTACTCAACAAGCACGCCCACTCTGAATCATAGCCTCCGTCAAGTGAGCAACTCGAGAATATCTTGTAATGTACATATATTTCGCAATGCCTGCTGCACATCGGCTAGCTCTTTTGCAATTTCTTACTCGATAATTAGACTTGGTTGATTACTTTCACCACATTAGTTTACTCTGTTTACCCCGTTAGAGCGTGATGCATACATATAAGAGTTGCTAGTACAAGAATATATATGCAGATACTAAGTACCAAGAATCCATTCTTAGTGAACGACCGGACTTTGTTATTTGGTACAAATGACATGGCATAATGGCAAGATCGATGTAGAGAGTAGGAGAGCTTGAGAGCGAGAGAGAGAGAGAGAGAGCTAGGAAAAGAGAGACAGAGTGAGAGACATCGATTTTCCCCTCTCTCACCTTGCGGCAACCACACTTAGACAGAAGGAATGCATATGCAATGTACTATGCATATGCAGGACAGGTAAGAAGACGGCGAATGTGACAGCCGGCGGTAGCGAGGGAAGAGAGCGAGAAAGAGAGAAAAAAAGAGCGAGAGAGAAAGAAGAGAGGATGAAGAAAGAAGAGTTTGGCCCATTTGGTTGCTACGACTACACTCAGCCAGATCAAGTGGCCAATGATGCCTCATCGTCCTTCGTGGATGACGTCGATCTCTCCACGCCGATCTCCGTCGTCGTCATGGATTATGATCCGCATTTTTCTTACCTGAAAATCATGAAGTTTTTTTGCTTATATATTTTCTTTTTTTATTTGTTGAAAAAAACCCCAACTTTTTCTTTTCGGCTGCAAACTACCTGCGAGATCCTAAAGTCGACTTCTTCGTCACGAACGAAGATCGGACGTTCCCGATGAGGGCGTGCGAATATCATTCCAGGTTTTCTGAGCAAGAATTTTTTATACATGGCCAAAATAAAATGAATTTAAAATAAAATAGAGTCAAATTTGTAAAATTCACGTGGGGTTACTAATCGAAATGACCACCTGTCAACTCGACGATACGTACAGTGGTCAACTTGACGAGATGCACACTGGTCAACTTTGCGAAATGACCATTTCAGGCACCAGCTGCATGACGGTAGCAGTGCGCGCCGTCGTGCACCAGCCGCGTGAGCCCATCGTCTTCGGCAAGCCAAGCCGTGCGCTCACCGAGTACCTTCTCGAGAAGGAGAAAGTCGAACCGAAGAGGACCATCATGTTCGGCGACAGGTTTGCTACGATTCACGGGTATTATTATTCACTTGAACATTCTGTCACATCCTTTAACGCTGTATCAATAAATAAATAAGTAATTCACCCAGGCAGAGAAACATGAGAGCAATCAATGAGTAGTATTAACTAGGGCTGTTATATTTTTTCTTCTGTTACGGGAGTGGCAAGAACAGAAAAATTCTAAACAATCTTGGCTAGCAATATGCATACATATAACATAGATGCTAATCACCTGTTAGCCCAGTGCTCAAAATTCATTGATGTGAGTTTGTTCTCGTATGTACATATATCATAGACTCGAGGGGAAACTCGAGAAAATCTAATAATTTAAATCTGTAAGTCTGCAGGTTGCTGTAATGGTTTGACACACCTACCCTAGCAAGTCACAAAGTCACAAGCAAACTTGAAAAAAATGATGTCCAGTGATGATGCACATTTCCAAGATACATATCTATTTCCCGCTAGCAACACATTTATCATAGGTGACAACAACTGAGTTCTATGTACTATTGCGCTTCCGGATTCTGTTTTTTTTTTAAATTTAGGCTTTCTGCATATGGATGGAGATTGGCATGTTAATGTTAGAGAAGAACATGAGCAAGTTAACGCTTCTATGAGATGTAGGGTCGACAAGTGGCTCAAAATTGTTTGTACTAGGTCAAAGAAAGCTTATTTTTAATTTTATTTGTTTTTCATAGCTTATTTATACGATCAATAAAACAACAACAACAATACAACAAAAAGTGGGACCGTGATTGTTTTCGCTTGTGAAGCACGACATTAATTACCGTGATATTCACATCTTATGAAACGTACAATAGTTCTCAATTGCTTCGTTAATTATCCCCTCGGATATATTGGAGTTCCAAATTAGGGTTTCTTCTTCGCCATAGAATGGTAAAGAAGAAAAATTGCTTCGTTAATTATCCCCTCGGATATATTGGAGTTCCAAATTAGGGTTTCTTCTTTACCATTGAATGGTAAAGAAGAAACGATAGTTGTGCCTAATTATGATTCATTGATGACGAGTTTATTTAGCGACGGGCAGCTTTGCCCTGTGGCACACATTATCCTCGTGGATCTTTGCGGCACGCTAGCCGCTTCGGCAGCACAGCACGGCGCATCGAGTGTGATAGAGCGACGAAACTCCTGCAACAAGGAATGATATCTTTTGATTTTTTAGTTGGTTGTTGTCCAATTTGAAATATTTTTAAACATGTACAAGAACAGACATGCAAGTGAGATCAAATTCAAGAACATGCTAAAAAACAATTATACAGTTTAAAATGCTGTCAAAAATAATAATAATAATAAATCGCCTCTCACCAAAATGGAGCAATGCAGGAAAAGGTAGTAAATACGGGCACTAAAGAAATCAGCAAGGGCCTGTTAAGCGACATCGCCGTTGCCTAGCAAAAGGGTCTTAAGGAAATACATAAACTATATGGAATTGAAGAACTTTCGTGAACCTACCAAGTAGATCAAGTAAGTCATGTGGATGACGAAGGAGGATACGGACAAGGCGACCATACCTTGTTCAGGCTGAAGTCTTTCTCTGCCAGAAACATTGCTTGCAAGCTTCTGAAAAAGGAATTCTGCAACTTTCTGGCATGATATTTGTATTAGTCTATAAAACACAAAGTACAACTTGTACTCTTTACGTAGGAACAATTTCAAGGTTTATTTTTAACTAAATTTTTTCATCCGTTTTCAAACCTGTGTCTTACGTCGACTACGGAGTGTTATAGCAACAAGCACGATATTTGCTACGAAGGAAGCGAGAGCAAAGAACAATAGGAAAAGAGAGACATTCAGAATAACGGCCTAAAATAAATTAATTAAAATTTTATATTTTATTAATAAAAAGTTTCAAAGTAGTTAATAAGAAACATAATTTAAAAGAAGTCCGTTTGGATATCGAGGCGATAATTTAAAGGAGAATGATTTGATGAATTGCTTGTTGAGGAAATAAGTGCTGTAAGAAAAACTGACTGTTCCGGTGTCTTTTGCAGGGAATACAACTGAATATATCGGACGACCAAGCCAGTCTTCGACCATTGTAAATTTGAAGTCCAGCATCATAGTGGGCACTCCAATTGATAGCGGTAGAATAATCAAAGCAAGGAGAGAAAACCGATAGGACCACAACTGTATCTAAGCAAGTCAACGAGTACAACAAATTTTAAAAGAGCGAAACTCAGCCACATTGGTTAAAAAAACATTTCCCTGTAACTTCTTCTAATATTACCTCTCATGTTTACATATTGATTTTCTCACCCTTTCCTCTATTTTGTTTATTAATTTTGTTATAACATCTATATAATAATGAATGACCATAAACGACTACAGTGTGCCTTCATATGTATATCCCTACATCGGTCTATGCGATAAAGAAATTCAGATATTATTCACAGAATTAATTAGATAACACCTGCGAGTTTGTTCGCAACAATGCAAGAAGTCTGTTCAGCGCCAACACAAATAATCCAACCACCTGCATTCCCTGGAAATAAGTCATTCATTACTACTTTGTATATATAAAAAATGCAAAATAGGTAAAAAAAAAATACAAAAAATTATTAAATGAGCATGAACACCCACACGGAGGGTACGGGTCATACAAATTCTTCCGGTTTGAGAGCGCACCAAATACGGTACTTTTCCGCGTTGCGCCCGTTTCATGCGTCGCGGCAAGGCACAGCATACAGCTCGCCTTCAAGATGCATTGATCGATGTGATTTAAATTGCCTCCAAAAGTTACAGGATTTCTCTTGAGCGGGAAAAAAACCGTTGAATTTAGCGCCAACTGAAACCATTAAGCGTCTTGTTTTTGTCGCTTATATATATTGTTCTTGTTTAACCTTTTCTTCTGTTTCTTTTTAAGGTGATTCTTCTTACTAATGGGAGATTTCGGCGGAGGCTTTGGCGGAGGCTTTGGCGGCTACAACGGCTACGGCGGCTACCACCCGCCGCCGCCGACCCGAGTTGACGTTAGTTTCCGGCATTTCATCTAGTTTCTTGCTGAATGCGATGATTCCTTGTTCTTATACAGCATGTCGAACTGACTGGAGCGCTGAAGGTCGTCTTCTCGGCGAACCACTCGATTCTCAAGGATGCGCTCTGCGAGATCAAGAAGACCGACCCCTCCTTCTTCTCTAATCTGTGGTCAGCCTACAGTTTGATAACAATATACTGTTATCTATGCCTATTTCTCGTAACTGTAGCCGAAGCGAGCGGCCACACCCGTACGCACGTGGTGGACGTGGTGGCCGCGGCGGGAGCAACGTGTGGCACCGCGGCGGCAGCCGCCCATACCACGTCAGTTACAAGGAGGAAGTCGTGGAGGAGGTGGAGGAGGAGAAGCAGCCCGAGAAGGAGCGCGGGTCAGCAAGAGTTTTGAGACGGAGCAAGGAGTATAGATTTTCGAAAGGGTCCACCAACAAAACTTTCGTGAGAGCATACATATTTTTTTTCTGGAAGAGGGTCTATGTTGCAGATACACGTTCACCGACGAGCAATTCAAGGAGATGATGGAACTAATGAAAAAGAAGGAAAAGAAGAAGTCGGAGTAAAGCGTGGCTTGATGCCATTGTGTTATGTCGTTTATCTTTTGATAAACCTTGTTAACGTTGTTTGTTCATTGTTTTTTTTCGAAATAAATGAAATCATTTTATTAAAAAATAGATGCTCCACAATGAATGGAAGGGGGAGGGGCTTCAGAGCATCCGCTTTCGAAGGAATGGTTGGGGAAGGGGCCTCCTGAACGTCTCGTGGTGGTGCTCGCTGGAGTGCCTGCCTGAAAGTATAAATTCTGGTGATATGTGTTGCGTTTCAGCGATAAATTTTTTAAAATAATATTAGTACCATGTTGAGCTTAGGTGGTAATTAACCACCGTTCAAGCTATTAAAATAATTAAATAATATATTTAAAAATAAACAGTTTTTCTCCCTTCGCAGGTCAACCTCAACATTCAAGCAGAAAAAGCAGGTGTGATTTTCTATGGCTGATAGAACAGAAAGTGGGGGTAAAACCCCAATGTCCCACCGGTGCCCTGGCCAGGCTGAGGTGCGAGACCTGACCACTCGCTCTGCAGAGACTAGCAGGTCACAAGAGCGGTTGCGGTTTGTGCATGAGCTCAAGACTGAGAATGAAAGACTGAAAACCGAATTGACCTCGAAAGAACAAGAAATCGAGAGTATGAGAATGCAACTGCGCGATATAAATGAGCTCCAAAACATCAACCTAGTTCTGAAAGCGCAAGTAAATGCACAGGAGAGCTTGTTAGAAGAAGCTAAAGAGAAAGAGGGACTGAGAGAGCAAGAGATAGAGGGAGAACGCGAGAGAGAGAGAAAGAGAGAGAGAGAAAGAGAGAGATGGAGCAGCAACACACAGCTCGCCTGACCCAGCTGACGGAGGAGCATAAACAGCTGTTGGAAGAGAAAAAAACAAATTGAACTGTCAAGGTCTCGAGAAGCTCGCTTGCAGGAAATTGAGAGAGAAAAGCTGCAGGAACAGCTAAAGAACAGTCTCAGTGAAAAAGAACGGATGAAAGAACGTCATCGTAATGAAATCGCAGTTCTTAACAGACATTTTGATGAACGCATAGCGAAAGAAAGGGCCGAATTGCAGCAAAAACTTGAGGAAGTTGAGAGCGGATGCCAGACAGCATTAAACTTAACAAACAACCACCTCCTGAAGACCAGGAATGCTCTCCAGAAAGAACGAATGAAGAAGGCCAGGGCAAGGGTAAAGAGGGCAAGGGTAAAGTTCAGTGGCTTGTGTGGTCTGGACCGGTACCCTACTAAACGGTACCGGTCCAGACCACACAAGCCACTGAACATGCTGAAAAAGACGGCTTCACACGCATCCATGGGTAATGTTATCATAGGAATCCGTTCTCTGGTTGGAAATGTTCCCGAAGAAGAGAAAAAACAAGCGTTCACCCGTGTCTGCCGCACAATCTGTCGTGCTTTGGATGTACCACTGTTAACTCAAAAGAAGCTCACCCCTGCTCAGGACAACCTAATTACATCACTCTTTCTCACGCTGAACAAAAGAAAAGAACTCAAGAAGAGACTTCGAGACATTGACCCTGCTCTCGACATTTTTGCTCGAACAGCTACTTGCAAATTGCAGAGAAAGAGTATCTTGCCAAGTGGGTCATATCATTCATCAGTCTTTCGTGAGCAAGTTAAGAGAGCAAAAATGCCACAGGCAGAGGATGCATTTCCACTGGAAGGAGAGGGGAAGAGGAAGAGAAGAGGAAGAGGGGTAGCCGTCGACAACTGGCAGAGGCAATGCCAACTCCCAGACAGAAGGAAGAAGGTGAACAGAAGGAGAGCATAAGTGTTCAGCTAAAAGAACCTGGTGTGGCATTCCAAGAGCGTGTGCAGAGACTCTATGACATAAAGCAGCTAACTCTTGGTTTTCCCTTTCAAAGCCCAAAAACTCACGAAGATGAAATTTGGCTGGGAGTAACAGCAGACAAAGGAGACGACCTCACCAAATTGGCAATTCAGATTGGTAATGTTGAAAAATGCAATTCGCCTTACAACTTGTTGCTTCTCTCGCTCTACGAAGGCGATGATAGCAGAGAACAACTCGAGCTGAAAGCCAGAGATGCAATTGATGCCATCAATTCACTGACTAGAATCCCACTACGGCTAAGATGCGGTGACAGAACAGAAATCCCAATCAGAAAGTTCCTAAACGGTTATCTGAAGTACTACTACGGCTGCCTGAATCTCATGGGAGCTAGCTCTCACTACAACTGCCTTTATGGACTAAGACTCAAGGGCACTTCCCATGGTGAACTGGTGCGATTCTACTATGACCCTGAGACCAATGAAGAGATGCAACATAATGATTCGTATCGTTTCATGAATTAGTCGAATAAATGAAAGGAATCAGAGAGTGCGTCTATATGTTCGAAGTAAACTCTCCCTTGAGCTGTTCCGATGTATTATATTCTTCATTTCCAGAATCTCGGATTGTAAATTTTACAAAATCAGAGAATAAATGCCAACTACATTCTTGAGAACACACCGAGTTCGTTTGATTTCATATGCCTCGTAGCTCGCCAGCAACGCGGATTTAGTCTGTCTCTACTCTTGTTAATAATATGGTATGTTTATGCTAAAAAATATTTCTTTTTTTTGTCAGTAAAACTTTAAACGTTAATTAGATTAAAATCTTTTCAATTTTCATATCTTAATATTGTAACATCTAAATGATATATTGAACAAATAAATATATATCTTAATATAACCAGATGTTCGCCTAGGAGCCATCACATCTGACTGATGCTATCGTCGGCCCTCTTATGGCTTTTTCGGGATTGCTAACCTTTCCGTTTGCTCTCTTCATCTACTCACGCATTTTGACGTCAAGTCTATACTCGCGTAACCTAATCTTTCGACTTGTCGTTCTCACCGGCATTATTGTTAGTTAAAGGAGGGCGATCACTGGAAAAATTATTATGTGAGATATCAAATTGACGCGTGTCATAGCCGTCTCATTCACGCGTGCTATTTCAACGCAGCGAGTTTGTACGACTTGCGAAATAGCATAGAGAATGAGAGAGTAGGAACTCAAAAGGGCAGAATCTATTTTTTGACGATCACCTCAGACCTTCCAATCTACATACATATAAGTTCAATTCTCATGAAAAAAAAACATTCTCTAGGATTTCATCTTTTTCACGTTTCACCTATCCTTCATACAGCTGTGTACACTGCGTTCTTTCTTTTGGTGGTATGTTTTTTTAAATATTTTTATTTATTATCATATTTATTATCAACTTTATATTATTATATTTAATATTTTTATTTATTATCATATTTACTATTTATTATCAACTTTCCCTCTTTTTATGAAAGGAGGGCGATCACCGAAAAATTATGTGATATTTCAAATTCCCGCGGCCCTTCTCACTCTCATTCGCGCGTGCTATTTTCACTCAGTGTGTTTGAAAATAGCAGGCGAGAATGAGAGTGAGGAATCACAGGGCAGACGCGGCAATTCGAACCTGCATTAAATATTTTCCGGTGGGTGACCTCCTTTAAGAAGCAATTCATCTAAAAATAATTATAGGTTTGACTTTCTGCAGAAATTGGGCGTCACTTCAGTAATCTTCGGGGCGCACTTCTATTTGCTGGTTTCTATTTTAATCAGTACACGCACCAATTTTATTGCTCTACCTGAGCTTAAAGGAGCATGAAACTCATTCTTTATATCACTTAAAGGAAGTATCCGAGGAAAAAATAACTTCTTCTTTTATGTTCCCATATGATCAAGTCTGGCCTAAAAGATCGATTAGAGGTGGTCCCGCTTTACGAAAGTCAGTATTTAGAGAGAAATTTGCATTTGTTTTATGGAATACGGTAGAAAACGTCTCTGTCGATGCACCCGGTGTATGCTCAAATCCAAGCAAGGAATGCCAACGGGTGGGAACAAGAGGCAGTCTCTGACCGTCTTGCCCACTTAGCACCCCATTTTCACCAAGAGATGAGAGATACAGACGTTAGAGAAAAGCGAGACAATGAAAGAAGTCGAGAGAGGTTAGACACACATACGTTTCAAATTTGAAATTTTGTAGCGGGCGCTCAAAAAAGGCTCATCCAGTTGGGAGTTTAGCACAGTTTGAAACGTAATTTTATAAGATACGGTATTCTTTCGTCGGATACCTCCTTTAAGCTAATACACGAGTCAGTCTATGCCCTTCATGCGAACACTTCTGCAAAGTAAAGAGATTCAGAAATACAGTATTCGCGAGAAATTTACATATAAAAAATGTGACTGTATCAGTGAAATTTTTTATATTTATGTTCTTTGTATGTTAAGCAGAAATTTAACTCCAGGATATTCACCACCGGCCTGTAGGCGAGAAAATATTTTTTTAAACATCTTCTCTTGCATTGTCGAAATAAATGAAAACAACCATTTCCAGCCCTTTTTTCTCTGTCCGTTTGTAATTCTGTGAAGATTCCCGAGGAAATATCGAAATACCGAAGAAAAAATTTCACGTTCAACATTTTTCGAAAACATTTTACTAGTCCGTGTGCACTGTTTTGCAGTACAAATAATATAATGAAAGCGAAGTGAGTTACAGTATCTCCGCAGTTTCTTACAGGGTTTTCCGCGTAGGAGTTTTGGGTGTTCATGCTCATTTAATAATTTTTTGTATTTTTTTTTTACCTATTTTGCATTTTTTATGGATACAAAGTAGTAATGAATGACTTATTTCCAGGGAATGCAGGTGGTTGGATTATTTGTGTTGGCGCTGAACAGACTTCTTGCATTGTTGCGAACAAACTCGCAGGTGTTTTCTAATTAATTCTGTGAATAATATCTGAATTTCTTTATCGCATAGACCGATGTAGGGATATACATATGAAGGCACACTGTAGTCGTTTATATTCATTCATTATTATATAGATGTTATAACAAAATTAATAAACAAAATAGAGGAAAGGGTGAGAAAATCAATATGTAAACATGAGAGGTAATGATTAGAAGAAGTTACAGGGAAATGTTTTTTTAACCAATGTGGCTGAGTTTCGCTCTTTTAAAATTTGTTGTACTCGTTGACTTGCTTAGATACAGTTGTGGTCCTATCGGTTTTCTCTACTTGCTTTGACTATTCTACCGCTATCAATTGGAGTGCCCACTATGATGCTGGACTTCAAATTTACAATGGTCGTAGACTGGCTTGGTCATCCGATATATTCAGTTGTATTCCCTGCAAAAGACACCGGAACAGTCAGTTTTTCTTACAGCACTTATTTCCTCAATAGAGGGCTGACAACAAGCAATTCATCAAATCATTCTCCTCTAAATTATCGCCTCGATTTCCAAACGGACTTCTTTTAAATTATGTTTCTTATTAACTACTTTGAAACTTTTTATTAATAAAATATAAAATTTTAATTTATTTATTTTAGGCCGTTATTCTGAATGTCTCTCTTTTCCTATTGTTCTTTGCTCTCGCTTCCTTCGTAGCAAATATCGTGCTTGTTGCTATAACAATCCGTAGTCGACGTAAGATAATGTGTGCCACAGGGCTTTGCCCTGTGGCACACATTATCCACGAGGATAATGTGTGCCACAGGGCAAAGCTGCCCGTCGCTAAATAAACTCGTCATCAATGAATCATAATTAGGCACAACTAGGGTTTCTTCTTTACCATTCAATGGTAAAGAAGAAACCCTAATTTGGAACTCCAATATATCCGAGGGGATAATTAACGAAGCAATTTTTCTTCTTTACCATTATATGGCAAAGAAGAAACCCTAATTTGGAACTCCAATATATCCGAGGGGATAATTAACGAAGCAATTGAGTACTATTGTACGTTTCATAAGAGGTGAATATCATTAATTAATGTCGTGCTTCAGAAGCGAAAACAATCACGGTCCCACTTTTTGTTGTATTGTTGTTGTTGTTTTATTGATCGTATAAATAAGCTATGAAAAACAAATAAAATTCCGCTAAAAATAAGCTTTCTTTGACCTAGTAAAAACAATTTTTAGCCACTTGTCGACCCTACATCTCATAGAAGCGTTAACGTGCTCATGTTCTTCTCTAACATTAACATGCCAATCTACATCCATATGCAGAAAGCCTAAATTAAAAAAAACAGAATCCGGAAGCGCAATAGTACATAGAACTCAGTTGTTGTCACGTATGATAAATGTGTTGCTAGCGGGAAATGGATATGTATCTTGGAAATGTGCATCATCACTGGACATCATTTTTTTCAAGTTTGCTTGTGACTTCGTACCGTAGTTTTTATTTAAAATAATATGTTCGGTAACAATAGATATGTTTATTTTCCGTCTGGCATGCTAAATTCGACGAGGAATGCCCCGTATAAACTGTATGTTCGACTAGATTTGTGAATAGAAACAAAACGTCAATTTTGTAAAGGTACACAAGTAATCATTTTTAAAAAATTCATTCTGACATCGAGCCAACTCTACAGCTCGACAAAAGACGTCGTGAATCTCGGGATCAACGACGGGTCCTCGCCCTCCGCTCGCACCCTTTCGACGTCCTCCTCCTGATGGACGCCCGTCAGCACGAGGCACGACGAGAAGCCACTCTCGTTCGCCCACTTGATGTCCGTGTCGAATCTATATATTCAGTCTATACATTCTTTGATTGCTAGGGTAGGTGTGTCAAACCATTACAGCAACCTGCAGACTTACAGATTTAAATTATTAGATTTTCTCGAGTTTCCCCTCGAGTCTATGATATATGTACATACGAGAACAAACTCACATCAATGAATTTTGAGCACTGGGCTAACAGGTGATTAGCATCTATGTTATATGTATGCATATTGCTAGCCAAGATTGTTTAGAATTTTTCTGTTCTTGCCACTCCCGTAACAGAAGAAAAAATATAACAGCATTAGTTAATACTACTCATTGATTGCTCTCATGTTTCTCTGCCTGTGTGAATTACTTATTTATTTATTGATACAGCGTTAAAGGATGTGACAGAATGTTCAAGTGAATAATAATACCCGTGAATCGTAGCAAACCTGTCGCCGAACATGATGGTCCTCTTCGGTTCGACTTTCTCCTTCTCGAGAAGGTACTCGGTGAGCGCACGGCTTGGCTTGCCGAAGACGATGGGCTCACGCGGCTGGTGCACGACGGCGCGCACTGCTACCGTCATGCAGCCGGTGCCTGAAATGGTCATTTCGCAAAGTTGACCAGTGTGCATCTCGTCAAGTTGACCACTGTACGTATCGTCGAGTTGACAGGTGGTCATTTCGATTAGTAACCCCACGTGAATTTTACAAAAATTGGGTAAGAAAGCGTTAGAAGCCCTCGGCGAGGGCAAAGCGTTGAGACTCACGCTTTCGTCTCATCATCGCACCTGCACCGTCCACCGCCTAATTCTCGCTCATTTATCACTCTCTCTCTATCTCTCTCTCTCTCCCTCTCTCTCTCTCTATCTCTCTCTTCTATCGTCTCTGCCTCCACCATCCTCCGGATCAGGTTTTGCTAATTATCTCACTTTTGCGAACAGCATATTTAACTGTTTTCGGCCCTTCTGTGACCAAAACAACAGTTAAATAGAATAAAACTAAAATAAAGTTCGCAAAAGTCGATTAATTAGCTAACCTGTTATCCGTTGCGATGTAGGGAGTCGTTGTCGTCGCTTGAACCTAGAAGTAGACAGAGAGAGAGAGAGAAAGACATTTTGCTCCTGACCGGACCCGAACCACCACCCCCCGCGCGCAATTTTCCCACGTTAACCACCAGGCCACCAACCCACCCGAGCACCTTCCGTCATTGGATAACCTAGTGATAGGGCCCCCCCCCAGGTCATTTGTGCACAGATGTTCTTCTCTCTCTCTCTCATCTTTCTTTCTCTCTCTCATCCTCCGGATCAGGTTTTGCTAATTATCTCACTTTTGCGAACAGCATATTTAACTGTTTTCGGCCCTTCTGTGACCAAAACAACAGTTAAATAGAATAAAACTAAAATAAAGTTCGCAAAAGTAGATTAATTAGCTAACCTGTTATCCGTTGCGATGTAGGGAGTCGTTGTCGTCGCTTGAACCTAGAAGTAGACAGAGAGAGAGAGAGAAAGACATTTTGCTCCTGACCGGACCCGAACCACCACCCCCCGCGCGCAATTTTCCCACGTTAACCACCAGGCCACCAACCCACCCGAGCACCTTCCGGCATTGGATAACCTAGTGATAGGGCCCCCCCAGGTCATTTGTGCACAGATGTTCTTCTCTCTCTCTCTCATCTTTCTTTCTCTCTCTCATCCTCCGGATCAGGTTTTGCTAATTATCTCACTTTTGCGAACAGCATATTTAACTGTTTTCGGCCCTTCTGTGACCAAAACAACAGTTAAATAGAATAAAACTAAAATAAAGTTCGCAAAAGTCGATTAATTAGCTAACCTGTTATCCGTTGCGATGTAGGGAGTCGTTGTCGTCGCTTGAACCTAGAAGTAGACAGAGAGAGAGAGAGAAAGACATTTTGCTCCTGACCGGACCCGAACCACCACCCCCCGCGCGCAATTTTCCCACGTTAACCACCAGGCCACCAACCCACCCGAGCACCTTCCGGCATTGGATAACCTAGTGATAAGGCCCCCCAGGTCATTTGTGCACAGATGTTCTTCTCTCTCTCTCTCTCTCATCTTTCTTTCTCTCTCTCATCCTCCGGATCAGGTTTTGCTAATTATCTCACTTTTGCGAACAGCATATTTAACTGTTTTCGGCCCTTCTGTGACCATAACAACAGTTAAATAGAATAAAACTAAAATAAAGTTCGCAAAAGTCGATTAATTAGCTAACCTGTTATCCGTTGCGATGTAGGGAGTCGTTGTCGTCGCTTGAACCTAGAAGTAGACAGAGAGAGAGAGAGAAAGACATTTTGCTCCTGACCGGACCCGAACCACCACCCCCCGCGCAATTTTCCCACGTTAACCACCAGGCCACCAACCCACCCGAGCACCTTCCGTCATTGGATAACCTAGTGAAAGGGCCCCCCCAGGTCATTTGTGCACAGATGTTCTTCTCTCTCTCTCTCATCTTTCTTTCTCTCTCTCATCCTCCGGATCAGGTTTTGCTAATTATCTCACTTTTGCGAACAGCATATTTAACTGTTTTCGGCCCTTCTGTGACCAAAACAACAGTTAAATAGAATAAAACTAAAATAAAGTTCGCAAAAGTCGATTAGTTAGCTAACCTGTTATCCGTTGCGATGTAGGGAGTCGTTGTCGTCGCTTGAACCTAGAAGTAGACAGAGAGAGAGAGAGAAAGACATTTTGCTCCTAACCGGACCCGAACCACCACCCCCCGCGCAATTTTCCCACGTTAACCACCAGGCCACCAACCCACCCGAGCACCTTCCGTCATTGGATAACTTAGTGATAGGGCCCCCCCAGGTCATTTGTGCACAGATGTTCTTCTCTCTCTCTCTCTCTCTCATCTTTCTTTCTCTTTCTCATCCTTCGGATCAGGTTTTGCTAATTATCTCACTTTTGCGAACAGCATATTTACTGTTTTCGGCCCTTCTGTGACCAAAACAACAGTTAAATAGAATAAAACTAAAATAAAGTTCGCAAAAGTCGATTAATTAGCTAACCTGTTATCCGTTGCGATGTAGGGAGTCGTTGTCGTCGCTTGAACCTAGAAGTAGACAGAGAGAGAGAGAGAAAGACATTTTGCTCCTGACCGGACCCGAACCACCACCCCCCGCGCGCAATTTTCCCACGTTAACCACCAGGCCACCAACCCACCCGAGCACCTTCCGGCATTGGATAACCTAGTGATAGGGCCCCCCCAGGTCATTTGTGCACAGATGTTCTTCTCTCTCTCTCTCATCTTTCTTTCTCTCTCTCATCCTCCGGATCAGGTTTTGCTAATTATCTCACTTTTGCGAACAGCATATTTAACTGTTTTCGGCCCTTCTGTGACCAAAACAACAGTTAAATAGAATAAAACTAAAATAAAGTTCGCAAAAGTCGATTAATTAGCTAACCTGTTATCCGTTGCGATGTAGGGAGTCGTTGTCGTCGCTTGAACCTAGAAGTAGACAGAGAGAGAGAGAGAAAGACATTTTGCTCCTGACCGGACCCGAACCACCACCCCCCGCGCGCAATTTTCCCACGTTAACCACCAGGCCACCAACCCACCCGAGCACCTTCCGGCATTGGATAACCTAGTGATAGGGCCCCCCCAGGTCATTTGTGCACAGATGTTCTTCTCTCTCTCTCTCATCTTTCTTTCTCTCTCTCATCCTCCGGATCAGGTTTTGCTAATTATCTCACTTTTGCGAACAGCATATTTAACTGTTTTCGGCCCTTCTGTGACCAAAACAACAGTTAAATAGAATAAAACTAAAATAAAGTTCGCAAAAGTCGATTAATTAGCTAACCTGTTATCCGTTGCGATGTAGGGAGTCGTTGTCGTCGCTTGAACCTAGAAGTAGACAGAGAGAGAGAGAGAAAGACATTTTGCTCCTGACCGGACCCGAACCACCACCCCCCGCGCGCAATTTTCCCACGTTAACCACCAGGCCACCAACCCACCCGAGCACCTTCCGGCATTGGATAACCTAGTGATAGGGCCCCCCCAGGTCATTTGTGCACAGATGTTCTTCTCTCTCTCTCTCATCTTTCTTTCTCTCTCTCATCCTCCGGATCAGGTTTTGCTAATTATCTCACTTTTGCGAACAGCATATTTAACTGTTTTCGGCCCTTCTGTGACCAAAACAACAGTTAAATAGAATAAAACTTAAATAAAGTTCGCAAAAGTCGATTAATTAGCTAACCTGTTATCCGATGCGATGTAGGGAGTCGTTGTCGTCGCTTGAACCTAGAAGTAGACAGAGAGAGAGAGAGAGAGAAAGACATTTTGCTCCTGACCGGACCCGAACCACCACCCCCGCGCGCAATTTTCCCACGTTAACCACCAGGCCACCAACCCCACCCGAGCACCTTCCGGCATTGGATAACCTAGTGATAGGGCCCCCCCAGGTCATTTGTGCACAGATGTTCTTCTCTCTCTCATCTTTCTTTCTCTCTCTCATCCTCCGGATCAGGTTTTGCTAATTATCTCACTTTTGCGAACAGCATATTTAACTGTTTTCGGCCCTTCTGTGACCAAAACAACAGTTAAATAGAATAAAACTAAAATAAAGTTCGCAAAAGTCGATTAATTAGCTAACCTGTTATCCAATGCGATGTAGGGAGTCGTTGTCGTCGCTTGAACCTAGAAGTAGACAGAGAGAGAGAGAGAGAGAAAGACATTTTGCTCCTGACCGGACCCGAACCACCACCCCCGCGCGCAATTTTCCCACGTTAACCACCAGGCCACCAACCCACCCGAGCACCTTCCGGCATTGGATAACCTAGTGATAGGGCCCCCCCAGGTCATTTGTGCACAGATGTTCTTCTCTCTCTCATCTTTCTTTCTCTCTCTCATCCTCCGGATCAGGTTTTGCTAATTATCTCACTTTTGCGAACAGCATATTTAACTGTTTTCGGCCCTTCTGTGACCAAAACAACAGTTAAATAGAATAAACCTAAAATAAAGTTCGCAAAAGTCGATTAATTAGCTAACCTGTTATCCGTTGCGATGTAGGGAGTCGTTGTCGTCGCTTGAACCTAGAAGTAGACAGAGAGAGAGAGAAAGACATTTTGCTCCTGACCGGACCCGAACCACCACCCCCCGCGCGCAATTTTCCCACGTTAACCACCAGGCCACCAACCCACCCGAGCACCTTCCGGCATTGGATAACCTAGTGATAGGGCCCCCCCAGGTCATTTGTGCACAGATGTTCTTCTCTCTCTCTCTCATCTTTCTTTCTCTCTCTCATCCTCCAGATCAGGTTTTGCTAATTATCTCACTTTTGCGAACAGCATATTTAACTGTTTTCGGCCCTTCTGTGACCAAAACAACAGTTAAATAGAATAAAACTAAAATAAAGTTCGCAAAAGTCGATTAATTAGCTAACCTGTTATCCGTTGCGATGTAGGGAGTCGTTGTCGTCGCTTGAACCTAGAAGTAGACAGAGAGAGAGAGAGAAAGACATTTTGCTCCTGACCGGACCCGAACCACCACCCCCCGCGCGCAATTTTCCCACGTTAACCACCAGGCCACCAACCCACCCGAGCACCTTCCGGCATTGGATAACCTAGTGATAAGGCCCCCCAGGTCATTTGTGCACAGATGTTCTTCTCTCTCTCTCTCATCTTTCTTTCTCTCTCTCATCCTCCGGATCAGGTTTTGCTAATTATCTCACTTTTGCGAACAGTATATTTAACTGTTTTCGGCCCTTCTGTGACCAAAACAACAGTTAAATAGAATAAAACTAAAATAAAGTTCGCAAAAGTCGATTAATTAGCTAACCTGTTATCCGATGCGATGTAGGGAGTCGTTGTCGTCGCTTGAACCTAGAAGTAGACAGAGAGAGAGAGAGAGAGAAAGACATTTTGCTCCTGACCGGACCCGAACCACCACCCCCGCGCGCAATTTTCCCACGTTAACCACCAGGCCACCAACCCACCCGAGCACCTTCCGGCATTGGATAACCTAGTGATAGGGCCCCCCCAGGTCATTTGTGCACAGATGTTCTTCTCTCTCTCATCTTTCTTTCTCTCTCTCATCCTCCGGATCAGGTTTTGCTAATTATCTCACTTTTGCGAACAGCATATTTAACTGTTTTCGGCCCTTCTGTGACCAAAACAACAGTTAAATAGAATAAAACTAAAATAAAGTTCGCAAAAGTCGATTAATTAGCTAACCTGTTATCCGATGCGATGTAGGGAGTCGTTGTCGTCGCTTGAACCTAGAAGTAGACAGAGAGAGAGAGAGAGAGAAAGACATTTTGCTCCTGACCGGACCCGAACCACCACCCCCGCGCGCAATTTTCCCACGTTAACCACCAGGCCACCAACCCACCCGAGCACCTTCCGGCATTGGATAACCTAGTGATAGGGCCCCCCCAGGTCATTTGTGCACAGATGTTCTTCTCTCTCTCATCTTTCTTTCTCTCTCTCATCCTCCGGATCAGGTTTTGCTAATTATCTCACTTTTGCGAACAGCATATTTAACTGTTTTCGGCCCTTCTGTGACCAAAACAACAGTTAAATAGAATAAAACTAAAATAAAGTTCGCAAAAGTCGATTAATTAGCTAACCTGTTATCCGTTGCGATGTAGGGAGTCGTTGTCGTCGCTTGAACCTAGAAGTAGACAGAGAGAGAGAGAAAGACATTTTGCTCCTGACCGGACCCGAACCACCACCCCCCGCGCGCAATTTTCCCACGTTAACCACCAGGCCACCAACCCACCCGAGCACCTTCCGGCATTGGATAACCTAGTGATAGGGCCCCCCCCAGGTCATTTGTGCACAGATGTTCTTCTCTCTCTCTCTCATCTTTCTTTCTCTCTCTCATCCTCCAGATCAGGTTTTGCTAATTATCTCACTTTTGCGAACAGCATATTTAACTGTTTTCGGCCCTTCTGTGACCAAAACAACAGTTAAATAGAATAAAACTAAAATAAAGTTCGCAAAAGTCGATTAATTAGCTAACCTGTTATCCGTTGCGATGTAGGGAGTCGTTGTCGTCGCTTGAACCTATAAGTAGACAGAGAGAGAGAGAGAAAGACATTTTGCTCCTGACCGGACCCGAACCACCACCCCCCCGCGCGCAATTTTCCCACGTTAACCACCAGGCCACCAACCCACCCGAGCACCTTCCGGCATTGGATAACCTAGTGATAAGGCCCCCCAGGTCATTTGTGCACAGATGTTCTTCTCTCTCTCTCTCATCTTTCTTTCTCTCTCTCATCCTCCGGATCAGGTTTTGCTAATTATCTCACTTTTGCGAACAGCATATTTAACTGTTTTCGGCCCTTCTGTGACCAAAACAACAGTTAAATAGAATAAAACTAAAATAAAGTTCGCAAAAGTCGATTAATTAGCTAACCTGTTATCCGATGCGATGTAGGGAGTCGTTGTCGTCGCTTGAACCTAGAAGTAGACAGAGAGAGAGAGAGAGAGAAAGACATTTTGCTCCTGACCGGACCCGAACCACCACCCCCGCGCGCAATTTTCCCACGTTAACCACCAGGCCACCAACCCACCCGAGCACCTTCCGGCATTGGATAACCTAGTGATAGGGCCCCCCCAGGTCATTTGTGCACAGATGTTCTTCTCTCTCTCATCTTTCTTTCTCTCTCTCATCCTCCGGATCAGGTTTTGCTAATTATCTCACTTTTGCGAACAGCATATTTAACTGTTTTCGGCCCTTCTGTGACCAAAACAACAGTTAAATAGAATAAAACTAAAATAAAGTTCGCAAAAGTCGATTAATTAGCTAACCTGTTATCCGATGCGATGTAGGGAGTCGTTGTCGTCGCTTGAACCTAGAAGTAGACAGAGAGAGAGAGAGAGAGAAAGACATTTTGCTCCTGACCGGACCCGAACCACCACCCCCGCGCGCAATTTTCCCACGTTAACCACCAGGCCACCAACCCACCCGAGCACCTTCCGGCATTGGATAACCTAGTGATAGGGCCCCCCCAGGTCATTTGTGCACAGATGTTCTTCTCTCTCTCTCTCATCTTTTTTTCTCTCTCTCATCTCTCTTTCGTTCTCTCGCCTCTCATTCTCTCTCATCTCTTTTCTTCTCCCTCTGTCCATGTCTATTAATGATACTAAATGTTTTTTCGAATAATTAACACTACAAATGTAAAACAAAGTGGAAGATTTGTGTTTCGCCTTCATTCACAGCCTGTTAATTGTAAGTTGTTTGAGATGCATGAGACCGGTAATTTGCATAGTAATAGTTGCTGAATGTGTGCTAATGAGCGAAATACTTTGCGATTATACATGCACTCATTGTCTTGCTCACTGCGGAGAGGGAGAGAGAGAGACAAAGAGAGAGAGAGAGAGAGAGACAGAGACAGGCACAAAAAAAATAGAACGACAGACAGAGAAAGAGAGAGAAGGAGAGAGAGAGAGAGAGAGAGAGAGAGAGAGAGAGAGAGAGAAAGAAGGCGAGAGAGAGAACAAGGCGAGAGAAGGAAAGACAGATGGATACAGCATTTCAAGTAGGGTCGCATGCGATCGATCAGCATGCAGTGCCGAGAGACAGAGAGAGAGAGAGAAAGAGAGAGAGAGAGAGAGAGAGAGAGAGAGAGAGAGAAAGACATTTTGCTCCTGACCGGACCCGAACCACCACCCCCCGCGCGCAATTTTCTCACGTTAACCACCAGGCCACCAACCCACCCGAGCACCTTCCGGCATTGGATAACCTAGTGATAAGGCCCCCCAGGTCATTTGTGCACAGATGTTCTTCTCTCTCTCTCTCATCTTTCTTTCTCTCTCTCATCCTCCGGATCAGGTTTTGCTAATTATCTCACTTTTGCGAACAGCATATTTAACTGTTTTCGGCCCTTCTGTGACCAAAACAACAGTTAAATAGAATAAAACTAAAATAAAGTTCGCAAAAGTCGATTAATTAGCTAACCTGTTATCCGATGCGATGTAGGGAGTCGTTGTCGTCGCTTGAACCTAGAAGTAGACAGAGAGAGAGAGAGAGAGAAAGACATTTTGCTCCTGACCGGACTCGAACCACCACCCCCGCGCGCAATTTTCCCACGTTAACCACCAGGCCACCAACCCACCCGAGCACCTTCCGGCATTGGATAACCTAGTGATAGGGCCCCCCCAGGTCATTTGTGCACAGATGTTCTTCTCTCTCTCATCTTTCTTTCTCTCTCTCATCCTCCGGATCAGGTTTTGCTAATTATCTCACTTTTGCGAACAGCATATTTAACTGTTTTCGGCCCTTCTGTGACCAAAACAACAGTTAAATAGAATAAAACTAAAATAAAGTTCGCAAAAGTCGATTAATTAGCTAACCTGTTATCCGATGCGATGTAGGGAGTCGTTGTCGTCGCTTGAACCTAGAAGTAGACAGAGAGAGAGAGAGAGAGAAAGACATTTTGCTCCTGACCGGACCCGAACCACCACCCCCGCGCGCAATTTTCCCACGTTAACCACCAGGCCACCAACCCACCCTAGCACCTTCCGGCATTGGATAACCTAGTGATAGGGCCCCCCAGGTCATTTGTGCACAGATGTTCTTCTCTCTCTCTCTCATCTTTCTTTCTCTCTCTCATCCTCCGGATCAGGTTTTGCTAATTATCTCACTTTTGCGAACAGCATATTTAACTGTTTTCGGCCCTTCTGTGACCAAAACAACAGTTAAATAGAATAAAACTAAAATAAAGTTCGCAAAAGTCGATTAATTAGCTAACCTGTAATCCGTTGCGATGTAGGGAGTCGTTGTCGTCGCTTGAACCTAGAAGTAGACAGAGAGAGAGAGAAAGACATTTTGCTCCTGACCGGACCCGAACCACCACCCCCCGCGCGCAATTTTCCCACGTTAACCACCAGGCCACCAACCCACCCGAGCACCTTCCGGCATTGGATAACCTAGTGATAGGGCCCCCCCCAGGTCATTTGTGCACAGATGTTCTTCTCTCTCTCATCTTTCTTTCTCTCTCTCATCCTCCGGATCAGGTTTTGCTAATTATCTCACTTTTGCGAACAGCATATTTAACTGTTTTCGGCCCTTCTGTGACCAAAACAACAGTTAAATAGAATAAAACTAAAATAAAGTTCGCAAAAGTCGATTAATTAGCTAACCTGTTATCCGATGCGATGTAGGGAGTCGTTGTCGTCGCTTGAACCTAGAAGTAGACAGAGAGAGAGAGAGAGAGAAAGACATTTTGCTCCTGACCGGACCCGAACCACCACCCCCGCGCGCAATTTTCCCACGTTAACCACCAGGCCACCAACCCACCCTAGCACCTTCCGGCATTGGATAACCTAGTGATAGGGCCCCCCAGGTCATTTGTGCACAGATGTTCTTCTCTCTCTCTCTCATCTTTCTTTCTCTCTCTCATCCTCCGGATCAGGTTTTGCTAATTATCTCACTTTTGCGAACAGCATATTTAACTGTTTTCGGCCCTTCTGTGACCAAAACAACAGTTAAATAGAATAAAACTAAAATAAAGTTCGCAAAAGTCGATTAATTAGCTAACCTGTTATCCGTTGCGATGTAGGGAGTCGTTGTCGTCGCTTGAACCTAGAAGTAGACAGAGAGAGAGAGAAAGACATTTTGCTCCTGACCGGACCCGAACCACCACCCCCCGCGCGCAATTTTCCCACGTTAACCACCAGGCCACCAACCCACCCGAGCACCTTCCGGCATTGGATAACCTAGTGATAGGGCCCCCCCAGGTCATTTGTGCACAGATGTTCTTCTCTCTCTCTCTCATCTTTCTTTCTCTCTCTCATCCTCCAGATCAGGTTTTGCTAATTATCTCACTTTTGCGAACAGCATATTTAACTGTTTTCGGCCCTTCTGTGACCAAAACAACAGTTAAATAGAATAAAACTAAAATAAAGTTCGCAAAAGTCGATTAATTAGCTAACCTGTTATCCGTTGCGATGTAGGGAGTCGTTGTCGTCGCTTGAACCTATAAGTAGACAGAGAGAGAGAGAGAAAGACATTTTGCTCCTGACCGGACCCGAACCACCACCCCCCCGCGCGCAATTTTCCCACGTTAACCACCAGGCCACCAACCCACCCGAGCACCTTCCGGCATTGGATAACCTAGTGATAAGGCCCCCCAGGTCATTTGTGCACAGATGTTCTTCTCTCTCTCTCTCATCTTTCTTTCTCTCTCTCATCCTCCGGATCAGGTTTTGCTAATTATCTCACTTTTGCGAACAGCATATTTAACTGTTTTCGGCCCTTCTGTGACCAAAACAACAGTTAAATAGAATAAAACTAAAATAAAGTTCGCAAAAGTCGATTAATTAGCTAACCTGTTATCCGATGCGATGTAGGGAGTCGTTGTCGTCGCTTGAACCTAGAAGTAGACAGAGAGAGAGAGAGAGAGAAAGACATTTTGCTCCTGACCGGACCCGAACCACCACCCCCGCGCGCAATTTTCCCACGTTAACCACCAGGCCACCAACCCACCCGAGCACCTTCCGGCATTGGATAACCTAGTGATAGGGCCCCCCCAGGTCATTTGTGCACAGATGTTCTTCTCTCTCTCATCTTTCTTTCTCTCTCTCATCCTCCGGATCAGGTTTTGCTAATTATCTCACTTTTGCGAACAGCATATTTAACTGTTTTCGGCCCTTCTGTGACCAAAACAACAGTTAAATAGAATAAAACTAAAATAAAGTTCGCAAAAGTCGATTAATTAGCTAACCTGTTATCCGATGCGATGTAGGGAGTCGTTGTCGTCGCTTGAACCTAGAAGTAGACAGAGAGAGAGAGAGAGAGAAAGACATTTTGCTCCTGACCGGACCCGAACCACCACCCCCGCGCGCAATTTTCCCACGTTAACCACCAGGCCACCAACCCACCCGAGCACCTTCCGGCATTGGATAACCTAGTGATAGGGCCCCCCCAGGTCATTTGTGCACAGATGTTCTTCTCTCTCTCTCTCATCTTTTTTTCTCTCTCTCATCTCTCTTTCGTTCTCTCGCCTCTCATTCTCTCTCATCTCTTTTCTTCTCCCTCTGTCCATGTCTATTAATGATACTAAATGTTTTTTCGAATAATTAACACTACAAATGTAAAACAAAGTGGAAGATTTGTGTTTCGCCTTCATTCACAGCCTGTTAATTGTAAGTTGTTTGAGATGCATGAGACCGGTAATTTGCATAGTAATAGTTGCTGAATGTGTGCTAATGAGCGAAATACTTTGCGATTATACATGCACTCATTGTCTTGCTCACTGCGGAGAGGGAGAGAGAGAGACAAAGAGAGAGAGAGAGAGAGACAGAGACAGGCACAAAAAAAATAGAACGACAGACAGAGAAAGAGAGAGAAGGAGAGAGAGAGAGAGAGAGAGAGAGAGAGAGAGAGAGAGAGAGAAAGAAGGCGAGAGAGAGAACAAGGCGAGAGAAGGAAAGACAGATGGATACAGCATTTCAAGTAGGGTCGCATGCGATCGATCAGCATGCAGTGCCGAGAGACAGAGAGAGAGAGAGAAAGAGAGAGAGAGAGAGAGAGAGAGAGAGAGAAAGACATTTTGCTCCTGACCGGACCCGAACCACCACCCCCCGCGCGCAATTTTCTCACGTTAACCACCAGGCCACCAACCCACCCGAGCACCTTCCGGCATTGGATAACCTAGTGATAAGGCCCCCCAGGTCATTTGTGCACAGATGTTCTTCTCTCTCTCTCTCATCTTTCTTTCTCTCTCTCATCCTCCGGATCAGGTTTTGCTAATTATCTCACTTTTGCGAACAGCATATTTAACTGTTTTCGGCCCTTCTGTGACCAAAACAACAGTTAAATAGAATAAAACTAAAATAAAGTTCGCAAAAGTCGATTAATTAGCTAACCTGTTATCCGATGCGATGTAGGGAGTCGTTGTCGTCGCTTGAACCTAGAAGTAGACAGAGAGAGAGAGAGAGAAAGACATTTTGCTCCTGACCGGACCCGAACCACCACCCCCGCGCGCAATTTTCCCACGTTAACCACCAGGCCACCAACCCACCCGAGCACCTTCCGGCATTGGATAACCTAGTGATAAGGCCCCCCAGGTCATTTGTGCACAGATGTTCTTCTCTCTCTCTCTCATCTTTCTTTCTCTCTCTCATCCTCCGGATCAGGTTTTGCTAATTATCTCACTTTTGCGAACAGCATATTTAACTGTTTTCGGCCCTTCTGTGACCAAAACAACAGTTAAATAGAATAAAACTAAAATAAAGTTCGCAAAAGTCGATTAATTAGCTAACCTGTTATCCGATGCGATGTAGGGAGTCGTTGTCGTCGCTTGAACCTAGAAGTAGACAGAGAGAGAGAGAGAGAGAAAGACATTTTGCTCCTGACCGGACCCGAACCACCACCCCCGCGCGCAATTTTCCCACGTTAACCACCAGGCCACCAACCCACCCGAGCACCTTCCGGCATTGGATAACCTAGTGATAGGGCCCCCCCAGGTCATTTGTGCACAGATGTTCTTCTCTCTCTCATCTTTCTTTCTCTCTCTCATCCTCCGGATCAGGTTTTGCTAATTATCTCACTTTTGCGAACAGCATATTTAACTGTTTTCGGCCCTTCTGTGACCAAAACAACAGTTAAATAGAATAAAACTAAAATAAAGTTCGCAAAAGTCGATTAATTAGCTAACCTGTTATCCGATGCGATGTAGGGAGTCGTTGTCGTCGCTTGAACCTAGAAGTAGACAGAGAGAGAGAGAGAGAGAAAGACATTTTGCTCCTGACCGGACCCGAACCACCACCCCCGCGCGCAATTTTCCCACGTTAACCACCAGGCCACCAACCCACCCGAGCACCTTCCGGCATTGGATAACCTAGTGATAGGGCCCCCCCAGGTCATTTGTGCACAGATGTTCTTCTCTCTCTCTCTCATCTTTTTTTCTCTCTCTCATCTCTCTTTCGTTCTCTCGCCTCTCATTCTCTCTCATCTCTTTTCTTCTCCCTCTGTCCATGTCTATTAATGATACTAAATGTTTTTTCGAATAATTAACACTACAAATGTAAAACAAAGTGGAAGATTTGTGTTTCGCCTTCATTCACAGCCTGTTAATTGTAAGTTGTTTGAGATGCATGAGACCGGTAATTTGCATAGTAATAGTTGCTGAATGTGTGCTAATGAGCGAAATACTTTGCGATTATACATGCACTCATTGTCTTGCTCACTGCGGAGAGGGAGAGAGAGAGACAAAGAGAGAGAGAGAGAGAGACAGAGACAGGCACAAAAAAAATAGAACGACAGACAGAGAAAGAGAGAGAAGGAGAGAGAGAGAGAGAGAGAGAGAGAGAGAGAGAGAGAGAGAAAGAAGGCGAGAGAGAGAACAAGGCGAGAGAAGGAAAGACAGATGGATACAGCATTTCAAGTAGGGTCGCATGCGATCGATCAGCATGCAGTGCCGAGAGACAGAGAGAGAGAGAGAAAGAGAGAGAGAGAGAGAGAGAGAGAGAGAGAAAGACATTTTGCTCCTGACCGGACCCGAACCACCACCCCCCGCGCGCAATTTTCTCACGTTAACCACCAGGCCACCAACCCACCCGAGCACCTTCCGGCATTGGATAACCTAGTGATAAGGCCCCCCAGGTCATTTGTGCACAGATGTTCTTCTCTCTCTCTCTCATCTTTCTTTCTCTCTCTCATCCTCCGGATCAGGTTTTGCTAATTATCTCACTTTTGCGAACAGCATATTTAACTGTTTTCGGCCCTTCTGTGACCAAAACAACAGTTAAATAGAATAAAACTAAAATAAAGTTCGCAAAAGTCGATTAATTAGCTAACCTGTTATCCGATGCGATGTAGGGAGTCGTTGTCGTCGCTTGAACCTAGAAGTAGACAGAGAGAGAGAGAGAGAAAGACATTTTGCTCCTGACCGGACCCGAACCACCACCCCCGCGCGCAATTTTCCCACGTTAACCACCAGGCCACCAACCCACCCGAGCACCTTCCGGCATTGGATAACCTAGTGATAAGGCCCCCCAGGTCATTTGTGCACAGATGTTCTTCTCTCTCTCTCTCATCTTTCTTTCTCTCTCTCATCCTCCGGATCAGGTTTTGCTAATTATCTCACTTTTGCGAACAGCATATTTAACTGTTTTCGGCCCTTCTGTGACCAAAACAACAGTTAAATAGAATAAAACTAAAATAAAGTTCGCAAAAGTCGATTAATTAGCTAACCTGTTATCCGATGCGATGTAGGGAGTCGTTGTCGTCGCTTGAACCTAGAAGTAGACAGAGAGAGAGAGAGAGAGAAAGACATTTTGCTCCTGACCGGACCCGAACCACCACCCCCGCGCGCAATTTTCCCACGTTAACCACCAGGCCACCAACCCACCCGAGCACCTTCCGGCATTGGATAACCTAGTGATAGGGCCCCCCCAGGTCATTTGTGCACAGATGTTCTTCTCTCTCTCATCTTTCTTTCTCTCTCTCATCCTCCGGATCAGGTTTTGCTAATTATCTCACTTTTGCGAACAGCATATTTAACTGTTTTCGGCCCTTCTGTGACCAAAACAACAGTTAAATAGAATAAAACTAAAATAAAGTTCGCAAAAGTCGATTAATTAGCTAACCTGTTATCCGATGCGATGTAGGGAGTCGTTGTCGTCGCTTGAACCTAGAAGTAGACAGAGAGAGAGAGAGAGAGAAAGACATTTTGCTCCTGACCGGACCCGAACCACCACCCCCGCGCGCAATTTTCCCACGTTAACCACCAGGCCACCAACCCACCCGAGCACCTTCCGGCATTGGATAACCTAGTGATAGGGCCCCCCCAGGTCATTTGTGCACAGATGTTCTTCTCTCTCTCTCTCATCTTTTTTTCTCTCTCTCATCCTCCAGATCAGGTTTTGCTAATTATCTCACTTTTGCGAACAGCATATTTAACTGTTTTCGGCCCTTCTGTGACCAAAACAACAGTTAAATAGAATAAAACTAAAATAAAGTTCGCAAAAGTCGATTAATTAGCTAACCTGTTATCCGTTGCGATGTAGGGAGTCGTTGTCGTCGCTTGAACCTATAAGTAGACAGAGAGAGAGAGAGAAAGACATTTTGCTCCTGACCGGACCCGAACCACCACCCCCCCGCGCGCAATTTTCCCACGTTAACCACCAGGCCACCAACCCACCCGAGCACCTTCCGGCATTGGATAACCTAGTGATAAGGCCCCCCAGGTCATTTGTGCACAGATGTTCTTCTCTCTCTCTCTCATCTTTCTTTCTCTCTCTCATCCTCCGGATCAGGTTTTGCTAATTATCTCACTTTTGCGAACAGCATATTTAACTGTTTTCGGCCCTTCTGTGACCAAAACAACAGTTAAATAGAATAAAACTAAAATAAAGTTCGCAAAAGTCGATTAATTAGCTAACCTGTTATCCGATGCGATGTAGGGAGTCGTTGTCGTCGCTTGAACCTAGAAGTAGACAGAGAGAGAGAGAGAGAGAAAGACATTTTGCTCCTGACCGGACCCGAACCACCACCCCCGCGCGCAATTTTCCCACGTTAACCACCAGGCCACCAACCCACCCGAGCACCTTCCGGCATTGGATAACCTAGTGATAGGGCCCCCCCAGGTCATTTGTGCACAGATGTTCTTCTCTCTCTCATCTTTCTTTCTCTCTCTCATCCTCCGGATCAGGTTTTGCTAATTATCTCACTTTTGCGAACAGCATATTTAACTGTTTTCGGCCCTTCTGTGACCAAAACAACAGTTAAATAGAATAAAACTAAAATAAAGTTCGCAAAAGTCGATTAATTAGCTAACCTGTTATCCGATGCGATGTAGGGAGTCGTTGTCGTCGCTTGAACCTAGAAGTAGACAGAGAGAGAGAGAAAGACATTTTGCTCCTGACCGGACCCGAACCACCACCCCCCGCGCGCAATTTTCCCACGTTAACCACCAGGCCACCAACCCACCCGAGCACCTTCCGGCATTGGATAACCTAGTGATAAGGCCCCCCAGGTCATTTGTGCACAGATGTTCTTCTCTCTCTCTCTCATCTTTCTTTCTCTCTCTCATCCTCCGGATCAGGTTTTGCTAATTATCTCACTTTTGCGAACAGCATATTTAACTGTTTTCGGCCCTTCTGTGACCAAAACAACAGTTAAATAGAATAAAACTAAAATAAAGTTCGCAAAAGTCGATTAATTAGCTAACCTGTTATCCGATGCGATGTAGGGAGTCGTTGTCGTCGCTTGAACCTAGATGTAGACAGAGAGAGAGAGAGAGAGAGAAAGACATTTTGCTCCTGACCGGACCCGAACCACCACCCCCGCGCGCAATTTTCCCACGTTAACCACCAGGCCACCAACCCACCCGAGCACCTTCCGGCATTGGATAACCTAGTGATAGGGCCCCCCCAGGTCATTTGTGCACAGATGTTCTTCTCTCTCTCTCATCTTTCTTTCTCTCTCTCATCCTCCGGATCAGGTTTTGCTAATTATCTCACTTTTGCGAACAGCATATTTAACTGTTTTCGGCCCTTCTGTGACCAAAACAACAGTTAAATAGAATAAAACTAAAATAAAGTTCGCAAAAGTCGATTAATTAGCTAACCTGTTATCCGTTGCGATGTAGGGAGTCGTTGTCGTCGCTTGAACCTAGAAGTAGACAGAGAGAGAGAGAAAGACATTTTGCTCCTGACCGGACCCGAACCACCACCCCCCGCGCGCAATTTTCCCACGTTAACCACCAGGCCACCAACCCACCCGAGCACCTTCCGGCATTGGATAACCTAGTGATAGGGCCCCCCAGGTCATTTGTGCACAGATGTTCTTCTCTCTCTCTCTCATCTTTCTTTCTCTCTCTCATCTCTCTTTCGTTCTCTCGCCTCTCATTCTCTCTCATCTCTTTTCTTCTCCCTCTGTCCATGTCTATTAATGATACTAAATGTTTTTTCGAATAATTAACACTACAAATGTAAAACAAAGTGGAAGATTTGTGTTTCGCCTTCATTCACAGCCTGTTAATTGTAAGTTGTTTGAGATGCATGAGACCGGTAATTTGCATAGTAATAGTTGCTGAATGTGTGCTAATGAGCGAAATACTTTGCGATTATACATGCACTCATTGTCTTGCTCACTGCGGAGAGGGAGAGAGAGAGACAACGAGAGAGAGAGAGAGACAGAGACAGGCACAAAAAAAAGAGAACGACAGACAGAGAAAGAGAGAGAAGGAGAGAGAGAGAGAGAGAGAGAGAGAGAGAGAGAAAGAAGGCGAGAGAGAGAACAAGGCGAGAGAAGGAAAGACAGATGGATACAGCATTTCAAGTAGGGTCGCATGCGATCGATCAGCATGCAGTGCCGAGAGACAGAGAGAGAGAGAGAGAAAGAGAGAGAGAGAGAGAGAGAGAGAGAGAGAGAGAGAGAGAAAGTGCGAATGATAGTGGTAATGAAGAGAGAAGCCGATCGCAGATAATTTTGGGAAGCGTACTCCGCAACGCTTTGCAATGAAAAGCGTTGCGATCAACGCTTTGCAAAGCTGAAAATCGTTGCGATCAACGCTTTGCAAAGCTGAAAAGCGTTGGGGGGTCTACGCTTTCCAAAAAGTCGGCCGAGGCGCTTCTAAAAGCGTCATTCTCAACGCTTTCAACCCCAACGATATGGCCCAAACGCGTTCTCAACGCTTTATTTTCTTGTGTGTGGCCACTTGATCTGGCTGAGTATACTCGGGGTGGATATCGGTCGATGGAAACGATACGATAGAAAGACATTGTGGATTCATTTATCACTTCTAGGCCTTTTTGCTAATTGAAAGATTAAAGAGTAGTGTAAAAAGTTACAGTATTTGCAACAACAAAAAAAGAAACTGTTTTAAAGGAGGGCGAATTCCGAAAAATTATCAGGGATATCAAATTACATGCGGCCCTTCGCTCTCTCATTCACGCGCGTGTGCTATTTGCACGCAGCACATTTGTTCTACTAGCCAAGTCGCGCGCGAGAGTGATATTATATACTCCGAAGTGAACGCGGCAATTTGAAAATGCATTAATTTGACTTTCGAAGATCTTCTTCCCTGAACACTTACGCCGAGCCCGCATGTCCTGACGCCGACGCCGTCTTCGAGCGATTTCGCGAGTGTCTTGCTTCCGGACACGTAGATTGCCTTTGAGGCATATTTCGAATGATGCCGCTTCAGCAAGTCGACGAGTACGACTGCCGGTGTGATAATGCTTCTCTGATACCGCCACAATTACATACCGTATCCTCATAATAACTCTGTCTTCTGTGGAACAGTCCAGCTCAACGTTATTGGGTTTGATATTAATAATATATCATATGAAGATACCTAGATAATGAGAGAATTAATCTATAGAATTCTCATTGCTTTTAAGGAAAGGAAGCGTACTTAACTTTAACTTAGTTTTATTTACGGTCACAAAAGTGGCACGTACATAGGATGTTCGAACGAAAGTGAATACATAAAGGTGTCTAGCGAACGGCACCTCCGCAATGTCGCCAAAGCCGAGAGTGCGCATCTTCTTGACGTACTCGGACTGCGTCTTCGTGCAATTGTTCGTGACTATGAACACCCGTTTATTCTGCAAAGACGATAGAGAAGATCTTCAACATGACCTTTTTCTAGCAAATGCAAAAAGTATATGCTTTTTGTTTTCCTATCCTATGAAACTTGAATAATAACCAATAAGATCTACATATATATACTCACCTTTTCGAGCAAGGCGCTGATTAAAGCGGTTGCGCCAGCAATCGGCTCATTGGCATCCCAGAGACAGCCTGATAAGTACGCGCTAATCTACTTTGCTCTTTTTCATTAACTTTATTGTTAATTAATCATTTGGTAACGTGCACAATATGTTTATGAAGATTTCAAACCATCAGCATCGAAGCAAAAGAAATCGTAGTCGACGAGAAGTTGATTACGAGCGAGCTTTGTCAATCCAGGCATGCTCATTGAGAAAAGAAAAATCTGATCTGAATTTTCTTTTTGAAACATTACAAAAGAAGGAGAGAAGGCGAGATTTTTTTGTAATTTTTGTAACTGAACACACTGTTCACTAATCGAATGATTTTTATAAGCAATGAGCCGTGTTGGAATCAAGCCCGGATGTCAGTGAGATAAATTGATAGCTTTAAACACGTGCGGAATGCTCGTGTATATGTATGTACATATGTTTCCATTGCGATCAAGTTTTCCTCTTCAAAAATCAACCTCACTATCTCTCAATCTTTATCAACAAAATGCCACGCGAGCAGCACGAATCGGATGAATTCAAAGAACATTAATCTTTCCTATAGAAACATCTGTCCTAATGTAGGACTGGCAAAAGGGGGAATGTAAATTTTGCGAGTAATTTTCTAACAAGGCGGGAAGAACAAATCTTTCGGAAGCAAATATAGCTTAGCTACAAGCTTTTTTTTTCTTGGCAAATAGCCAATTCCTACAGCTCAGCAAAAGTCGCCGTGAATCTCGGGATCAACGACGGGTCTTCGCCCTCCGCTCGCACCCTCTCGACGTCCTCCTCCTGATGGACGCCCGTCAGCACGAGGCACGACGAGAAGCCACTCTCGTTCGCCCACTTGATGTCCGTGTCGAGTCTATATATTCAGTCTATATATTCTATGATGGTCACGGTAAGCCGAAAACCATTACAGTAACCTGCTTCTTACTTAGCGACTTACATAAATCACTAGATATACTCGAGTTTCCAAGTCATTTGAAAAGCACATATTCATGCATGTTGCAGATTAATACTATGAAAACATAGGACGAATAAAAAAGAAAAGATGAATTTTATTGGAAAATATTAGTGTCTAATAAATTAAATCAAGTCGTATGACAAGTTTCGCCTCCTAACCTGTCGCCGAACATGATGGTCCTGTCCGGCACGAGGTCATGCCTCTGAAGGTACTCGGTAAGCGCACGGCTTGGCTTGCCGAAGACAATCGGCTCCCGCGGGTTCGCGGCGGCACGCACCGACGCGGTTATGCACCCGGTACCTGGAGTGATTTCGTAAATTTGACTGGTGTGCACCTTGTCAAGTTGACCAATTTTGCACCTCGCCAAGTTTATTGGCGTGCATTTCGCATTACAGAAAATCCAAAAGTCTTAGAAATTGCACAAGCAAATGAAAATTTGATATAAAAAAATAACAACAACAACAAACAAGCAAACATCATGAATAAAAAAGAAACAAATACTCGATGATAAACAACATACACATGACCAACAAACCTGGCACGATGAATTTGCCCGTCTTTGTCGGGAACGTTTTGTCCTCATTCATGATGAAGAAGCCGACCTCTGGATCACGAAGGTAGTTGGCGGCCTGGAATTCTAACAACTTTCGCATACTTTGTACGAACCGAATAAAGTATGCAGTTGAATTTGCTTCAAAAGATGCGATAGATAAATCCATATTATTTAGACTGATTGACTGGCAATTAAACATATTGCTGGATGAAAATAGATATTGACTGATATATATATATATATATGTAGATATTGACTATACCTTCATGATCTTAACGTATGAAACATGAGCGTCGTATCCGACGACGACGGCGGAGACGGGCGTCGAAACGTCGACCGAATCGAAGAAGGCCGCATCAACAGATGCGGGGTCTGGCTGTTAGGGAAGTCATTTTGATGTTACTTGTAGTTGTTATAATCGTTTTTAATTACTTATATACCTACATCTTTAAAGGAAGTGACGATAGAATGACTTTTTGTTCTCGTTCATGCATACGGCAATAATATATGTATATGCTACTATAGTACGGTATCAAGTGATGTTTTAGCATGACACTTTGAAAGAAATCAACGAAGAAAAATACAAAAAGAAGCCATGTTTACCCCTAGACGAATCGTTCAAAAGGGCCATGCATACCCCAAGACGAATCGTTCAAAAAGGAAATGCTTACCCCTGGACCAATGGTCTTGACGCCGGAGCCGTCTTCGAGCGACGTCGCGAGTGCATTGCTACCAAAGACGTAGATGGCCTTCGAGGCGTACTTTGGATTCCGTTTGAGGAAGTCGTTGAGCACCACCGGCGGGCAGATGATGTTCTCCTGGACGGTTATGATTGGATATTAAAGAGGCTGTTCATTGAGCATAAAATCTACCGTACTTTACTGTCTGCATCTCTCGTCTTTCATAATCTTTTCTTGGGGATTACTGTAGTTTTAGAGTCCCTGGAGAGACTAGTTAATAAAAAAAATATGTCTATTTCCGATTTGTTCTGAGTAAATCAGACGTCTGCGTTTTGTAACTACATTGATCACCTTGTCACTATGACTATCCTGTTTTGAAAGTATTGCACCAAACTACTTCTAAGTCAACCTCAGTGATGTTGCCGAAGCCGAGAGTGCGGACCTTCTTGATGTACTGCGGCAGTGTCTTTGTGCTATTGTTCGTAACGATGAAGACCCGTTTCTTCTTGAACAAAGAATGTAGAAAGAGAAAATTTTAGAATGCCATATCTTTTAATGCTTTTTTTTTAGGAATGAAAAGAATTTTTTTGCGAAAAAAACATGTGCTCACTTGTTCTAGCAACGTGTTGATCCATGAGGTTGCACCAATAATAGGATCATTCTCGTTCCAGAGACACCCTGAAACGATTGTAAATGATAATACTTTTAATGACGTCAGTATATAAGCGTATTTTCTATGATGTGTCTATACCATTTTATTCGTTATATATTAAAATAATAAGAGCGAGTTTTAAAACAATAAAATGTATATTTGATGCTGTACTGACCGTCAGCATCGAAGCAGAAGTTATCGTAGTCGCTGAGGAGCAGCTCGCGCGACAGCTTGGGCAGCAGTGTGGACATGTTATGTGTGGAGTTCCTCCTTGTTACTATTCTCAAGACACTAGCTGCTATCCTCGTTGCCACGGTTGCGAGGCGACGATGTAATTTTCTTAACAAAATTATTATTTTAATAATAAAATGAATGAAAGAAAATCTTAAAAGAATCGCCAACAATCTCCTATGCATCTGACAAATATGGCGCAGGCAGTCAGATCGCTCAATTTGCTCATTGAATTGAATTGAATTTGGCGAAGAATGAAGAAGCACATTCAATATATATTTATTATTTCTATATACATACAGATTTAAAGTAGCTGAAAAATTGATTAAAATGTTGCCTGGTGCAAAATACTCGTTCGATCAAACGCATTTGTGAACGTGAACGGTGACAGCTTAGCATTCATTAATTCTTTACTCCGGTGCAATTTCTCTATTTAAAGTCGAGCAACGTTGGAACAGTAAACATTGTGAGTGATTCGCTTAAAGTTTTACGAGAAATAGAAGACGAACAAAATGAGAGAGAAAAGGAGAAATATATATATATATATATAATGACTCATTTCGTAACGAAATCATCAAGATGTGATGGAGGTACGCATGTATTTACAGAAAGCATAGCGAGAAGGGGGGGGGGGACAAAAAATCAGAAAAAGGTGAAGGAAAGCGAACGACGGCTACACCGTTAGAGGACTCGCAAAAATCGAGAATAATGAATAACATAAAAAGCTGCTTCTTATATCATTAACATACATTATTTCTTCTTTCTTCAGCAGGGTACCGTTCGATCCGGGATGAGGAGGCTTTTCGATGACGAAATTGAGGACTAATCCAAGGCACGTACAGCTGTCTGAGCAAAAATTCTATATGCAAATGAGGTCGATCGCTATTTGAAAAACACTAATAGAAGAAGAAAATAAGCAAGAAAAACAACATGTCCATGAGGTGCATGTACAGATCGCGTTGGATACCAAAGTGTTGTGGAATGTGCTCTTAGAACAAACACAATCCATAGAGGTGCTTACAAATGCCGAGAGAACAACAATTCAGTCATATGAAACCATAGGTAAAAACCATAAAACCATCAGCAGCAGCAGCACAATATGAGCACATTACTAGAACCAACTAGACACATTCGCGCGTACTTTGGCAATGACTTTTCATCAACGGGAGCCACAGCTACTGACTGATTCATGGTATTGTTTTGGGAATATGGCTATTCATACATATACATATATGTATGTATATCAAGGCATGAATATTGCTGTCATCTGACATGATATTTACTGGAAAAAAGATTAATGGTATGAATTGATAAGATAATCAAGATAATTTGATTACACAGAAATATTAAATAATTTGATCGTAGAAGAATCTATACATGTAAGTGGAGAAGAAACTGGAAGAAAAACATGTAAAATACAACTTGTGATGGCTTTGTTGCTTGACTAGCATTGTTCAGAGGTCGAGCGACGGCGTTGGCGGGAGTGGCTAAATATTCACATGTTATTTCAAGCTCATAATAAATAGACCTGCAAAAATGTACATACTTTGGTGCACAAGCATACCATTCATCTTAATTCATTTGATTTGTGATCTTGAACACTTATTTGTCTGCCGTCGATTGAGATGTCTACAGAAAATGGTATCGATTAATTAGATGGTTGTCAGTGATGAAGACCTCCTGTAAGATTTGTCATTCGTATCTCTCCTATTTTTGAAAGCTTTCCTCATTTTGGTTGTCTATTATACTTTAGATGTAAGCGCTAACCATTTCATTTCGAGTGGCTTGCTTTTCCACATGAGTGCGAATACATACATAGGTGGGGGTATGGGAATGAGAGATGGCTTATAATGTGTGCTATTTATCATTTTTTTTATTGATTTATTTATATACCGTTTTTTCTCAATTATTGCCCCGGGGGTTCTATTTTCAATACCCCTGCGAGAGGGGGTACTATTAGAGAGGGCGGTGGGGTTCTATTAGAGGGAGGGGTAGTATTTTTCAATGTGATTGACTAAACGTTTGATAACAACATTTTATTCTCAAAAAACGAAGAATTACAGCTCAACTCCAATGGAATCTTCTCTGGAATATCCGTTTTACCGTGGATTTTGAATGAATTTGCAATCAGTTCTTTGGGAAGAGCATCCCATACCTCAAGCATAGATTCCAGGTACGACTTTAATAGACAATTAGGAGGGCACTATTGGAGGGGGGGGGGTTCTATTAGAGGGAGGGGTACTATTTTTCAAAACGCTTGCGAGAGGGGGGTACTATTAGAGGGGGGGGTACTAATAGAGGGAGGGGCACTAATAGAGAAAATACGGTATACATCGTTAAGATGTGACTACATTAAGTATAATAATCAATCGAGAAATGGTTGTAAACACCACCTTCTTCTTCGGTGGTCCAAGTAGTCGTTGTCGGTTGAGCGTGCCGCTCGGAGTGGAGTGGCCACCATCGATGCCGTGGCTGCTGCCAGCGCCAGTGGGCGAAAGCACTGCCGCGTCAGAGGCATGCGGACGCGCCGGGAGGGGCGGCGCCGCTTCGGCCGGTAGCACTGGTCGCCGCGAGATGGCGCGGTACTTGATCTCTGCAATGACGTCATACAAATTGGCGCTGCTCAAATATCAAGCTGTATGTTAGCAATTTGCACAGATTTGTAGCAAAATTGCAATTCTTCACAACAGCATGCTGTTGATAAGGTACTTGGGTAACAAAGTATAAATAGTAATTATGAATCAGTAAAATGAGTGTATTCGAGGAATGCGACCACTGATGAATTATGCGTGATATTATCACACTTTACACTTACATACATATTTGCCCGCGGCGCGTTTGTGCGTGCGAACGGCGAAATAGCACGTGTGTATGAGCAGGGTGAACGCGCGGCAATTTGAACGTGCATTTAGTATATGATTATTCTACCCAGTGTGATCACCTTTGTTAAAATATGCACATGGACGAACTCTCAAATTGGTCATCGATCGAGCCATTCGTCTCGCGCGGCAGACGCGACGCGACCGAGACGCGTGCCGGCGAGATGGCTGCGGAGGCAGGCGACGACGCGGAGGACGTCGCCAGCACGTCCGTGTACAGCTTCAGGTTGCATGTCTTCAATTTATACATACTTCGCTTTTTTCGCAATATTGTAATTCACGTTCATTAAATTTGCATTGGCTTATACTGAGTTGCCACATACATACAGAAGATAAGTAATAATAGTAATAATAATACTTGAAAAAAAACAACTCAATATCCTCTTGCCTGCATGATAGGCTGAGCAGATTGCGCTGCAAAATCACACGCCGACTCACGAGGACTAAAAAATTCATGTAATTGTGGCTTTAAAAACAAATTATTTATTTTGTTTAAAATTTTCAATACAACCAAAAGCTTTGGTACCGACTCTCCAAGGTTATAGTAGTACATATTATTGCAAGTGTAGAGCGGCGAGAAGAAAAGGGAAAAAGTGCAGAAAAAAAAAGAAAGATGTCACAGGAAATGATGGATGACTCGCGAACCTCTTCGACATGGCATTCATGATGATGTTCGTCGACTTGCGCATGATTTTCATGCGCTTCGCCATCGTCGTCTGCAAGGCGGCGCCGCCCGGCACATGAGCGGCACTTTAATTTTTGAAAACAATTAAAATTTCTTTTTCGTTTTCTTTTTATTTGACTTGTTTTCCTACTTAATACCTTATATATATATATATATACATTTATATTTATATATATTTAAAACCAATTTATCATTGCTATTTGCTGATAATAAATTTTTTTAACTAAAAATGTTAGCCATTGTCACGTACGCCTCGTTGATGGTGAGAGTTGACGAGCTGCGATTCGAGTGACTTTCGATCGACGCATCCTCGGGCAGCATCGTTTCCTGTTTAATTTCAGGCTCTTCTTATTCAATCGATTTATAAAAAAAATCTACTGCATTTTTACATATCTTTTCGTCAACAATTCAATTTCTACACAAACTCTTCATTATTTCTCTCCTTCTTTTTTGAATGAATTAAATAAAGTTAATTATTCTGTTCAAATTAATTTTCTCGAAAAAAATTTCATTTAAATTATTTATTAATTAAATTAATTAATTAATTAATTAGTTTACCTCGACGGCGCCAAACTTGTTCTCGACGTATGCCTTGTGCTCTTTGTAAGACGCGACCAGATGATCGTGCATCTTGTCATTTGCTTGCTTGTGCGCGTAGATCGCAAACTCGACGAGTACGACCTGAGAATAGTAGTCGTCGTATAATACAGTATGACGCGCACCCACGTACGCACCGAAAATAACTTGATGAGAAAGAATCTTGTCCTATGTATATTATATATGTCGCTCGCAAACTCGACCAGTACGACCTGAGCATGCGAGTCGCATGTATGTAGGCAAATTTGTATGTATGTAGCAACTTTTACCCATGGGTGAATAAATGTGTTCACCCATGCATTCCATTCATTCACTTTCATGCATCCCAAATGGTAAAATCGTTATGGACGAGAACGCACCAAAACTATTCAAGCTATTTTTATATCTATGAGAAATATCTCTTCGAAAGTGAATACATATATCATTAAAATAATATATTACATATACACCAATATATGTACAATCTTTGCAGACAGAATGTGCACAAAGATGCTTCTGCTGACCTGGCGTATAATGAGATCACGAAGTCGCTCAACGAGCTTGCACTCGTCCTCCGTCGACTCGGCGAGAGCTTCAGGCAGAAAGAAGGGCTGAAGTGGTGTGTAAGTTTTTGTTGTATTCAGAATAAAAGGATTTATATTAGGAAGAAAACGGAAGGGGTTGCATCATTTCGTATTTATTTTTCATATATTTATTAATAAAAGAGCCCAAGTGTAGTGTATGAGAGGAGAGGCAAGGCGGACGAGAGGTTTAATAGAGAGAATGGAGAAAGGCGACCGGTTGACGAGTAAGAGAAGGAGCGAAGTGATGCGATCTCGCAGGTTAGAGGCTGATATGCATTATGAAATGGGCGAAACTAGTATATGCTAATGAAGCAATAACGAATCTAACACAATGGAACGTACGCACGGAGTCCAGATCAAACAAATGTACATTGTATAAAATAAATGTATGTATATACATACACCAACTACACAGCCACAAAAGTATAATAATTAGAATTAGAATAATTAGAAGAATAATTAGATCAATTAATTAGAAGAAGATGAAGACAAATGAGAGATATATAGACACAAAAACGACGACTACCTCATAGTTGGCGATGCCGCCCATGACCTTGGCCGAGGTGATGCCTGTGACAAGGCGCGCGACGTCGTGCGGTGGCACGCTCGGGTCAGCGAGGAGGGCGCGAGAGGCTGAGAGGAGCCGGCCGTTGACATTCTGTAGGTAGGATGAATACGGATTGATAGGTGGATGGATAATATACAAATGAGAGTTATTTAAATTCATAGCTATAAAATATAAAGTATATACAACAAATTACAAAGCTCCATCTGATCGCACCCAAGAACTATCATGAAATTCGCAAGCGCTTGAATCGAGAAAATGAGGAAGAAAAGTTATCGGAGACACGGAAAATGAACTCTCCATGATTTTTAACGCACCTCCATCTGCGGGATGGCGAGCTGCAGTGGCGTCTCGAGGTGTGCTTCGGACACGGAGACGACCTAGTGAAACGAGGAGGTATTTCGTAATTACATATGTTTCGTATTGATTGTTTTCTATATCAAATATCTAGCATAGGCAAATGAATAGTAAAGCAACAAAATAGAAAGAACTATAGTTACATATCTCGACCTTATCATTCCGTAGATAGCATATCGACTTTATTTTTGATTTAATTTTTAATTAACTAATTCAATTAATTAACCTGGCTGAATCGTAGGATCGATGGAAGGACGTCGGCGGGCACGACAAAATGGCGCTCCGAGTAGCTGCACATTGTGTCCTTGCACAGCTGATTCGCGGCGTACTTGCACCATCGGCCCTCCTTGTTGCGGAAGACGCGAGTGTACTCGAACTTTTGGATCTGGAAGAATTCGTAGAGAAATAGGGAAATGAATGCAAAGAAATAGGGAAAGATAGAAAGAGATGGCGAGAAAAGGACAAACAGAGAGAGATAGATAGAGACAGAGAGACAAAGACAGAGACACACAGAGAAGTAATGACAGTAGAAGAAAAAATTCACATCTAATATCATGGAGACGAGAGCAAAATCGGAAAACACTTTGCACAGTTTGTTCCCACACTATCCGTTCTACAATCTCGCCTTCGGTATGATTGTCTCTGTTTCTTCATCCATATCTTCCACGACATCATGATATCTTTTGCTGATAACAGTGGCTGCACTAAGATGACTAATAACCTCGGCAAATAAGTCGGACAACTCTCATATCTGTTATGTATAAGTTGTGTAAGTCTCTAGCCAGCATCCTCGCAAAAGGTTCGCTTTTCAAAATGCGAATAAAAAAGATGTGGACGGGTGGGCGGAGCTTCTTGTCTTATTAGTGCAGGCATCTCTTTCAAGTCGTCACCAACATGATAGTTCTGGTAGTAGCCCTTGATCGCGTCGCTGCCGAGCTCCTCGTCGAATTCGGGCTTATTGCCGATTGGCGAAAGACTCGTGACCTACAAAGAGAGAGAGAGAGAGAGAGAGAGAGAGTGCGAGAGAGAAAGAGCGAGAGATAGAGACAGAGACATGGAGAGATAGAAAGAGCGAGAGATGCAGGAGACGCAGGAGACGAAGGGCAAAGGTTATTAATATCAGCATCATTGAACGCAAAACCACAACAATAGGGAGAAACGACCGCTCAAGGGGCAGACTGATTTGAACTGGCGTACGCCACGAAATATGCTAATGTGTAACAAAAATCACACCGAGCAAAAAAAAAAAGCCATTCATGGAATGCACAAGTCTGGGCACTACAAGTAGAGTGCACTGCGAAATAGAATACAAAGAGAAGAAATGAGATGTGAGGGGAGCCATCATGGCAGGGAGAGCTAGAGAAAGAGAGGATGAGAGCGAGAGAGAGAGAGTGAGAGAGCGAAAGAGAGAGAGAGAGAGTGATCAACTAACCGTTATAAGGCGTCGTTGATCTTCGTGCTCGAAGATGCTCGCCTGCGCAGCGTCGATGATGCGCGCGCCTTGGTATGTCTGGGAAGAGAAGACATATTATGGACGGGTGGGCGGAGCTTCCCGCCCTAGTAAGATTAGAAGCCCCGCCCACCCGTCCACTTTTTTAATTCCTACTTTTTGAAAAGCCAACCTTCTGCATGCGTTCGCTGAACTCGGTGAGCCGCTCTAGCGCATTGCCACGGTACACGTACTGCTTGCCGCGGAGAAAGGGCGGGAAATCCTGTTTAAAAAAAAAAAGGAAATTTAAATATTTTTTTCTTTTTTTTAATATACGGTTTATCTTAACAGTTCTATTATAATAAGAAAGCTGAAGCGAGGTAGGCCGGCTATGAAATGGCGGGACGACTTTACCAAGATCTTTTGTGCCAACTTCCTCCACCATGCATCAAATCCCCAAGAATGGCGAAGGCTCATGGCGCTCCATGGAATCCATTAACCCATTGAAATAAAGCATTGATTGATTAAAAAAAAAGAATGTTGAAGAAGAAGAACCGACCGATCCCTTGAAGCAGACGAGATAGTAGAAAGGATGCCCTCGAATGCCTTCGACAATCAACGCGTACAGCTTGCTCTGTTCCTTCTGAAGGAAGAAAGGAAAAAATTTTTTTAAATAAAAACAAGAAAACAATGTTGCGAGATATTAATTGAGAAAGAAAGGGATTTGATAGAGAGAGAGAAAAAAGAAGAAGAAGAAAAAGACGAGGACATACTGACCAAGATCTCCGATGCCATCTTGTAGTCGACGACCGTTGACTTGTAGTAGGGAAAGAGTTGCCCGTAGACATGCACTGCCTCCTCCCACAGCTTTCCCTGTAATTATGACTACTGTGCTTAAGGGAGGGCGATCACCGAAATATATGTATTTACAATGCAATTTCGAAGCGCCGAGTTCGCCATGTGAGTACTCACTCTCATTATCGCGTGCTATTTCGCAGGTCGCACTAACCTGCAACTAGAAAATAGCACACGCGAACGAATGAGGGAGGGTGCAATGAGCCGCGCGGCAGTTTGAGATCTCACATACATAATTTTACCGTGTCGGCTTCCTTTCACATCTCCTCAGCAAAATGAGACAAAATGAGAGTCATAATAACCTCCGAGTACAACTTGGCCACTTCGCTGAGCAGCGCCGCCTTCAGCTGGCGCTCCGTCGCACAGTTGCGATTCTTGTTGGTGGAGACGACGAACTCGGGCAGCTCCTTGTTCTCCCACTAAAGAAACAGCAAAGCGCATGTTTTGGCGGGAAAAATTTGGCGGGAAAACAATTTAGGCCTGAAAACAGTTTAGGCGGGAAAACAGTTTTGTCGGGAGAAGTTTTGGCGGTAAAAGTAAAAATAATAATAAGATCACACACTGACGCTAGTCATGTCCGCATGGATGCGTAGCGTGTTCGCCGCCTCGATCCAGTTCTCGTACTCGAGATGCGACTCGTAGAGCATGTAGACGTATCTGATCGCCAGCTGCTGCTGCTCGTTCTGCTCGTAGGCGCGCTAGAAAAGAATTTTTTGCGTTTTAAATTATCGTTTAAAAGAAACTTTCTTTTTTAGAAGCATTTTTCGTAGTATCTTTCTCCCTCTATAGAACCCCTCCTCTAGTAGTGCGTCTCTCTCGCAAGGGTGTTGAAAATTTTTTAAGCTCGGGTGGTACTAATAGAGAAAATACGTTATTCAAATTTTCGAATGTTTTACAATTAGTCTACATAGTTCTAGCTAGTTTATAGACTAGATGTAAAAGAAGCAGAACCCAGCTCACCAATAACTGCACGATGATTCGCATGCGATTCTCGGCGTTGTCATCGACGTCGCGCAGATGGCGCAGCTCGAAGAGCAGCCCGAGTACACGGTCAACTTGCGAGACGAACTTGGCCGCCGCCACCGTCCACATCTCGTTGTCGGGGCTGAAGACGAATGATTTTTGTGTGCCACTTATTAAAATGTTACTCATCAAAAACTCGAAAATGTCCGAAGAATTCCCGCTCACTAACACAAAAAAAACACACACACACACACATAAACAATTAAAGGAGAGCAACTGGAAAAAGTCAAGAAAGTTGATCTACTAGCTTATTCAACAAACTTATGTACTCGCTCTTGCTCTTCCGCCGTTCAGCCAAATTGAAGATGGCAACAACAAAAAAAAGTCGTCCGCTCGGAGCCGTATTCTCAAACTCGTGGGCATTGGGCATACCTAAGATGTTGCTCGAGGAAGTGAATGAAGATGTCGCGGAACGAGCGCTGCCCTCGCTTCTCGATCGCGATCTGATGGTCGAGTTGGAGGAAGAGCTCGCGAGACGTCTGAAAACTTGCCGCCTAATTAATATTATTATTATTTATTAGAATTTTTTATTCTTAAATATGTTATACCTACAAAGAAACGGTGCAAATAAAAAGGGAACTATTAGCTAAACTGCGTATTTGGTCTACGGGTCAATTACTATCCACGATTACTAGCAAACTACTATATTTACATTACGGGCTATACATTACTGGCTTGCTATACATTACTGGCTTGCTATACATTACTGGCTTGTTATATGTAGACTACTTGTTTTCTATACATATTTACAGTATACTGATATAGCCGTCAACCTTGTTAAAGTTGCGTCGGGTCAATTACTATCACTATTACTAGCAAACTATATCTACATTACTGGCTTGCTATATCTAGACTACTAGCTTTCTATACATACGTACGGTACTGATTGAGCGCCAACCTTGTTAAAGTTGCGCGAGCGCGCATCCGACACCGAGTACTCGGTGACGATCATATCGCAGATCATCTTGATGATCTCGCCCTGCTCGCGTCGCGCCGTCAGCGACACCTGCACAAACTCGCGCACCATGCCCGGGATGTGCAGCATCTTTTGGGCGGCTGCAAAGAAAAATAAAACAATTCTCTCTTTCTCTCTCTCTCTCTTCTTTTGTTCTTCATAATTCTTTGGTTTTAATATATTTTTTTTATCTTTTCCTTTTCTTTTGTATTTTATTCTTTCTACATTAATTTCTTACAACAAGCAATTCTAATCTCTTTAAATATGCGATAACGTTATTTAGAAAAAAATAATAATGAGACTAAATGAATCTCTTTTCTCATTTTGAGAGGCAATTCTTTGAATTTTTTCTAGTAGAAAGGAAAAAAAAGAGAAAAAAGAGAAAGAGGAATAAGATATACGGACGCGACAGCATAAACCACATGGAGCGCAGCTCGCACGTCGCCTTGAGAATGAGCTCTTCTGTCTCTTTTGCACTCCCGTGGAGGTCCTCCTGCTGGCTGACTTGAAGAATGAACGCGATCAGCGACAGCATGTATTCACGCCATACCTATTTGAGTAGGCATAAAAATCATTAATTAATTAATTATTGGTTAAGTGTTAAAACCATTCAGGACCAGCTCTTCTTAAAAGTGGATGGTGAAAAGAGACTCCTCGCCTCTACGAAGCGTTGACTGTCGCAGGGGTCTGCTTTCATGACGTGGGATCAGGGCATAACTTGTGTGGGTATAGCTACTGGAACGTTGTTTTTGGTACCCATTTGATTCGTGGGGGGGGAGCTTGAATGATTGGAGTCGAAAATATTTGTCGAAAAGGAGCCGAAAAGAGGAGTTGAAAGGAGGAATCGAAAAGTAGGTGTCGAACGTAGGAGTCGAAAAGGGGAGTCGATAAAAAGAGAAGTGGGGGGAAAACCTCAGTGAATGCACTGCCGTCCGCGAGCGAGCGATGAATCGCCTGGACGTAGAGCAGCAGCTGATAGATCACGCTGAAAACAAGAGAGTAAAAAGAAAGAAAGAAGAAAAAAATATGAGAAGTGAAGAAGACTGAAATGGAACACAACACTTGAATGGAGTACAATAGAATTTAGGCTACGTCATATATGCCCTTTTTTTCTTCTTCTTCTCCCTCAACGATGCCACATGAATAAACAGACGCCAGTTTCATTCATATTTCTTCATACTTTTTTTCACATCAAAAACGCTAGCTAAAATGACTGACTACCTTGCGTGAGTAAGGTATCCAGATGATGAAAAAAATGCATGCGAAACCATGATCTAAACTCACCAGCCATTGCCAAAACGAACAGCATAGTCATGCCTTATTTATGATGCAAGTCTGCTTTTCTCTCCTGTCCATCGGATTATCACATCAATTTTGTTTGGTTTTCAAGGACACCCGCGAGTCAGACAGTCAAATTTCCATGAATGTGTTAGGCGCATTCAAGGGATGATCCGAGAAGTCTGTGCAATGAAGACACAGATGAACTATTGGTACTTGTGCTCTCTGTAGAGAGAGAGAGAAAGTGAGAGAGTGAAAAGGGGAGAGAAAAAAGGAGAGACTGAGAAAGAAAGAGAGAGAAAGAAAGCGAGAGAGAGAGAGAGAGAGAGATGTTTGGGTGGGGGCAACAAAGCATTCCTTCATATGAGTGCTGTAGCATCGAAATTTTCGTTTTCACTCACAATAAGTAAATAAGTGAGCAAATACGGTTTAAAATTTCTCAAAAAAAATTAGCGTCAAAATAGTATGTAGATGTGCTGTCACCAGATTATATCCGCAACATTTCCAATGGCTCTTTCTCTCTCTCTCTCTCCCCCCCCCCTCTCTAGCTGTTCGAGCAGTTTTTTTTGGCGGTGCTTACAGCACATTGCTCTGCTTACTGGAGTTATCTACATCAATGAATACGTGCTTTGTCTAGGACAAGGAATACTTTAGCTTTTTTCAGTTTTTGCTCTCCCGATTTCTTTTGGTCTACCCGTGATCTACAACTCTTTCTCGGCTACCTACCGATTGGTGTCACGAATCATCAGCGTCCATGTCGGTGAGTAAGCGCCCGAGCAGAGGAGATCGCGAACCATGCCGAGCATCTCGAGCACCACGTCCAGCTGTCGGGGCTCGTTGTCCTGAGCATGAGCATGCGATGAACACGAATTCAAGTATATTATATATTAGTTAATTAATCAATTAATCAAGTAATTAATTAATTAATTATTATTTATTTGCTTATCTATACATTTATGTACATATAAATATTTTTCATTATAGATTTCTGCCCCACATCGTAAAAAGTTTTTGATTTCAGAAAAGCTCCAAACCGAGATGTAGGCCTTGAAAACGGAGGCGGATGTGTGGTGAAGCAGCGTGATGACCAGGGTGTAGATGTAAGCTCGAGCATCATCCACCTGACAATGATCATAGAATATAGTTTTTGAGAGAAGACAACTAGAGACAATCATTTACCGCTTTTGTTACAAGGCAGAATGACATGCTTATGAAAGTCTCGTAATTTGAATACACTTTTTGAGAAAACAACGAAGATACAACCACTCCCCAGGGCTGTTACAAGGTAGAATGACATGCTTTTGAAAGTCTCATTATTTTTGTCTCACTTTGGAGGGCAAGATACTGGCGCTGATGAAGCTGGCCGTTCGAACCACCGTTCTCAGACAGGTGGTGACGATGAGCTCGAGCTCGCTTGACATGCCAATGTTGACTCCGCCCTTTTCCTGGAAATATCGACTATTTAATGTATGACGTCATCTTAATGAAATGATGTATGTATGTCTATGAATATGCTCATAATAGCTCAGATATTGCTGCTTATTGACTACTATAATTTTATTACGACCTTGGTCGGGAAAAGCTTTTCGATCAGCATAAGCAACGTCTTCACGCAGTACGCCGAGCGTTGTGTCTTCTCTCTGAAATGTTTAGCGCATTGATACGGCGAGTTCGGAAAAATGTTATTTTCAAATGCCCGTCACGCGGGAAATACAAATTTTCAAAAAAAAAATTAATTTACTTACTGGCTATTGTTCGACTCTTCGTCGAGCTCCATCAACTTGAGGAGGGTCCGCAAGTAGGTGGGCAATAGCCTTTCTCGGCATTGTTCCATCTGTGTGAGAGTGAGATAGTGAAATGGGCGAGAGAGAGTAGCCGAACAAAAACAATTGTATTCAAAGAAATTGTAGCTTTTATGATTTATAAATGTTTTTTCAATATGCTTTGTAAAAAAAAATGTTCCATTGTTGACCATGAAAAGAGGCGTCTGTATGAGTTGATCGATGAAGGCCACCTTCTGCCGCTCAACCACCATACTCGTGCAGTTCTCGAGGATAAAGTTGAGAAATGTCCTGAAATGTTTTAGCACGTTGAACAGGTGATAAATCCAAGACATAACTATCGATTAAATTATTTGATTTAAAAATAACAAAACAAAAAAAGCATAATCGCATACGTGAGAGCCAACGGATCGTAGAGTCCGCGACACTGCTTGAGCAGCGTATTCTGGAGGCCGATGATCGTGCCGGTCACCTCGCTCTCCTTGCTCTCCGAGCTCTGCTCCGACAGCGTCGAGAAGCGGCGAATCTGTTAGAAGTAGATCAAACGACAAACATCACAGATCAAAGTTCGCCATGCCATCGTTTCCCCAATTGCTCCACGCACACTAAGGCTCATTTTAAAGGAGTATTTTCAGTAGCTCCAATTGCTGTTCTCTTCCGGGTAACGACTATAGAGTGAGCAACACAATACATACATGCGTGGTTCGCACACGGAAAGAAATAAGATCAAAGATCAAAGATCAAAGACCAAAGATCAAAGATCAATGATCAATTCTGCTGCCTGACATCAACGGCCGACATGAAGAGTGGCGTAACGAAGGCCGGGAGATACTTAACGGCCATGTTCTGAATGGCGGCCAGCTCGGCCGACTCTTCGGCGACCAGCTCGGCGATCGAACGGAACAACGTGTCGAGTGCCGTGCCGCATGGCGAGCGGCCGACGTCGCCTAGCCTGAAGGAAGAACTTTGATCTTTGATCTTTGATCCTTGATCATACATAATATCGAATGCCAAAAATTATCATCCCATAGAGAGAAGTAACACAAAAGTCTTTTAAGCATTAAAGAATAGATGGCGTCTTCTGGAGTGGTCAGAAGTTCTATTCTCTTCTTTTTTTGTTTCTCTGTCTAGCCAACGGAATCCCAAATGTTTAGCCAACGGAAGGATGAAATTATTGGCAACATTTGAGGCATAACTGATATCACGCAACCTAAAAAGAGGTCTGAAGAATAAGATTTGAAGGAAAGCAAACGTAAAGAAGCAAAGCGAGCACACTGCGCATGGTAAGCGGGGATCGAAACCGAGCATATTTCCTAATTCTTCTCTAAACACTTCGTATAGAATATGGCATTCCCATGCGGATAAAAGTTCCCCGATTGCATGCTCACATTCCTCGAGGATCAACTGAAAGCCATGCGTGCATCTTCATCACACAGAAGCGTCAGCGAGGTTGAGGAGAGGAAGAAGAAGAAGAAGAAGAAGAAGAAGAAGCAGAAAATGACATCATCTCCGCATATTTTCTCGGATCGACTGGCGCACTCCGCGGCCGCTGCTGCTTGGCCCTGAAGGCGCCGCGTCTTTGCGGCGCAATGCCCTGGCGCATTTTGAGATTGAACCGAAGCGGCCGAATGCTATCGACGCTGCAAAAGCGCGTTGCTTGTCATTCGCATGCACGCGCAAGTGTATCGAGCCATGGATTAAATCAACGAATATGTATGCATACGCATGATTCTTCTTTCAATCATTTTATTCCATTGTTCATAACAATCAAATGGCTTTGTCGACGTGGTCGGCCTGATCACACGAAAGATCAAACTACAAAAAAATGATCTATTGCCAGCAGCAAACATTTTGAACTCTCGCTGTCGTCCTAGTGAGATAGAGCAGGCGGGAGTTTGTCCGTTTGATCTACAGAAAGAAACGTGGTGTCTTGACACCACCATACCCTCAGTGTTCTTCGTGTGCTCGGCCTGAGTTACTTGATACACTCCCACTCCAAGAACCCAGTATTCTTGGAGAGAAGAGGAGACCCAGTTCTCCTTTCCTTTTCAATACATGTTCTCTAATAACAAGTATTTCGTCACCTTGAACCATTCAATGATTCTGTGTTGTGACTCCACTTTCTTCCTCCGTTTTTCAGGATGGACGATGAATTCGGACCAGAGCCTCCTCCTTCAAAGGATCCTACAGCCTCTCTCGTTGACTACGACGATGATGTCTTAGACGAGAAGGAAGAATTTGAAGGAGAAGAGGAAGAGGAATACGAGGAGGAGCCTCCACCTCCTTCTGAGAGAAAAAGTATTCTTTCAAGAAGAATACCCAAGATTTCTTCATTCTCAGATGCAGGTTAACCTTCATTACTTTTGAGAGTTGGTAACCTAACTTGATCTACATTCACACTTAATTTACAGTCTCGGAACTACCACCAGCTCCAGAAGTGGTAGACAAGAAGAGGAGGACACGAGTCAAGATTCCGGAGACGGAACTGGAGGAGTTCGAGGGAGCGGCCGCAGGTTCTTTTGTGCCGGCCTCTGAGAGGGATGCACTCTTCGGCAGTTCCCCTCTTCTCTGCACTCCCCTTTCTCTGGCCCCGGCAATCGATGATGAATGGAAGACAGGTTAACATCGTTTGTAACATAGTTCTGTTTTCACAATATGACAGAGTTTAAATACTACTGTTAATCGAAAGATCATCATGTTTTCTCATATCTTAGGAATGGGATATCGCCTTCCTCTGGGCGAGCCGTGTCTCTTCTCCCTGCACGAACTGACCGCGAACATGATGAACGCCACCGCCTTCGCTACATCGGCGATTAAGAAGAGCGACGTTGGCGCAGCAGTTGGATATCTTCGACTGGCTGGCAGATTCTCTTCAATCCTGATGCAGGATATCACTGCACTCAGAAGAGAGCGTGCACTTCGGTAATCAAGTTATATTGACAATATGTTTGCTCTTCCTTTTCATTGTCAATTTACTTACTTATCGAAGAAGTGAAATTTTTTTTCAATTTTTTAGTTCTCTCCACATCGATCCACGCACAGCTCTCCCACAGTATCGAGCTGCGCCGACTGAGAAGACTGGAATCGTGCCAAGATTCTCTACAGAAGAAGTTCGCCCGCCACTCTTCGGGCCCCTCCTGATGCAAGAACTTCAACGAGCATCTCCAGCCAATGAAGTGCGGCGGAGTCTGGCGACCCTTCAACGAACAACTCCTGGACGAGCGGCAAATACTTCTACCAGGCAAGAATCTTTCAATTCAACCCGAATAGATCTAAACTGTGGGAATCTAAACCTCTCTGCATGGACTGATATCACTTCGGATAATGTGGTCCTAGAAGCAGTAAGGGGTTATCGGGTACCGTTTGCGCGTAAAGTTCCAAGTTGCCATGCTGATAATTGGCCATCTCGAATCCAATCAGCTTCCACAACCGCTTCCCTCCTCCTAGAGGTTCAGGCTTTACTTGCTAAGGGTGCCATTGAAGTTACTGAAGATATTTCCAAAGTCTGGGTTTCTTCAATCTTTGTGATCCCTAAGAAGGATGGTGGAAGACGCACAATAATTAATCTCAGCCCGCTGAACCGTTATATGCTTTGTGAACATTTCAAGATGGAACACATTGAAATGGTACGTGACATGGTTGAGAGGAATTTTGTCTGCGCTAAATTGGATCTTAAGGATGCTTACCATAGTATTCCTATTCATCCAGACCACCGAAGATTCCTATGTTTCCGAGTGGATAACATCTTATACAACTATCGGGTTCTCCCTTTCGGGCTTTGCACGGCCCCTTGGATATATACCAAGGTCATGCGACCTGTGGTTGAACGTATTCGTTCTTGGGGTATCCGTTGTGTTATCTACCTTGATGACCTGTTCCTAACAGCAGAGTCAGAAGAAATTCTGAATGGTCATCTTGAACGTGTGATTTCTTTGATCGAATCCCTCGGTTTGCAAGTAAACTATGAGAAATCTTCTCTCGTTCCCCAGAAGAAAATCGAATTTCTCGGAATCGGTATTGATACCCAGGAAATGGTATTCTTTGTTCCCCATTCAAAGATCGACCGTATGAAAACTCATGCCTGAGCCATGAAATTGAAAGGCAGAGTCAAGGGAAGGGAATTAGCAGAATTTCTGGGGAGAGCGAATTCTCTTGCAATCGCATCTCGCGCTTCGGTTCTTTTTTCTCGCAACCTGCAAAGGCAGTTAGCACCTCTGATCCGCAATCAGTCCTATGAATCAGTACTGGAATTTTCCGCACAATCACTACAGGATCTATCCTGGTGGTGCGATACAGTATCTAAATTCAGCAGGGAACACATTATTACCCCCGGACCTTCGATCATCCTTACTACGGACGCATCAGGTGACGGATGGGGAGCGGTTTGCTGTGGTATAAGCACAGGGGGTCGATGGAGAGAAGACGAATTAAATAAGCACATTAATGAGAAGGAACTCCTGGCATGTTGGCTGGGCATTAAGGCTTTTGCAGCCCAGTTGCGCAACAAGGTTGTCACATTACAAATGGACAATACGACTGCCATTTCTTACATCAACAAGATGGGTGGCACTCGTTCCTTCTTCTTACTGTCGCTTACAAAAGAGATTTGGGAATGGGCGTGGAACAATGACACTCGTTTTGTGGCCACACATATTCCAGGAAGATTGAATCATCAAGCAGATTATGAGTCCCGTCAATTCAGAGAAGAATGGTCGTTAGATCCGATCATTTGCGACCATCTCTTTTCTATGTACGGAGAACCCATGATTGATCTTTTTGCTAAATACACGCTGCGCAACATTCTTTTCCTGGAAGCCTGACCCTGAAGCTTTCGCAGTAGATGCATTCGCAAAAAACTGGAAAGGGCTTGAGGCGTACGCCTTTCCGCCGTTCAATCTAGTTATGCGAACTATTCGGAAGGCAATGACTGATGGAGTGCAATCATTGTTGCTTGTAGCACCAGACTGGGGTTCACAAGCATATATGACACTTATTCCAGTCAAGGCATGGCAGTCATCTACGCTGATAGATCTGCAGAGAGAGCCTCCAAGTCTGAGCAATTTGGTGGGAATGCCCCACCCGTGCCTGTCATCCCCACACTTCCGTCTTCGAGCATGGAAAATCTTGCCGGTCAGTGGGTGCATTCAGGCATTTCAGAGACAGCAGCTGCTTACGTATTGGATTCCTGGGCTCCTTCAACTAGGAAACAGTATGATTCATTTGATTGTTATGAACAATGGAATATAATGTGATATTTTGCTAGACAACAACAGTTGTTGAAGTAAAATATTTATTATATATCATTGTGAATAACCACGTCGACAAAGCCATTTGATTGTTATTCACAATGATATATAATAAATATTTTACTTCAACAACTGTTGTTGTCTAGCAAAATATCACAATATATGTGCATACATACATACATAGTCATCACACATCAGTAATAACACTATGTTTTTTTTTTCATCCTTCCACTCTCTTTTCCTACTTTTTAAAAATTGTTAGTGATAAATTATTCTATAGGCCGCAATTCTGTTAGTGATTTCTTATTCGACATTTCCACAGTTGTTTGGCGGCTATCTCGAGAGCATCTTACATCTAGTGCATGATGAATTGTAACTGGTAGTACATACTCTATTTCATGCCAAAGTCAAGGATGTTGTCCGTTACTACAAAACACGGCAGAGTGCTGCTAGTTGAGTGTGACGCTGCCAGCCATGGCTTACCGTTCGGCGACATGATACGACTGCGCGACAGCGGAAGCGAGCCAGCCGAGATGCCGGAGGGCCGCTTTGACGGCCTCGAAGCGCGTCGCGTCTCGCCTGCGCACCGTCGACGTCAGGCAGCGTAGGATGCGGCTTTAAAGGAGTTACGATCTCTAGTATTTATATATGGTCGCATATTAATAAAGGAAATATATACCCAAGTGTCTACGAATTATTTCTGAATTGGCACTTATGTTTTTATAAATATATTTGTAGAAAATAGTAATTTAAAAGATTAATTAATAAATTGCAATTGTTTAGCGCACAATGCTGCAGTCGCGTGCGTAATCTGCTCGGCGTGCGCGTCGAGGCGGCGGCGGAAGCGTACGAAACGTGGCTGCTCATGGACGACCAGGACGTGCACGACGACGTCGAAGACCTGGAACATGTAGGCAACAACAATAACAATATGTATTGATTGATTTGTTGATTGATTTATGGACTCATTTGTTGACTGAATCATCGATTTGTATGCCTGGATACATATGAAGGAAGATGAAACAAAATTCTCATTGGAAAAAATGACTGACATTTTCCTCCAAATCTGGCCGTTCGTCCCAGATGTTGAAGAGGCTGTCGATGAGCATTGGCGCAAGATGGACAATCTGGAAAAGGAAATGATGGATGCTCTCGCCTCTGAAACAGGTATTCGACACACATACACAAAGACACCTTGGAGACTTTCGTACACTCTTGTCGCAAGTTGAGTCATCTAATTAGAGCAAGTGAGCTGAAAGGAAGAGATACAGAGAGAGAGAGAGAACAGAAAGGAAGAAAGACAGAGAGAGAGAGAGCAGCAGAAAGAAGGAGAGGAAGAGAGACAGTAAGTGGTGACAAGGACAAAGGACGAAAGAGAAATGCAATCAAAGCAGTACAAAAAAAAAGACGAGCGCCGACTTACTTCCTCGTCAAGGCCGGTAGCGCATGCAAGGATGCTTTCCAGCGATCGTTGGACATCAGAGGCGGATGATCTTAATGAGGCGGCTCTCGGATCGTGCTATATGATGAGGTTGTCTTAGACAGAACATTGTCTTAGACAATCATTGTCTTGAAGCCATTGTCTTGAGAATTGTCTTATGGTTAGACAAAATTGTCTTAACCTCTCAATACAATCTTCTTTGTGTGTAACTGAACAGAGTCGATCACATACGACGGAGGAAACATACTTTTTATTGTTGCAAAATTTTTTGCCTAATTTAATGAATAATTAATTAATTAATTAATTAATTAATTAATTAATTAATTAATTAATTAATTAATTAATTAATTAATTAATTAATTAATTAATTCAACACCTGTAGTCGAGGACGCAGCGAAGGGGCGCGGCGAGCGCGAGCAGACTCGACACCGTGTGCGTCTGCAGCACGAGGTGGCACTTGTCGCTGTACGAGAAAATGCCAGTCTGAACGGAAGGAGAAGATCTAGCATGTCAATCGATAAGTGTGAGAAATCAATGCACTAAATGTCAGGCGTTTTATTTATTTATTTCAGAAAAAAATTAAAGTAAGAAAAGATTGATTGATTGAAGAAGAGAATGCCAAAAAGAATAAGATGTAGAGAAAAAGGAGAAAAGATGGAAGCAGAGGCAAAAATAAGAGAAAAGAAGAAGAAAAGGAAATCAATCAATCAATCAATCAATCAATCAATCAATCAACGCTTTATTTCAACGGGTTAATGGATTCCGTGGAGCGCCATGAGTCTTCGCCATTCTTGGGGATTTAATGCATGATGGAGGAAGTTGGCACCAAGGATGGCGAAGAAAAGGAAATACAAGAATAAAAAGAAGAAGAAGAAGAAGAAGAAGAATATCATGAGACAACAATACCTGAATGTGCCTATTCGACTGCTGTATCACCTTGAGCACGCCACGAGTACTCGGCAGATTTTGGTAGTCACCATTCGGCGGCTCGTATTTGTTCGCGTCAATCTGTCGATGATTGCGCAATTTGCGGGACGAGATAATGGCGAGAAATGTGGTGTTCAAGGCAATACGGCTTATATTATAAGTGTCCCAATTGCAAGATATGAAAAAAGAAATATCGTCAAATGTTTATTTACGTATTATATGAGACGATGTCAAGTAAGTCGTCTCATATAACACGTAAATAAAGATTTAACATTTATTTTTACTTTTTTACTTTTTTTTTCTAAAACGAGCCAATTGATTAATTAAGTAATTATCACCGAATTTTAAATGTTCCACGTTACCTTATACACAAGCGGTTCGTGATCTCCGTTCGGAATGACATTGCCATTCTCGATCACTTTGATGTAGGCGAGCGCAAACGGCCCCTAAATGTGCAAATTAAATAACAGTTGTTTATGAGACAATGAGAGGCGAGAGAGTGAGAGTTTAATTCAGGTTCGAATTGCCGCGTCTGCCCTGTGATTCCTCACTCTTATTCTCGCGTGCTATTTCGCAATTCGCACAAACCCACTGCGTGGAAATAGCACGCGCGAATGAGAGTGTGAAGGGCGCGGAAATTTGAAATATCACATAATTTTTCCGTGATCGCCCTCCTTTAAGAGTTAGAACATGGAAGGAACTGAAGTGAGCTATCGGTCGAAAGCTTGTATGTATTATGAAATGGGTGACGGTCACGGGGGCAAAAATTCAAATTGTATAAGAAAAGTGTGAATCTAGATCAATGCTTCATGACCACTGTGAAAGCTAATTGTAAGTTATTAAAGACGGGTCACGCTGCTATAACAACAAATTACAAAATATAATTGCAAAAATGTATGTATATTGTGCAAGTGCATGTAGATATTTACTATCTACATAACAACAATTAATCAATTAATTACTTAATCGAACAACCTTATCTGATTTGCCCTTCTCAGCGGCGCGTCGGACGTGCAGCGTTATCCGAAGTACGACGTGCGAGTGTGCGACCCGATCCGGCAAGAGGATCTAAAAATTTGTTTTTTTCGCTTCCTAATTTCATCCTTAAAGTTTATCGTGCAATATATATATATATATATATATATATATATATATATATATATATATATATAAAGATTCTCTACTTTGCTTTGTATACATAATATGTATATTAGAAGACGCAAAATATGTAGAACATTTCCAAGTGCTTTTTCTATTTAAAAATTTTTCCTAACTATGCAAGACGCAAAACAAACCAACCTTGACGTTCTCGATCCACTTAGGCTTGTCCTCGTTGAGGAGCACGTACGATGCGTGCATGGAAGACAGCTCGTTGAGGCCGGCGTATTCAAAGCACTCAAGGATTCACTCATTTATGCCCAAAGCTTTAGTTGGTAATTCCTTGCTATTTATCGAGCATAGTATAAAGTGATTTTATTAAAACAATTTTTTGCAAAAAGAAAATGATGTCTAAAGTCTTTTCGTTTGCAAGAAAAAAAATTATAATTTAGATAAAAAAATAATTACCTGCTTGATAACACGATCCTTGTGGTCGACGAGCGCGAGGCGCACCTCAATGTTCTTCTTGTCGACAGCCTTCGTCAAGAATTCTCCGTAATGCAGACAGACGTGCATCTCGCTTCGGTAGGCATCTGGAAATGCGCAGCAAATCAATGAAGCTAGGCCACCTTTCCATAACAGTCATACTGTATCAACACTGTATCAACACATATTTGGCGTTAGTAGACTACGGTAGTCTACTAATAGGTCAAATTCGATGAAGTTAGGCCACTTTTTTTAACAATCGTCATACTTTAGCAGCACAGACACACAACCACGCATACAATTTGGCGTTGGACTGCTTCGGCAGTCTACTAATAATAAATTTTTTCGAAAAGTCATACAATGGCAGAGATCAAATTTGGCATTATCTGATTACGGTAGACTACAAATAGCTCGAAAATGAACGTTCGTCTAACGCACCACACTTCTTGGGCGTGAGCGCGAGACCACGCAGAATGGTCGCTGTCCGCTGGATAAAGAGATGTGGATGCTGGCGAACCATCAGCGACTGCGAGCCGTGCAGCGTGCACGCGGAGATGACGAGGCGGGCGTCGTCTTCATTAAGTGATAATTAATTAATATGTAAATTAATTTTATCGTTATTATCATTTATTTCAGCATCCTTTCACAAACTGTTGACCGAAATCTGCGCGCCCACTTCTTGGATGAGAACCGTGTGTCGTGCATCCTAATGTCTATGATATTATCTTCACCCACCGTGCCCAGTAACTGATTGTGGAATAAAATTGTAAACACGATGTATACGGCGGCTGATATGCATATATGTTTGCACTTCTTCAAGTTTGATTCCCCATTCCAACTATAAGAGCCAGGCTCTCTACCTGTTCTCTTGGTCGTGTTGAAGCGAGAGAATGGCACGTGCCACTTCTCGAGCGCGACATCAAACGGATCTTCCCTGATAATGTGGCAGACTTTCATCGTTAATAAATTAATCAATTAATAATTAATTTTTTTGAGTTTTTTTCACCAGAGCACTGAAAAAAAATGAAAATGATTTTTTTTTTAATTCGCTTGCTAATAACTCTCAAAATGTCTGTTTGGTGTGCTGTACTGTACAGTTCTTGACAATCATCAAAAGAGTCGACCGTCCTCCACCTTTCCCCTACCGATTGAGCGGAATGACGACGTGGCAGAGGTCGCCCGGCTGCTCGTACGTCAGCATGCTCGCGAGGTCGCGAATGTCGAAGGCGAGCGGCTGGCGGCAGTGCGTCGCCGGATTGCGCTGCTCCGGACCACCGAATGACGTGCTTTTCTGACCATGCTACAGTATATAAACAAACACTATATCTATATGAATATAATATCTTGTGCTTCCGTACACTATCACTCCTTTAAGCACATTCTATGGGAATTTTACGATTCCGAATGTTCCTTGGCAATGGACACGTATGTATGTATGTAAAACGAAGATGGAAGAGCTTTTGTATGATGAGAATATCGAAAAGGTAAACTGCTGAAATGTTTGAAAATTTGAATTTCCCGCCAAAAAAAGAAAGAAAGGAAGAAAAGGACCTTAAGGAGGGTCCCGCTGTTGCTGTCGACGGGCGCGATGCGCGCGACACGAGTCACGAGCAGCGTGCGCGCGCGGTCGAGCTCGCCAACCGGCTGCACGTACAGGAAGAGCGCCTTGGCAGCGTCGGCGAAGCGACGCTCGGCGCCGAGCCACGTAAAGTGGAATGGCTGGCTGTGGAAATGAAGTAGATTAATAAACAAGTTACAAAAAAAAATTATAGCATATTTGCATATTCCTATAACTTGTTTGCCCTTCCTTTTTGCAAAGTAACAATAGACAAGTAGTTCCAATAACTTGTTTCATCTTTTCTTATAGAAAAAGAAAATTGTAATTCAAACTGTGTCTATTTTTCAATGCACCCCTTTCCCGCTACGAGCGAATCGCTTCAGCACACACAAGCACGAAATTTTCAACCAGAAAGTCCATACCAGTCATTCGTATCTTATTTGCTCTCCTATCAAAATTCTTATCACTTCATGACACATCATCATTCTGCGCTTCAATGTCTTTTGAAGTGACTTTAGAAAAAATTACAAAGCAAAAAGCTTCCAAACTTACGTAATGTACTTCTTCTTGTCCGGACTGTATAGGGCCATCGTGAATTCGGCATTGTAGAAGAGATTCAGATTGGTGGACTGCACCTCTACCAATAATGAGACGTAGTCGGACGGGGCAGGTTCGGCAGAGCCCTAAAATATACATTACTCGTTTACTCCATCTTTTCTCTCTCTCTCTCTCTCTCTCTCTCTCTCTCTTTCTCCATTCTACTGTAGTTTGATGTGGCCTTCTACACCACGAATGATACAGTAATCCTCGCCAGACGTGCATACATGTGTATGTGTCTGCATAATGACAGAGTTACAGTAGAATTATGTTCGTAAGTAAGGATAAGATATACAAATGTACATACATACATACATATATACATAAATGTGAATTCGTCGTCAACCTCTTCGCCCGTCTCGCAGAGCATCTTATGCCTCGAGACGTACATGTTGAAGGCTTCGACAAATGAAAGTTCGCCAGGTTGATACGGAGAGCCCGAAGCGTTGCGGATTACCATGGGCAGCTTCAAAAATCTGGAAAATAGATTATTGGAGGAAATTAAGATGTCATAGGATAACTTGTTTGTTTCAGTCAATAAAGCAAGATAACAGCTCGGTAACAAAAAAAACCGATGAGAGAAAGTGTCGGCTGACTTGTTGCCTCGGTCAATCTTGGCGGCGACCACTTTTCTTAGAGCCGCGAGCTCGCCTGCAGGCAGTGAGGTCGCTTCGACGCGCCGCTTGATGACGAAGAGCTTCTCGATCAGCTGAAGAAGCTCGTCCAGGCAGTGCATCTCGGAGTCACGCGACAGCAGAGTCTGAGTTGGAAACGGTAGAGTTGGGTAATCGATTATTGTTATTGGATTACGGTAGAATTGGGTAAGTAATTATTGTTGGGTGACAGAAGAATCGGGTAAGTGGTTGTTGCTGATGGTGAGATGGGAGCGGAAGAATTGGGTAAGCGGTTGTTGTTATGATACCGTGGAATTGGCTGTGGTTGTGCTTGTTAGGGTACTGTAGAATTGGGTATGTGGCTGTTGTTGGGATACGGTAGAATTGGGCTAACTTAAAGAAAGGAAAGAAAAGGCATCATACCGCAATCTTCGGCCACCACTTCTCGACCGCGTCGACAATGTCGAAGATGATGACCTGGAAAGGAGGGTGTTTTTGAGAAGCATATGATGACTTAATGAGTCGCCATGCCAAAAGAGAAGCAACTAGAAGATAAATTGTATCAAGCTACCAAAAGAGGGAGAGAGAGAGCGCGACAGAGGGAGAAAGAGAGAGAAAGAGAGAGAGAGAGAAAGAGAGAGAGAGAGAGAGAGAAAGAGAGAAAGAGAGAGAGAGCGAGAGAGAAGGAGAGGGCGAGAGAAAGAGAGGGAGAGAAAGAAAAGTAAACCTGGTCAAGTGCCGCCTCCCTTCCTCCATCTTCGTGATTATGGCGCGGCTCCGGGATCACGACGGCGTCCATCGGGAAGAGGCCGCGTTCGGCGGGCGCGTCCGCGCGGCAGCCGTAGCCCCAGCCTAATTAGGAAGCGGGAAAAACTCACATTTGAATTCACGCCCTTTTCCCTGACACAAACGCGAGAGATCACTTGTATTTTACAGAAACGCGCGCGAGACTACAACACTCAAGAGAAAATTCAAATAGATTTCTGTTTAGTTTTACGCTCCTTTAATGGTATGTAGGAAGTGAAAAAAAAGAAAAAAAGCTGTAATCTTCCTATTTTTTGACTCTCTAAATCTATCCTTCATTAATCATTATTGTTGTCAGGTAGCGTATGTCCATAAGCAAAGAAGAGGAAACCATCATGAACCATTTTCTTGCGCGACTATTTGAACGCGGTCGCCGACTTGAAGCTGAAGAAAGGTGACATCGAGTTGCCGCTCGGTCGCCTCCTCCAGCAGGCTCGCGGGCGTAGTGAAATTGCTTTGTGCTGGAAATTTAAGTATAGACTTCAACCTATAGACATACTTATATACTTATGTACATATCTTTCCTATGTACATACATATCTATTATCTATACTTGCATGACTCAGATTGACGGATAGGATATTTATATTTCTATTATAATTACTATGATTATTAATCGTTTAAAACGTGTATACTTGTTGTACCGTAATAAAATCACGGACTCATTCAAGGCAAACAAAATCCTGACCGATAGCGTAGCCACTCCCTGTCATCCTTCTTCTTCTTCTTCTTGGTTCGTTCCGATTCTGTCCTCGTGATCACCAGGCTATCCTGCACGTTTTCGATTCCTTCATTTCATTCAGCACAGCTTCTATTTGGTCCCTTCTAAACAAATATGTAAATGCTGCACGATAGAAACATATATTATGTGTGTGCAAAATAAATAAGTTGTTTTTTTTCTTCTAAAATTAAAAATTAAGAAGAATGAAGGAATATATATATATATATGTATATTTATGCAATCAGATAGAATGAGTCACCCGCCTGTTTGACTTTTAGTGTGCTTTATTCATGCATACTGTAGAGATAGTGAGGCGTTCATTGCGATGTTTACAGTAGACTAAACGCACACCAAAATTTGCAGGAGCACATGCTCTTCATGAGTCCTATTTGGGCTTCGTACTTTGCTCTCCAGTGTTCAATCTTGGAAATATGTACAAATGTACAGTTGCCATTACTTCCTTCTGGCTTTCTTCATGTAAATGAAAAGGGATTTTTTTATTTTATAAAATTCTATATCTCTCTCTCTCCTTCTCTTTCAGTATCCTTCTCGCTCTTTCATTATCTCTCCCTCTCCTTCTCTTCGCATCGCACTCTTTCTTTCTCCATTTCTATATCACTCTATCTCTCTCTTTCTCTTTGCTACCTTGCCTACTCCATCACAATTCTGTCCGTCTATTTAATGCAAAGAGATGTTCTGCATTATTATACTTTTATCAGTGCTGTTGAAGAGACTTTGTTTTCAACCAAGCAACAAAGAAAAGCGACAAATATACTTTCTTCCTATCCCCGTTTGTGATAGTCAATTCAAGAAGTTACATAAATTATATACATATCTTTTCGAGAACAAGCTCTATGACTTGATAAGAACTCATTTACCTGATAAGGGGAAAAAACAATAACAAAACATGGCGGAAATAACGGGACTACATACATATACATATGTATGTATATAAATATCTATGTATATGCATTCTGATATCGCTCTGCAAATTGCAAACATTGCAGTGCTCATTAGATAAACAAGCATATCCGTGGATACAATCTGGATGTCCTTCGATTCCGAGGAGAACATTGAAGAAACAAAAAAAAACAATGATCACAAAATGGCACCTCTGATATGCACATATGCCTCGTGCCTCGGGCAAAAACGAGGAGGAACGAGAGAGAGAGAGGAGAGAGAGAAAGAGAGAGAGAGAAAGGAGAGAGAGAGAAAGAGAGAGAGAGAAAGAGAGAGAGAGGGAGAGGGAGAAAGATAGAGAGAGAAAAGAATATATTAGGATAAAAAAGATAGAACTAGAGAGAGAGAGAAAAGAATATATTAGGATAAAAAAGATAGAACTAGAGAGAGAGAGAAAAAAAAACAACAACGAAAAAATATGCGCGGGGCTTGTGGCATAATGTCATAAGTGTCAAGACAAATTTGTCAAGTGACATTGATTGTCCTCTTCTTGGTTCTTGACGTCATGCCATCAAAAGTGTATTCTCGTAGGCGTTCGGAACTCGCAGCTCAGACAGCTCGAACGTTCCGGAGATGTTTGCGCAGTCTGAAAAAATATTTATATTTATATATTTTTTTAAGGTGAAAAAGTAAATAAATATACATGTTCATGTTAATCTTTAAAAAAATATATATATCGAAATTAAGCTTCTCTTTTCTAATGTCTTTCGAGCATTGTAAAGTTTGTTGGCAGAGCGCAGTTTCTAGACATAAATCTTTTGAGATATAAATCTTATCAACCACACGGAGGTGCTTGTACTTCGGCTAAACTACGTACATTTTATATTGACATGACATATGTTGTCGGTCAATTGTGAGCGTAAATCAAATCGACGCGCTGCAAAATGTCTATTACGCACATACGCCTTCGTATATATGGTTCGTTGTGTATGTATTCTGTGATATCATCATTAATGTGTGTGCGTATAAAAAGAGTAATGTGAATTACTACTTGAAGAGGCAAGATAATTATATGCTGCCACCTTAATAAAAAAAAAGACTACATGTCTGTCGTTGGAACGAAATAAATTCGCATTAGTCGCCAATCGGCATAAGCTGGAATCTTTGCTCGTAAAAGATTCTCGGAACGTTGTAAGGAAGAGTGGGTGTGATGAGTGAAATAGAGACTAGAGAGAGAGAGAGAGAGAGAAAGAGAAAGATGGAAAGAAACAAAGCGAGGAAGACGAGAGAGAAAATAAGGGAGAGAGAGAGGAAGGCGAGAGAGAGAGAGAGAGAGAGAGAAAGAGAGAACCTGTCATCGACGTCGATGGATCGGGCTCGGGCTCTTCGAGGCGTGAGTAAAGATTGAGCGGCACGCTCATCGACGATATCAGCCGCAATTCGAGTGGCGACGACGCAGGACGGAGGGCGCGTCCCTGAAAAATAATATAAATATCGAAATTATTGATCGATTTATTGATCGGTTTATGGATCGGATTAAAGTATTTATCTTTTGCCCCGACACAACTGATGGAGGCAGGCGGAAGAACAATTTGCTTCAAAAAATTTGGATACGAATCACAGTAACGAATGAGGCTGGCGCATGCGATTGCTACATGTTAGTTTAGCAAAAAAAGGAATAAAATTGTGTAATGTTTTCTTTTGAACAATTAAAAAAATCGTTTAAAAAGGTAAAGAAGTAAAAGAGAGAGCGAGAGAGAGAGAGAGATGTAGAGATTGAGCGGGAGAGAGAGAGAGAAAGAGAAAGAGAGGGAAAGAGAAAGAGAGAGAGAGAGAGAGAGAGAGAGAGAGAGAGAGAAAGAACAAGCTCACTCCTCTCGCTATCGACTCTGCGCACGAGATCAGACAGTTGCAGAGTGCGACGAGGCCACAGACGACGACGACGGCGAGCAGGAGGCCGAGCTCGATCCAGCCCCACGTGCCGACGTCGGTGGAAGAGTCACCCGAGAAGTCGCCGGTCTTTAATCAGATTAATTTATTTATTTATTGATTAATTTTTTTCTGTTACTTCTTCTTCTCCTTCTCCCTTTCAAATTCAATGTCCTAGCTCTCTTTTTTTGTTTTTTTTTTTCCTTCTTCTGTTATTACCTATGTTTTTTTTTCTTTGACGCTTTTTCTGCAACGAAGCGGAAACACCTGGTATTTTTACCCATAATATATGTATGGAAACATTCATGCACTCATAAATTTACGCTCAATTTACATATGTTCTTTGACAATACCTTGACAGCCCCTCTATGCATACTAGAAAGAAAAAAAAAATATATTTTGGGAATTTCATGACATATGATGAATGGGAGTAGGCCGTGAAATGAAGAGGAGCTGCTGTGGTCATTGCACGAAGATTAGGCATATATTGTTCGTTAGCGTCGTCGTGAGAGACGTGTCTGGCGAAAGGAAGAAGCTTACAGACGGCTTCTTCGCTTCTAGACCGGCAAAATACACTGCAGATGATACACGGCCGCGCTTAATTGTAAGGAAGCACCACAAGAGAAAAAAGAGAGATAATATTCTTCAAGTTATGCATGCGACAGCTGATTTCTGCACAGAGATTCCAGCGACGAAGTGAAGCCGAGCTTTGAGATGGCATTAATAACACATCGTATGAAAGAGAGAGAGCGAGAGAGAGAGAGAGAGAGAGAGAGAGAGAGAGAGAGCTAGTGCGTGGGATAGAGAGAGAAAGAGAGACGGAGAGAGAGATATGCGAGAGAGAGAGAGAGAGAGAAAAGGGAAGGTAGAGATAGCTTTTCAGTCACACCAAAAGCATTCGCGTATATTAGCCAAAAACGGGGGGATTGCGTGGGACGAGACTAGACGGAAAAGTTGTACGAAAAAAAAGAAGAAGAAGAAGAAGATATAATCCAAGCCGATTTTTGTGGACATACTAACTAAGCTTAATCGTCGCGGCAAATGTTTGAAGTGTTACAAACATGATTAGGGATATAGAAGCTGTCGCGTATCAAATGTAAATGGCCTCTCCCACTCCTGATTGTGAGCCGTTTATCATTCCCCTTTTTGGCGTCAGAGACCTCAGGAGGCCAATGCATAGGTTCTTCTCCCTTTGTTTTCTGCTATTTACTAGCCACTTTCTCTATTCTTATCTCTTTTGTTCTCATATTTTTTTTTTCTCTCTCTCTCTCTGCATCTTGCATTCTCTCTCTCACTCGCTCTCTTTCTCTCTCTCTCTTTCTCTCTCTCTTTCTTTCTCTCTCTCTGCTTCTCTCTCTCTTTCTCTCTTTCTCTCTCTCTCTGCTTCTCTCTGTCCCTCTTCCTCGCCCACCTACCAGATCCATGATGTCCTCGAGGTCAGCGCCGTAGTCGACAGTCGCGACCTCGGTCATGCCGCCGAACTCCATGGAGTGAGTGGTTCACAATTACAAGGACTGAGATAACAGCTAAGATAATAGCTGAGATAATAGCTGAAAACGGCGCGGCGGTTCTCTGCCTGCTCAGTGCCCGGGTTCAGTAGATCGTCTTGGTGACAAAGTCAGGTACACTGTCTCACACTGAAATGAAGGATTTCTCATTTGTGCAAACATATGCATAGGCACGTTCATGAAAACATATGTATCATTTGTTGTAATATTAAAGTTATGTGATCAAGTCAGGGATGTCCTGACAGGGCCGCGTTTTTGGAAGCCCAAAACCCGGCCCGAGCCGGACATCCCTGGATCATGCGAGGCTCTACATGGCTAGCGAAATTTCCACCTAACAGCCAAACTTTGGCCTCGTGGCGTCGCCTCGCCCCAGGCTATGAGGAATGTACATCATAAATTAGATGGACTTGGCTAACTGTGCATGAATGCATGAATAGCAGCCATATTTTTGCATGACTGCTTTTCAAAAACAATAGTTGCCAGCCGGGCTACAATTATGCTGGGCGAAAGGCGCATGAAAAAGCAGAAGAATTGTACCGTTCTTTTCGCAACTTAGATAATTGTTCCACCAGTTGCTACAATTATGTACATACATATGTGCATAGTTCGCAACAAGAACAACAACGAAAAAAACAAAGTTTCACAAGCCCAAATCCCAAGCAATTGGCAGCTACTTTCAGGGAATTCTCTATGTGATGCTGCTGATGGCAAGAAGATCAGGCGTGGAAGATCCTTAGAAGCAGGCGCTGCATAAATAGAATATTGTATCACAGCGGCGGCCCGGCGCAGAGGAGTAAAGGAGTGAGAAGGAGGAGTCGAAAGGGGAGAGCTTACTTCGTGACTGGGCATTCGCTCCACGAGGAGGAGGTGGTGCGCGATCAAGCATACAAATGTGTGTGTGTGTGTGTGTGTGTGTGTGTGTGTGTGTGTGTGTGTGTGTGTGTGTGTGTGTGTGCGAGTGTCTCCGAGGGCCATGTGCCCCCCCCCCTCACCCCTCACCCCCCCCCCTGGACCCTGAAGATTTCGCGTCAAGACCTAAGCCTCAAGAATGCCCCGTCGGGTGTAAGTTTGACGATAACATTTTGTTGTTGAAAAAATTCGCAAACATGTACGTGCACATTATGAGACCTTTATAAAAGAGCAAACAAATATGTCAGGAAAATTAAGGGAGAAAAGATGAGGAATAGAGATAGAGATAGAGAGAGCGAGATTGAGAGAAAGAGAAAGAGAGAGAGAGAGAGAGAGAGAGAGAGAGAGAAAGAGACCTAAGAGTGGCTCCTCACAAATTAACAGAACTACTTGATATGGCAGTCGACCATATTCCGCATTATGACTTGATGGATTAAGATGTAACGGCGAGTGACAAGGGGCGGGTGAAGCATCAAAGGGAGAGAGAGAGGGGGGAAGAGAGGTAGAGAGAGAGGGGGAAGAGAGAAAGAGAGATAGTGAGGTAAAGATAGAAGGGAGAAAGAGAGAAGAAGAGAGAGGAAGAGAGATAGAAAGAGAGAGAGAGAGAGAGAGAGAGAGAGAGAAGGAGAGAGATAGAGGGATAGAGAAAAAAGAGTGGTGAGAGGGAAAAAGGCAGTCGAGCGTGGCGTTGACTGCCTAAACGCGGAACAGAACGTCGCCCATGGGGCAAATAGGACGTGGAAGCAAGAGGAAGAAAGAGAATGGTGGAGAGGGGATATTCAGGAATTATTACATACATATATCAAGATAATTGTTTAATTCTATTTTAAACAGGGGGGTGGGGTGGGGGAATATTAAGGAATTATTGTATCAAGATAATAGTTTAATTTTATTTTAAACAGGAGGGTGGGGGGTGGGAATATTCAGGAAATTCAAGATAATAGCTTAATTCTATTTTAAACAATTACTAAAGCTTCTTACTATTTTTTTGGTTTTAAACATATATAAAACAAAACAAAAGAAGTATAAAAACGATGACATTAAATATTACAGAAAGTTGCTGATTCGCAACAAAAGGAATAATAAGCGAGAGCGATTCAATTCTATGGCTATGATATTTGGAACGTGGAACACGTGAAGCTGCTGCCCGTTTATTGGCAACCATCTAGAAAGCGAGTCCCTGCTGTGCGGAGCGTGATGAAGGAGGGTGAGAAAAAGAGAACGGCAAAAGAAAGAGAGAGAGAGAGTGAGAGTGAGAGAGAGAGATATTGAAAGAAGCTGAGAGTAAAAGATAGAAAACGGGATGAATAAAGGAGAGAGAGGGAAAGAGAGAGAGAGAGAGAGAGAGAGGAGAGAGAGAGGGAGAGAAAGTTAGTTTGAAATAGAGAAATTTATATTATTGCTTATCTGCCACTGTGACTACGAAGCAGTAGGACATGAGGATAATCTAAAGGAACGACGCAGCGATCTTTAATTGGAGCGGAAATAAAGAGTGCTAGAGAGGGATAGAGAGAGAGAGTGAGAGTGAGAAAGAGAGAGAGAGAGATTGAGAGATAGTGAAAGAGAAAGAGTGAGAGAAAAAGGCAGAAAGTGAGAGAGAGAGAGAAAGCGGGAGAATGAGACAGGAACAGAAAATATAAAGGCAAAAGTTATGCGTTGAACACAACAAAGTGCTCCTCGGGGCTCAAGTTTGTCCTCTCTGATAATTTTGCAATAGTTTTTTTTTCCTTTCATGGAGGAAATGCTGCATTGTTTCTCTCTCATCTGCTATCTCTTATCTTCTCTGTCTATCAATTTGTTTCTATGCCCTTCTTTCTCTCTTTCTATCTCTATCTTTCTCTCTCTTTCTCTCTTTCTCTCTATCTCTCTCTATCTCTCTCTCTAAAAGATAACAGGAAACGATTTGGATTACAAGAAAGATGTTCCACGAAGCAGGGCGAGAACACAAAAGAAACTTGAGTTTTTTTTTGTAGTTGTTCATTGGATCCATTCTTACGCAACTGCTGAACAATACGGCGAGAGCATACATTAATCCAGTGTAATTTTGCGTTTACTCTCACAACATTCATGAAAACGACACTTAAAAAACAGGTGTATTACATGCAAAAATAATTTTTCTAAAATATAATCCTATAAAATGTTTTCATATACATACATATGTACCAAAATAACAGTAGAGTAGATTCCTTCTTGGCTACATACACATATAGATCGAGCGAAAGGTATTCGAATGAAATGAAAGGCGTAATTCGATTAAGGAAATAATATGATGTTGTGATTTTATTCGTTGGAAAAAAAAATTGAAGACAAAAGTGATATGCTCATTAGACACCATTCAGAAATAGAAAATAGAAAAAAAAATGTTGTGTGGAGTTTGAAAAAAAAGTAAGTAGTATGTGGTGAAGAACTATGGGGAAAATCCATGAGTAATGAGAGAGAGAGAGAAAATTTTTCGCCTACTCGTTTCGACTACAATTTCTCATGGAATCCTTTTGAATCCTTTGTCTTTAACAAAGAGGGCAAAATTATAATGATTCTCGGAAATATCCATATCTTTTGTTCATGAGAGTGCGTCAACATCCAGGAATTTACCTACAGTCCACAGATATTTAGTAAAACGGCTCAAATATATGCCAAGTTGTTCCCGAGGAAAGTATGCACTATTCGTGAGGAGGAACATTGCAAATCACAAGAACGAATACAAATTTTTGTTCTTGTGAATACAAATTTGGAGATCATTATTTCATCTATGTATATTGCGCTAAGCATAAGTGCATTTCAATAAGTCTTTGCACTTGCAGCAGCACGATAAAAGGACAGCAGAGCATGGATCGCAATTTTCCAAGCTTCAAATTCAGAGTGGAAATTTGGAATCAAATTTGCGTCGAAGCTTTAATATAGTTTATATATTTAAGGGGATAATGGATGGATATGCTGCATGAGCGAGGCTAACTATGATTGTTATGTCATTTCGCTTTCTGTTTTCTATGTCTGTCCATCATCATACTACCATAAGGAAGGATGTTAGGAAGGGGGGGGGCGGGTGGGCGGGAGCCTTCGAGGCAAACTATTCTAGACGGAACTATATAGAAAGTGACACTATGACGTCATCCTTCCGAGACTAATTCGGCGGGAAGAACATAAGTATGTATATAATAAGTAAGCTGAAGAAGTAGCACTCACTCTTCTGTAACTTACTTGCCAAAGGCTTGATTAAGCAAGTTCTAAAAGAGCGAGAGCAATTTTATGATATGTAGACTGAATAACGGAAGAGCACAGAGTCATTAAAGGAATCCGTCTCCTATTCATTGCACTTTTAAATGTTGAGTGTTGGCCTTTAGCATCTCCAGTTCGACTCCAGGTTTAGAAGGTTGAAACGAGTAGATTGGTAGCTGACTAAAGAACTGCTGCATAATTGGAGCATAATTGCAAAGTATCAGCAACATCTGCCGAGTCTTAATTGTCATACAATAAATGCCAATGTTCCCTCATTGTACTTTGATCTTCTGACCGTGTTACATAAGTATATATGCACATATCTTTTTTAACGTTCATCACTCATGATTCCAGAGAGAGGCTAATCAAGACTTTGAACACATGAAGTTCCGTCCATTTTTGTTATACAAATCTTTCTGCTCTTTGCATAAAAAAATTAACATATAAATTTGATTGAACAGGAAAAGGATGACAGTTGACAAACTATTCTACGTGCAATCAAGGATATGCTATCAGTATTTAAGGTAGCGTCATTTTCTAATCAGTGACAGTCAGTAATGTTTTTCAACAAATTTATTCTTATCTCTTTGTCTCTCTCTCCCTCTTTCGCTCTTTTTTACTTTCTCTTTCTCTCTCTCCTCCTTCGCTTCTTCTCCCTATCTCCCTCACTTCTTCTCTCTCTCCCCTTTTTCTCTCTTTTGCTTTCTCTCTCTCCCTATCTCTCTCTCTCTCTCTCTCTCGCGTTTTTACTTTCCTTCTGTCTATCTCGTTCTCTCTCCTCTTTTGCTTCTTCACCCTGGCTCCCTCGCTTTCTCTCTCTCTCTCTCTCTCTCTTTCTCTCTTTCTCTCTCTTCCTCTTTCTCTCCTTATCTTTCTTTCTCTCTCTTTCTCTTTCTTTCTCTCTTTCTCCCTCTTTATCTCTTTCTCTTGCTCTCTCTCTCTCTCAGGTCACAAGGTTTATGGGGTTCGCTCGTGAACGTCTCCATTCTCCATGCAACTGTCTAGACAAAATCGCTTGAGCAGATTTGCTTACCTAGCCCTGACACTTTTTGTCATGAGATCTTTCTTTGTATGTATCCGAATGATTAGAGAGAGAGACAGAGAAAGAAAGAGAGAGAGAGACAGAGAGAGAGACAGAGAAGAAACAGAGAGAGACAAAGGGGGAGAGACAGAGAGAGAAAGAGGGATAAAGAGAAAAATACATAGGGAGAGGGACACAGATCTACTAGAGTGTACAAGAGAGTGAGAAAAAAACTGTCACAAAACTTTTTCACTCTCGCTATCAAGCTTATAGTTGGTTCCCGGCCTGTTTCAAACTGCATTTCTGTGCGAGCAGAAAAAGAAGAAACCTGGTGATAAGAACTTTTTTGCTCATTACTGATTTGCTAACAGTGTAATCATTGTCTTCTGGACTTTGTAATTTGACGCATGTTTCGTTGTTGAAACAATATATATTATTCTCTTGATTGAAAATACTAGTAGCTATAATTGCACATGAGAGATGATGATGATGGAAGCCTCTCTCTATCTTTATCTCTCTCCGCCGTTTCCCATAGACAGCTGTGTACACATTCTAATGGACATACTATATATATACATATGCATGTATCTTCGTACAGTTATGGTCCCTTTATGTTACGAAATCCGAGAGAGTTGCAAGGTACTAATTTATATACTACGTTCAGTTCCTTCAGTTTAAGTTTCATTTTTCCAATTGATCTGTTTTTTTTTCTTTTCTCCACAATGCCAGTGTTCTTGAAGCACTCATTATTCTCAAGTGCTTAGTACATTCGTTGCTTAATTACATCGAACATGTTATCTAGTTTCCTTCATAATTTGCAGAGATTTTGAGAACTTTTCAAGTGGGCAATCCGAAAAATTGTATCCTTTTGACACTGAGAAGTACTAAGTGTACTGTATTGAAAATGGACTGCAGATTATCATATTAAATGAGATATAAGTTTCTATATTTGTGGTTTTAAGTGCTACGAACTCGTGCTAGTCACTCTGTCCTTCTATGGATTTCTCCATAATGTGGAACAAGTACATTCTCTCTCTCTCTTTCTCTCTCTATCTCTCTCTCTATCTCTCTCTCCCTTTCTCTCTATCTCTCTCCCTATCTCCCTCTCTCTCACTCTATCTCTCTATTTCTATCTCCCTCCCTCTCTCTCACTATCTCTCTCTCTATCTCTCTCTCCCTCTCTATTTCTCAACCTCTCTCTCCTTCTCTCTCTCTCTCAATCTCTCTCTATCTATATCTCTCGCTCTCTCAATCTCTCTCTCTATCTCTCTCCCACTCTCTATCTCTCCCTCTCTCTCTATCTTTCTCTCTCTATCTATCTCTCTCTCTCTCTCTCTCTCGCCGTGTCCTTTGGACCATTTATGTACTTAGCTGCAACATATGCATGAACCAGATGGTGCTAGTCAAGGCTCCTCGATATCAGCCCCTATGGTTTCTCTCTAATCCGTGTCAGATTCGAATCTCGTCGTAGTCAATCGCGGCTGAGCTCATGATGGTCTTTTCTATTTTTTTTTCCAATTACTAATAATCATTACATGAGAGTAATGATGATATTAAAATGTCCAAGAATGCGAAACTATATCTACTAATTTTTCATATTTTATTAATTGAAATAAATTACCTATCAATTAATTCTAAAGAAAATTTTATTTTAACGAAATGCCTGATATCTGCTCAGCTGATTTATCGATTATGATATATCATCATATCTTTTTAATCGTCTGCAATATACGAATCAGAAAAGTTCCCTTCGAGATTCATTTCATTTTTTTCCTTTATTCCTTTCTGTGATAAGGAAGCGCTAGACGCACTTCAGCTTAGAATGTTGCAAATTGCCAAATAACATCTTTCTCTTTGTCACCGCGACAGAATGAGGGGAGAAAGAGAGGGAGAGAGAAAGATAGAGAGAGAGGGAGAGAGAGAGAACTACGAGAGAGTGGGTATATGATAATAAAGAGAGAGAGAGAGAGAGAGAGCAAGTTAGAGAAAGTGAACGAGAGGTGATTGGGATATATGGATTCATATGCACTATATAGTGACTGTTGGTATGATAATGTGAATGACCTTGATCCTCTGGCAAAGCATTGTATTGTTGAATGGGAAGACGTCGAGAGAGTCTTGGCTGAACTGAGACAGCGAGAGAAAGAATGAGGGCGAAAAAGACCGAGAAAGAGAGAGGGAGAGAGGAAGAGAGAGAGAGCGAGAGAAAGAAAAAGAAAGAGAGAGAGAGAAGGAGAGAGAGAGAGAGAGTGAGAGAGAGAGAAGGAGAGAGAAAAAGAATGAGCGAGAATTTTCGAGACGGAAAAAGGTGTACGAGAGCGTTTTAAACTATGAAAGGGATGATGAGGCCTTGAGGTGAAACAAACTGCTGAGCAGCGAGATTGAGAGAGAGAGAGAAAAAGAAAGAGAGAGAGAGAAAGTGCAATAGAGAGAGAGAGAGAAAGAGAGAGAGATAGAGAGAGGTTGCGACAGGGAGAGCGAGAAGGAGATTCAGAAAGCCAGAGAGACATAACCTTTCGCCTGCAAGTGTTTGTCTGTATGTCTCTCGCTACTCTCTCATGTCAGTGGCCCTTCATTTTCCCCATCTCGCACGCTATCTCTCACTTCCTCTCCGTGTTTCCCTACTGCCCTCTCTCCCTCCCTCTCTCTCTCTCTCCCTCTCCCTCTCTGCTCCCTCTCTTTCTCTCTCTCTCTACTCTCACTTGTCCTTTTTCTCAGCATCTCCGCCAGTCTCTGGCCTAGCCATGCTTCCCATAATCAATAAGCGATGGTGACTAGACAGAGAAAGAGCGAGAGAGTGCGAGGTATTGGAGAGACTGAGAGAGCAAGGGCGCAGAGAGAAAGAGACAGAGAGAGAGAGAGAGAGAGAGAGAGAGAAAGAGAGCGAGAGCCACCGAGTAAAGAGGGCGCCGCCGCTCAGCTACTGCATACATCCTTCTAAAAAAGAGTCACCAGCTGTCCCACTCTCTCCGTTTTTGGCCGGTGCGCATAATTTTCGCGCCAAAATCTTGGTATTTAAAATCGGCGCAATCTTTTCATGAAAACTTTGTGTAAACTAAATTCCCCTCAAGTCTCTTGACCCACGCCGGTTCAGGGAGTTGTCAAGACTCTCTCTCGATAGACAATATACATGGAGGGAAGGCCCGCGTTGGCCTCAAAAGTGTTTTCCCCGAAGCATCTCATCCTTGTGGTTATTTGAAAAAAAAGTGTACTTGTGTACACTAACAAATATTTTGCCGAGATTTTTTTTATACTCATATTTGATTCTCCTTTTTGTTCCCTTGAACTCAGCACTTACACAAGTGACTCACATTCTGAGTAGGCGCTATTTTGCAAGCGCCATTTATTTCACCTTTCTTGCACCATCGCACGAAAGAGATTTGTCATCATGCTCTTTCTCTGGACAGGTATATATACAACACGCTCTCTCTCTCCTCTCTCTGTTTCTCTCGCACTCTCTCTCTCTCTCTTTCTCTCTCTTCTCTCTCCTCTCTCTTTCTCTCTGTCTCTCTCTCTCTCTCTCTCCTCTCTATGCACACGTGTCCATCTGCATTCGTCATTCACTTTAAGCCCGGTCGTGTTGCCTATTTAAAGTAATATCATTCTAGTCTCCGTTCGCGGAGAGAAGACCAGTGATTGACAATACAATCGAACTGATTGAATGAGCTTACGTGCTCTTTGCTTCTTTGCAGGCTCTCGCACCCGACAGTCCCCTCGCCCGCTTTAACCGGACGCACTCTCTCCAGTGATCATGGTCGAGAGAATTCCGGTGAGTTCACGTTTTGTCTCTCTCTCTCTCTCTCTCTCTCTCTCTCTCTCTTTCTCTCTCTCTCTCTCTCTCTCTCTCTCTCTCGCTCTCTCTTTGGCTCTCAGCCTTCCTCTAATTCTCACCTTTCTCATCTCATTCTTCTTTCTCCTTTCTCTCATCAACTATTCTACTATTTTAGCAAACTTTTGCTTCTCGATATCGATTAGTTACTTTCTCTCTCTCTCTTTCTCTCTCTCTCTCTCTCTCGCTCTCTTTTCATTCTTCTTAAGTCCACGTTTTACCTGTTTTTTTTTGAATATTTATTGTTAGTTTGGGTGTGCAATTTCAAAAAAAAAAAGTTCAAAAATTTCAAACCACTAATTATTCCCGCCATTTCTCCTTCTCCAGATGGACAAGACGCGCACGCTGTCTTACCAGAGCACGTCGCAGGAGAATGGCGCGGGAGCCGGAGTCGGAGCCGGAGCCGGAGCCGGCCGCTCTGGAGTATCGCGCGCCACGCGCAGCATGGATGACGAGATCATAGTTAGCCACGTCCACCTTTTTGCATTTTCTTCGGGCCTGAGTTCGGTTTCTTTTTTACCATTAAATAGAGAAATAGTATGCATAAAGATTTTATATTATTAAATCGGAGAAGAAAATTATAGTTATAGTTAGCAATCTTCTTCTTCTTCTTCGATGCAATCTAAAATCTTGATATTTCTCTATTTACTCAAGTCGTATTTGTCTTTAATTTTAATAAATAACACTGCACATTCATCACGCAGAGCCAAACGAGTACAGCTTATTCTCCTCTTTCATTCCCTTCTACACTGTTGACACACAAGTAATTTTGATCTACTTCTTTGTTCGTATGCATTACGTCTCTCTGAAGGTCTCTCCGTCTCATTTTCATCCTTTGAATAGATTCGTCACTCTTTTTTCTCTCTCTCTCTCTCGATGAAGCTGGGAACCATCTGTCTTTATGTGAAGTCCCAAATCACTTCGTACTGCCCTTCTCTCTCACTCTCTCTCTCTCTCTCTCTCTCTCTCCTTCTATTCCCTCTTCCTCCTTCTTGCAGGACTACAGCGACGAGGAGCTGTCGATGGTGCCACGTCCGGTCAAGAAGCCGGAGCGCATCCGCCGCACTGCCATATGTCGGGATGCGCCGCTCGATCTGAAGGTTGGCGGGAAATTTAAGTGTATTTTTTTTTCTTTCTTTCTTAGAATCATTAGTGATCTACCACTAGACGCAGCCTTAATTAAAGAGGATTCAAAATTTAAAGCACATCACTTTTTTTCCGTCTCAATCGTTTTTTTTTATCCTTCCTTTCTCTTTCCTTACTTCTGTGCCGTCATCTTTCTTCTTCTCTTTTTTTCTCTACTCCCTTTCTCCATCATGCGAACTCTCAATTACTAGCTCTCTGCATCGTAATTCACTCGATCTCTTTCTCTCTGTCACTCATTCTTTAGCGTCCTTGTCTCTCTAACTCTGTCTCCGTCTCCTTCAGCTTTCTTTCACTCACTCTCTCCTCTCTACTCTCTCTCTCTTTCTCTCTCTCTCTCTCTCTCTCTCTCTCTCTCTCTCTCTCTCTCTTCAGCTCGGTAAGCGTGGCCGTCGCCAGGAGGTGGACGAGCTCTCCGATCGTCTGCGCACGTCGCGCGTCTCCGATGCAGCTGCTGCGGCTGCCGAGGGAGGGGCGAAGCTGCCTTCCCTACCTACCCTCTCTTCCCCGCCCGCCTACGACGACTCTGTCATCAGTGGATACAAGAAGAGTCAGCACCACGAGCACGAGGAGCGCTCCCGCAGCGATGGAGAGTCATACGGTAAGCAGGCGTACTGTAGTTTTTGTCTGAGCGGTCTCGCAGCGATAGGTAGTAGTTATACGGTTGGTGTACTGTAGTTTTTCTTTGGGAAAAACGAATATGGTATGCGTACTGTAGCTTGTTTTTCTTTTATTTATGAAAAAAAGGATATTACTCTAGCTCTTTGGTCCATCTAAATAATGAAAAGGTGAAGAAATAGCGCACAGTCTAGACAATGTATATATGTATATCCGTTTACAAATAAACCTTGCCGAAATATTGACTGCTTGACGATCATTAAAATTGAATAGCCAAATGAATCAATATTACCTAAGTAAACAGAGCCAAATAAATAAATAAACAACCAACATAAATAAATAACCCCTCATCAGGCTGGATTGCGACGTCATTCGAGAGTCGTCAGCAGCCGGTCGATCTGCTGCTACGCATGGTGCCGCTCAAGAAGTTGCGCACCAACTTCTAGAAGACGGCCGCCTTCTTACGCCCGACGTTTGAGAGAAGAGCGAGCAGTTCTTCAGTTGGAGCCTCTCATTCTCTCCACTCGAACGAGATATTGTACACACTTCCAGTTTTTCACGATTGTGACTTTTTTAAGAACAAACTTTACGCAACAAAAAAAATTTATTATGAAGCATTTTTAAAAGAGCAAAAAGATGAAGAAATATGAGAGTAGGCAAGGCCTTTGAAGAAATTGATGAAAAAAATTGGTTTTTTCGCCGTTAATAGTTTTGTATTTCCGCTCGGGACTCCCGAGATTTTCTGAGAGCTCTCTGTCTCTAATGTATACCTTGCATATAATGGTGGAGTTAGATACTGTTAAATAGACTAGGGTTACTTGTGCGTGTGAATGAATAATTATAATTATTATTCCTTTTTGTTGTTATTGTGCAAGCTTATGATTTGCATTGGTACGAAGTTTGCACTGTTCTGTGCTTTGTTCTTGTGCTGGCTGCTTATTTTTGACAGGCAGCTAGCTATGAATGTATTCCGGTTTCTTCCGTTATGTTGATAATCCTTGTTTTATTAATTTTTACGGCATTTTTATGCCTAGGCTCTGATTTAAATATTTGTCTTCAACGTTATAATTTTCTCTCTCTTCCTTTCTGTTATTCTCTGATCGACGGGGCATTCTTATGCATTATTGCGGCATTTTTCGCCATCCTCAAGTTTTTTTTCCAGCGAAATAGCACTCTCGATGTGTTGGAGTTGGCTTTTCGCTCCTTCTTATCATGCATGATGTGAGGATTTGGAAACGTCGAACTGCACACACCAAAATTGATCGTTCAACATGTACACCACCACCTCCCGTTCCTGAAATCCTGCGCAGTTATCTCTCTCATTCTTCCCACTAGTATCTTTCACAAGACTTTGACACATTCGCATGGTCGTACATTTTCTTCTTCCTCATTTGATCCTCAACTCCGGAACGATGATAATTCACATTTAAACATCCGTTCCGTTTTTCAGTGTGATCCGTTTTTTTCATGTATTACTTAGAAGATCAAAGATCAATTCTTTATCTTCATTATTATTTCTCGCTTTTCATCGAACAGTAGTACAAAGTGCAGCTTTTTCTTGGAATAATTTTGAGTTTTTTTTTCTTTTCTTCGAAAAAAATATATGTGCATTTTGATGACATTTTGTTACTTTGGCTCTGAAGAATGACGACTGTTTCGCCGTTTGCTTTGTTGCCGCGCCAATATCTTCTTCTTCTTTTCTTTCAGAGTGAATTGAGGCTTGCTCTGACTTGTCCTCCTCATGTTGCTCTCTCTCTCTCTCTTTTCACTTGGCTTTGTCGGTCGTGTCCTAATAAAGGCAGGCTGATGTCGTTGACAATTCAAGAGTTTTTTTTCCTGAAGCATTGAAGCGGATGTTCCGGGGGCGTGAAAAGGGGGGGGGAGTTCGACATGAGTCAGTGGGCATTAGTCTCGTCGCAAAAACGATTGCAGCTGCAAAATTTTCAGGGCGCTAAAAAAGAGATCAAAGATGACCTTCAGACGTTCTCCAAGTAACAAACTAGGAAATCTATGATGAAGGCGGTAAACGGTAAACGTACTTCATTATCAAATTAATTACGTAAATAGGCAAATGACACTGACAGAGTTCGGCCAACTTTGTGCTACATATTTCAATGTCATCACATTGGAGAGGAATTTTGTAGGCTTACGAAAAGGTTTAGGAGATATTTCAAACCTCCTTGCGCAAATGCGCTTCTCTTTTTTATCCGTTTCTTCTGCTCGATCTCTCATTTTCTTGCTTTCTACCGTTTTCTCTCTATATTTTTTCTCTCGCTCTCTTTCTCTGTCTTTCTCCCCGTCCCTCTTTCTCTCTCTCATACTCTCTCTCACTCTCTCTCTCTTTCACTCTCCTCGTCCACTCTCTCTCTCTATCTTTCTATGTATAGCACTTTCCCCATGTTGGCAGAGAAAAGTCCATGTGGGGGCTCATTCAGCGGCCGGCTTCGCTGATCTCGGACCGGCCGGCTAAACTTGCTCCGCACTTCGAGAGCAGCGAACCTGTTGATAACGCTTCCAAGGAATGGGCAAGTGGAAGAGAGAGAGAGAGAGAGAGAGAGATAGAGAGAGAGATAGATTAGAGTAGGTGAGATAAAGGAGAGGGAGAGAGGAGAGGGAAGCAAAGCGAAGAGATAGAAGGGAGTGAGAGAGAGAGAGAGAGAGGAGAGGAAGAGAGATATAGAAGACGGAGGGACAGAACGAGAAAGAAAGATAGAGAATGGAGTGTCAGGAAGGAAAAGGGTAAAGTCATGATGCGGAACTCAATGACGAGCTCTTTAATGTGGACTTTCTCGGCTTCCTCGATGTCTATCGCTCTTTTTGCCTGTACTCTCTCTCTCTCTCACACACGCTCTTTTTCTCTGTCTATCTTGCTCTATTACTACCCTTCTCTCTGTTTCTCTGTCTCTCTCACTCTCTCTCTCTCATTCTTTCCTTCTGTCTCACTCTCAGTGAGAGAACAGTCCCGAAAAGCTCAATACTTGCCATTAGGCGACCAATCCTCTTTTTTTAATGTATCGTTTCCCCGCATCTTTGCCTTGATCGGTGGATTTTCTTTGTCTTTCCTTTCTTAACCTACATTTCTATTTATACATATTTTTTAAATTATGCAGCTTTTTTGTCTTCCTTGTTCTTCTTTGTCGTTTTGGTTATGCTCTCGTTCCTGCTCGCTTCTTTGCCGAGAATTTAATTATCTCCAGACAAAAAGTGCCTCGCGGATAGGTATCATTTCTCATCTTACTCTCACTCAGTATGTTTCTCTCTAGTCTTTCTGGTTTTCCCTCGCTGTCTTATAATTAATCATTCTCTTTCTCTCTCTCTTACTCGTTATCTCTCATTCTCTCTCTCTCTGTCTCTCTCACTCGTTATCTCTCATTCTCTCTCTCTCTCTGTGTCTCTTTCTCTTACTCGTTATCATCATATTGCTTAGTCTTGATCCTCTCTCTAACTTTTTCTCTTTCTCTCTCTCTCTCAAGCATATAGTAGAAATCAACTCATGATGCGCGCCTATGCTTTCCAATTCTCCCCATATGGCAGCTCGATGACGTCACCAGCGTCTTTTCTACTGCTTTTCCTTGCTGCTGCTGAAGCCGCCAAGGAACAGCTTGTCTTCGTGTCAGCGGTACTCAAATAGCACTTCTCTTCTTTCATTGTCGACAGCTCACACTGACAGATTACTCTTTACTTTTGAATAAATTTATGTATAATTATTATTTGTAGTATCTAGTAACAAAAAAATTACCAAAATTAACATGAAAATTAATTATTAACTTATTATATATATACATATATATATATATATATATATATGTGAATATATATATATATATATATATATATATATATATATATATATAAATTTTTTTTTCTCAAAGGTCTGGCGACATGGTGCGCGTGCGCCCGAAGATCAAATGTCCGATCATCCGAGTATCCGCGCGGCGTTTCCTTACGGCTTAAAGGAGCTTACCGAGGTGAGCTTTTTCTTCTTCTCTTCTCCTTCTTCTTCTTCTTCTTCTATGATAATTATTAATATTTGCATTCTTTAATTGAAAATAAATATATCAATATCTGATGGTTTGAAGAAGGCCAAAATATCGATTGATGAAAATAAATATAAATATATATTTTTTAAATATAATTAATAAATTAATTAGTTAATTAGTATAATTAGGCCGGCATTCGCCATTCGTACGAGCTCGGCCGCTTCTTCCAGTATCGCTACATGGACGACACCTTTCTCTCGCGCTTTCTCAGCAATAAAGAGGTGAGGGAAAAAACTATAGTTTATTGATTTTAAAAAATCTTCTATTTTATATCACAAAAATTAATGATAACTATTTGTATTGTATTTATTGCCTTGATTGATTGAATTTTTTGCTCTATTTCTTTAGTTATTTATTTTTTAATGAAATGATCCATTACAATGCACTGATTTCTACGCTGCTATGTGCCAAAAGATCTACATACAATCCGTTGCTTTCAACGGTTAAGCCCAAAAAGCTTCTAGAATTCATTGATTTCAACGGTTATGTGCCCAAAAGATCTACCTGCAATCGGTGGACGTCAATCGCTGCCTGATGACAGCGACTTCGGTGGCGCAGGGCATGTACTCGCATCCGTCGCGCATCGTGCCGCTGCCCGTGCCCATTCACACGAGGCCGATCCAGAACGACTGGGTATACACGGTTTAATTGATTAATTAATTAAATAAATAAATAATTAATTAGTTTTGTTAATTATTTAATTAATTTAATTTAAAAAAAACTGGCTATTCCTCCTACTTTCTTTCAATATCGAACTTAGAAACAACAAATTGCGGGTGAAATGTTGATTCCAGTCATATTTCGATTGACACATTGCAAAAAAAAGGAGAAAAAAAGGGGAGGGGAGCGAGAGAGAGAGAGAGAGAGAGAGAGAGAGAGAGAGGAGAGAGGGAGAGGGAGAGGCAGAGGTAGGAAGGGAGCGATAAATTGTTAAGGGTATGAAAAAGTAAGGCTGCATGTATATTGAAAAGGTATCAAAAAAAGAATTCGCGTTCGCGTTGATAACACTAACCGATATAACAAACAATCTTCATTGCACCTATGCATGCTTTGAAAAAAGGTTATACATCAAAACTGCTTGCTAAGCCAGGCAGTTGGAGATCCCTGTATTCGGATTTGTTCCAATATGTCCAGTAGTCGTCGTATTGCGAAGCTATAGTGCAATGGAAAATCCGTCCAATCTCAGTTGTTGCGTTTATATGAAATATAATTTCGTGAGCCGGCTTTGATAATTCCATGCACAATTTTTTGGTTTGAATCTCAGTAGTTGTTGAATAAGTTGAAGTAGGTGAATTTTTTTTGAATGAAAAGTTTGTAGTTTATAGTTCTGTCTGAGATGCGCTTACAGTAGTTTTCATTGTTCGTTCTAGAACGAGAAAGAAGACACCGTGTCAAAAACGAATTAAATTGTGATCCCTTCATTGATTTCTTTCTCTCTTTCTCTCTCTCTCTCTCTCCCTGTCTCCCTCTCTCTCTCTCTCTCCGTCTACCAGATGCTCGCTTTCCCGTGGCATCGCTGCGACGCACTGCAGCGTGAGTTCACCAAGTACTGCGACTTCCCCGACATACACATGCTCGACACGGTTTAAGAAGATTTCTTCTTTTTGGATATTTTTATTATCTAACAACGTTTCATTCATTCATTGACACACCGAATACATTGCTTTTGTACAGCTTGAAAACAAGAAAGATGAGAGGGAGAGAGAGATAGAGAGGGAGATAGTTAGAGGTAGAGAGAGAGAAAGAGAGAGAGAGAGAGAGGGAAGTGAGAGAGAGAGAGACAGTATTCATCCTTCAGTACGCCAAGTACATGGCAGCGCTCTTTGACTGCAGCGGGTATCGTGGCACGTACTTCAACGACACGGCCACGTTCAATCGAATCGAGTCGTTGATCTCGCAGGTTTCCTTTCGATGCTTGTACTAGTTCTTTGTAAACGTTAAAAAACAAAAGCAATATTCATACTCTCTATCTCTCTCTCATTTCTGAAAAGAAAATCTAAAGTAATTTATATGATAAAAAATTTACATAATAAAATAAAATACTAGAAGACATACAACCTTATGAGAAGAAGAAGAAGAAGTAGAAGCTCTTCAGGAAAAAAATAATAAAATATATTCAACCATACTATGAGAAGAAGAAGAAGTAGAAGCTCTTCAGGAAAAAATAATAAAATATATTCAACCATACTATGAGAAGAAGAAGAAGTAGAAGTTCTTCAGGAAAAAATAATAAAATATATTCAACAATCCTATGAGAAGAAGAAGAAGTGGAAGTTCTTCAGGATAAAATAATAAAATATATTCAACCATCCTATGAGAAGAAGAAGAAGTAGAAGTTCTTCAGGAAAAAATAATAAAATATATTCAACCATCCTATGAGAAGAAGAAGAAGTAGAAGTTCTTCAGGAAAAAATAATAAAATATATTCAACCATCCTATGAGAAGAAGTAGAATTTCTTCAAGAAAAAATAATAAAATATATTCAACCATCCTATGAGAAGAAGAAGAAGTAGAAGCGCTCTTCAGGAACTCTCTGGCGCACCGCTGCCGTCGTGGTACACGCCGAGTCTGCGGCGTGAGGCGCGCGCGCTCTATTCCAAGGTGTATAATTTAAATAATTTACTAGCTTTAATTAATTGATTTGTTAATTTATCTACTTGTATGTATCAAATAGAAATAATGTAATTTTCGTCTTTAATATACCGTATTTTCTCTATTAGTGCCCCGGGGGCACTATTTTTCAATGCCCTTGTGAGAGGGGGGCACTATTGGGAGGGGGGGGGGTTTAATTAGAGGGAGTGGTACTATTTTTGAATGGCCCTTCCAAGGGGAGTACTATAAGAGGGGGATTCTAATAGAGGGAGGGGCACTAATAGAGAAAATACGGTATAACGAACAGAATAGCAACGCGCCTTTCAGGTGCAACGCTTCCAGCAGGGCGTCGACGAGTTCCACAATCCGACGCTGCTTCGGCTTACGGTCGGCCAGCTCTTCGACACGATCCAGAAGGAGATCATCCACAAGTGGAACTGCGTCAGGCGCGCCGAAGCGGACGCCGAATGCGCAGCTATTCGACCGCTCAAATTCAAGGGACTTTCAGCGGTTTGTGAGCCTTTTTGTTTTCTAATTAATTTCAGAGTCATCAGAAGAAACGACAAAAATGAACTGGAATTTAGATTTGACTTGCTCTGCTTGTCGCACAGAAAGACAACTTTTAATAGTTCTATCTAACATAAGCAGAACAAAGCACAGAAATGAATTGGAATTGAGAATTGACTTACTCTGCTGCTTGCCTCACAGCAACAGGTATGTATATCTAAACATAGGAAATGACAGAAATATGAATTGGATTTGACAATTGGTCTCTCACAGCAAGACGCCGTGCTCTCCTCCCTTCTCGAGGTGCTCGGCGCACGCAAGGAGGCACTGTCGAACGCGCTCAATCCACAGTTCAACTCGGCCATCATCTTCGAGCTGTGGAGCGTGGACGACATGCCACTCGTCAAGGTGCGAGATTGTTGAATAGTACGAAATGTTGCAAATTGGTCAACGTGATTGATTGATATACGAATAGTTAATGGAGATATTTATGTTTGTATATATAGTTTTAAAGGGACCGAAAAAAATATGTGCATATGTATGTGAGATTTCAAATTTCCGCGCGGCCCTTCGCACTCTCATTTACGCGTGTGCCATTTTCACGTAGCAGGTTTGTGCGATACATTGAAAAGATTAAGTACAAATATGTATCTAGGTGCTCTACAAGCGCGGCTCGCACACCTCGCTACTCGTCAACTTGTCAGGCAACGTCCGGAACTGCCAGGTTATAACTATTACAGCTTGTAGAGAAGCTAACAAGAATTTTTGTTGAGTATCTGCATATCTTACTACGTATATGCGTGCACTCTTACGAGAAAGGGCTAATCGAGAAAACAGTTGCATAAATCTTTACGTCGGGATACCTATGATAATACCTATCTCTATGCATATATCCAATGATATACGCAGTACTTGGCCTATCGAGTGAGAAAAAAGTAGCAGTATACATAAATCTTTTCTACGATAATTACTATGATGATATCCATATGTAGGGCGTTATCGCGTGTCCTCTCGAGCAGTTCGCCTTCTGCTGCGACGCTTTCCGGACGTCTTCCCCCCAAGCAGAGTGCGCGGCGGCGTCTCCTTTGATCTCCGCCGCGCCTTCCGCCGACGACGAGGAAGAGCCCATGCTCATCCGGATCGCGCGGCCGCACTCGCAGCTGCCGGCCGATCCGTCGTCGGCACAGCAGTTTCAGCGGTGAGGCACCAAAAAAAACACCTTTAAAAATGTAGATAAATTTGCTTACCTACAATATTTCGAAGCTCTCGATGCATTCTTTCAATTCAACAAGTACCGTGGATTTATTTTTCGTTTAGAAAAAAAATTGGGTACTATTTAGACATGCGCTCTAGCATTGGTCTATCGAAAAACGAGCCGTACAGCAATTACTAGTGTAAAACTAGTGTGACGAAACTGTCCTATTTTAGGTTCCAACCTTCGGAGCAACAACAGCAGCAGCAGAGTTTCATTGGTTCGGAGGCCCCCCTGGAGAGCGACATGCTGCTGACGGGCACACCTGTCGGTGCCTCATTCGCCGAGGAGCCCGAGTTGCTGACGGGCCGGCCGGTTGATCTCGGACGCCAGCAGCTGGAGCTGCGGCAGCCTCCGCCACCGCAGTACATTAACGAACGAGTCGCTCCTTCGTCTGCCTCCGAAGGCGACTTCCGCGGTCTCCGCTCGATCTCGTCACAACTTTCGCAGGTGGTGGTGGTTGTTATTGATTTGATATGAAAATGTTTTTTTTTATAATACGCTATTTGTCGAAATTATTTATATTATTCATGGCTAACAATAAGGGAAAAATAGAGATGGTGAATAATTAATTAATTAATTAATTAATTAATTTAAAAAGTGGAAAACTAATTGATTGAAGCAACGCCCCCGTGGCTTTCCGACACCGCGGCCGCTCAATCCGTCGCGTGACTTCCGCCTTGCACGCCAGATCTACTTTATGCCGCAGTTCAAGCTCACTCATTAAAGGGGTCAATTAAATTCACACACTCATTAAAGGAGCCAAAAACTCACTGTTTTGTCACCTTTTTGCCTTTCTACCAATGTCTTTCTCAGTACCATTTTGTGATCTGTTGAGCACATAACATTTTGCTTGCTAATTCTTCGAGTTTTTACACCTTTTGGGTCCTTTTATTAAATTTGTTTTCAATTCATCACGTTAACTTTACGTTACAGTAATTGTAATTAGTCTCTTATTCTAAATGTAACCTAATAATCCAGTTTTGTTTTGTGATAGCGCAGCCTTCTCAGAGCAGAATGGCGATTGATGTGCTTGCTTTAATTGGCCATGTTGACATTTTCATCCATGATCCCGCTCAATAATAAATTATGCAAAAAGAAAGTGCTTGATCACAAGAATAAAAGCAGACAATAATGATTACGACGATAATTTACACCAATTTTTTCTACACCTTTCCGAATATACAGTACAAAATATGTCTAATAGTTGTAATAGCGAAGGTTTAACAATAAAAGACAAAGTCTCTGAAATGATGATCTTTAAAAAAAATCTTTTTAAGGGAAAATATCTTTTGAAATTCGTTTTTTTTTTAGCTTACCTTAGGCATATGCCTAACAATAACCTTCAGCCGAACGTATCGAAAACCTCGAAGATTCAAGATTAATAAAACTCTATCTCCTTTCGCGCGTCCTTGGCTTATTGATTTTTTTTAAATATAGATTTTGGTGTTGAAATATTTAAGATTTTTCGGCCTTACCGTCAAGTAAGTGCAAAATTTATTCCAATTTTTTTCTGTTGTGCAAGAACAATATCAGCACTACAGCTTCCTCACATCGAAGCGAAAACTTGAAGCATTTGAAAATATTTGTCAGACTTTCATTTCTAGTTAAAAAAAATTATGACTCATTCCATATCGTGAAATCTTTTTTAATTACCTGTATATTCAAGTCAATCAGCACCTTTTCTTTCGATAATTAGCCAGACTTATCGAAGCTATTGAGTTGTCTGGAGAAGCCAAAAATAAAAAAAATAAAAAGACGAAAACGCGCGTGAGCCTCGGCGTGAATATGTACTATTTTTATTTATACATACATACAGTCCCACTCAACATAGTTGGGTCCGATTCTTATTTTGAGTATAGACGATAGGAAAACGCAAAATATAGTTTTCAAGAGCGGGCAAAAGAAATTTCTGGGATCAGTATCGAAGTATCGAACCCTGAACATTGGGACTCCTTATCCAACACCGATACAACCGTATTTTATCTATTAGTACCTCAAGAGTAATATTTTTCAAAACCCTTGCGAGGCGTGGGGGATATCAGAGCTTCTATTAGAGGAAGGGGTGCTTTTTCAATGTGATTGATTAACAGTTTGGTAACAACATTTTATTTTTAAAAAAGAAGTTCGAATTCAATGGAATCATCACGGGAATATATCACATATTTTGAATGAAATTGTAATCAGTTTGCATCCCATTTCTCCAGTATCCATTCGAGGTACATCTCAAGCTGAGGTATAAGATTGTTGGGGGGGCACTATTGGAGGGAACGGGTTCTATTAGAGGGAGGGGTACTATTTATCACTGAAATTTTCAAAGGGGGTGGGGACAATTAGAGAGGGGGGGGGACTCTAATAGTGAGAGAAGTACCAATAGAGTAAATACGGTATATTACAGTGTCTTTCTTATGGCAATGCCCTCTGCCTCACTAAAGAAACGTCAATGTTCAATACGGTCGAGCGCGTACTATCCGAATTTCTCCAGTGTACACGGAGGTATGCGCCCAAATATGCTTCCTTGGAGAGCCAGTGAGCACCGTCATAATAAAAGCAGATTCCATGGGCGCCAAGGTTGCGATGGCGTTTTGGCACAGTGTTTGACAGGGAGCCACATGGTCCAAGTTTCGAGAAATTTCCCTTTCCCAATAGTTACGTATGTTACTTTGCTAGAGCAACACTTGAATGCAGGAACACAAGTGGAGACGCGTGAAGACAATGTTTATCAAGGGGAGAGGGCACCTTCTACAGGGTTGAGGGACGGTGTACTTTCATAAGGTCACGGGGCAAGTCAAGGTCAAAGGGGTGTGATAATTCTTGGACGTGATATAATTCCATCTACATTACACCAAAAGAGAAAAAAAACTGTATTTTGAAGTTTCTTATCATTTAAAGGAAGTATCCGGCTAATCATTATACAGTAGTGCTAGAGAATCAGTTTGAATGCGCGCGCTCATGAAGTTGCCTGTCGCTCGGTCGAGAGAGCAGGTGAATTAGGAGGGCGGTTCAGACCTACCGTAGCTAATTCTCTACCCGCTAGATTTCATGTTACTATTTCTCAGAATGTAATATAAGAAAGTAGCTCAAACTTTCAGGATATATGTTTTACGCCAAGATGAACTTATCCATAAAGGAAAAAACCTAGGTTAATTATTCAACGGATACCTCCTTTAAGAGAAATAAGAATGTCAACCGAAACAAAACAAGAAATTCAAACAAAATAAGAAGTATTTTTTTAAATGTATTTCACAATTCTTTAGCCCATGCTTAAATAGCCAGCTCTTTTCTCAGCGAATGTTTGTGAAGTTTTTAATTTTTTTTTACTAATATTTTCCTGAGTGCTCTCCCTCCGACATTTGCTGTAGGCGAGTGAGGGTGTGTCATTTGTAGTTATGTATCAGTGCGTGTGGGAATATATGAAGCAACAAGATATGTACAATTGTTAGATGAATATTTCTCCTCATGTATATCCAAACTAGATCTGTAACTATCCATGTATAAGCTTAGGCAGTGAATTGTAAGGAACAGGATATGTCAACAATAAGGCCTGTCTACATGAACAAGCCAGACTTTATGAAAATAGTAAGTTTCATACTAGAAATACAGTTTAAAAAAGATGTTAAGTACAGACATCTCAGAGGTCTTCGTTTTACTAGACAAACGTCATTTTTATAAGTATTGCTTTAAATAAATGTGCATGCAGATGTGAACGGGTGACTTCTTCGAAACTTCCTCTCTCTATAACTCACTCTCGTCTTTCTCCCATATTTACTCCAACTGCCTACAATTAAGGCAAGCGAAGCGTAGAAAGCAGATCGATGAGAGTATCCCTAAGCAAAACAGAAAAACACTTTATGAATTTGCCTACTCGCAAGCATATTTTTCTATAGAATTCTGCGTTTTGAGACGCAAATATGTTAATGGCGTCCTCTCTGTCCCGAATACGAAGATTATCACTGCTGCACTATACCCATGACCATAAGTACTCCATCATCTAGCCCCATATTAAAGTGCCCACCACGGACGGTCATTAATAAAGTGTTAGCCGGCTACATCTCGTGCTCCACTTACTTACATATGTTGCCTAGCAAGTAACATAATTGTATGTAGGTTGTCTAGCCAAATAGAGTGCCTCCAATGTCTGAACTCAGCCCTTTTTTGTAATTCTAGTTTGACACTACTGTTTTCATAAAGTATTGTATGAACATCTTATTTTCCCATTGTTAATTATTTAAAGTGCAAACAATACAATGAAGGTGTCGTTTATATGGAGAATCATATATCGTGTAAGAAGATTATCATATGTACATAGCTGCACTATACCCTTGCCCTTGCCCAAGTACTCCATCCTGCACTTGACATCCTATTTTCGCATTGGTAATACATAACTTACATATCTTCAGTGAATGGCACCGCTTGAGTTGAACGGTATGTTAAAAAGATTTGTAACATATTTGTGACATACGTACATAACTGTGCTTAATATGTGTATTTGTCACGATGACTCCCCTCACATCTTCCTCTCATTCATTCCGTCATTCCGCATTCAGATTCATTCAAGTACATTCTGATTTTGTATTCATGTAAAACACAAGAAAATGATGCAAACGATTGCATTTTTTTCTTTCTGTTCCCAAAATTGTTCTTTTTCTTATGAAATTATTCAATACGCATACGTATTTGTCAGATTTATTCAAAGGGAAAACAATACCGAGAAAATTGTCTAGCATAATGTAGAGGAAGATGAATTCTTTTGTAATAATAGTCTGACATTGCTGTTATCCTAAAGTCTTGTATGAATTTCCCGTTTTCCCATTGTTAATACATACATTTGTCTTGCAAAACGAGGAAGAAGAGTGCCTCCAATGTGTGAACTTCATTGTAGTTATAACTTATTTTCCCATTGTTAATACATGCCTTACATGTCTTCCCTGAATGGCTTTGCCTGACATGAGTGTTTTGATAAGATGTTTTTAACCGCGCGCATGCGTATGTCCGAACCGGTGCATACACAACACCAAGATGTGCATAACAATGCGAACACGTGCCTGGTTCAACCAGAACATGACAATATTGAATTTAACATCGAACACTTTTTTATTATTATTTTTTAAATTCTTTATTGGGCGACTTACTGGCGAAAGGAGGCATCCATATAGCCACCGTAGTTTTAATCCTCGAAAGCTACTGTTCTTACATTTTTCTCACATTACATCTCATGATCATGTGTCGCAGAGCAACTAGCAATGCTTTGTCACGTTTCGGAAGCTTTTAAATATGAAAACAATACAAAGAAAGTGGTCTATAATAACAAGGAAGAAGAATTTTTTTTTTTTATTTGTCTGACAGTACTGTTTCTTGTACATATGTACATCCTGTTTTCCCATTGTTAATACATACCTTACATGTCTTCTCTGAATGGCAATGCTTGATAAATAAGAACAATTACGCATGCGTTCATAGCTACGCATCACACGTGTATGTATGTATACATACGTAGCTCGTTCTGTCTATAATGGCACCGTTACATTGCACGCACAACAAGTGCAATGTACTCAACTTATGCAAAAATAACCCTCGTTATCTATACCTCGTGACCATCAGCTTCCTGCAATTGCCTTCGCTTCTTCTTACTCAGCTATTCTAGATCCTTCCTATTCATGTCATCTGTCTCTTTGTGCATGCCGTCTTGTTTACTGAGGCGTGCACATATTGACGTTGTCAATATATAATGCCATTGATATCCTTATAAATTTTTACATTTTCAAGACTACTAATGGCAGTTTCTCACATTATCCACTTCATTTGCCTAGAAGAAGAATATCGATAGCTGAACATTCCTTCTCTATAAGAGTGATATCATACTTCCTCTAACGTCTTCTACAAGTGTTAAAGACTTTTGAAAATTTTTCTTTGATCTGTTTCAGATTAAGCTTTCCATTCTATAATTTGATTTATCACCAGTATATCTCTATCATGCTCAATTTCTAGTCCTATTTCGCTATTATTATAGTTCCACACATTTCCTGATATCCTATTTCCTATAATCATCCCTACGTCTCAATCAAATTCAAAGGAGGTTGCCTAGCAAAACGAGGAAGAAGAGTGCCTCTAATGTCTGAACTTCATTGTAGTTACAACAACTTATTTTCCCATTGTTATCACATGCCTTACATATCTTCCCTGAATGGCATAGTCCGTCATGCCTGCTTTTTTTAATGAGAAGTTTTGTAACCATGCGTATGCGTGTATAGCTACGCATCATATGTACATACATATGTATATTCAGAATAATGCGCATACGCGCATGGTTCAATCAGAGCGCGAAAAACATTGCGTTTCAATTGAGCTTTCTTTTTCATTATAATCTTTTCTTTCATTATTGGAAGACTTACTGGTGAAAGGAGTCATCCATGTATAGTCACGGTTTTTCTTAATCCTCGAAAGCTACTCTTCTTTCTTTTCTCCCACCACATTGAGATCATGTGTAACTAGTAAAGTCTTGTCAATTTCTTGAATATTTTACACGCCTTGTGTTTTCCAAGCTTTTTCTTTCGTTTTTGAAGCGAAGAATTTGTTCTGACTTAACCGACTTTCAGAGCTGACTTTTCAGAGACCGCATAACTCACATCGAAACAAATGAACGATTCCTCGTGCGCGGCGACATCTCCGCGCCTCGCAAAGTTCTCAGTGGAACTCGCTCGTCTTCTCTTTGGCCTCGTCTCGACCATGCTCTCTGCCGTGCTACTCACCCTCTTTTTCACTCGGCGTACGCAGCTGCCCTACAACACCTTCTTCTTCAAGCTCTACGTCGTTGGCGCAATTTTGGTTTGTCGGCACAGAAAAAAACTTCGCGTTTATCTCCCATGGTGAACGCAGCAATTTCACGAATTATATTCTTATTTGATCGTCCTCCTTTAAGGGCACGCCACTCTTTTTCCTGAACGTGCTGCCGTTGACGCTGCTGAACAACAGCTGGGCTGCCCGTGGCTGCTCCCATTAATGGCGAGCCCCTCGCACTGGCTGATGCCCGTGCATATGTCGTCCTTCTGGCGGAATCAGCTATACTTTACAATTTCGCTCATCTGCGCCCTAAATCGATGCTCCATCGTTTTCTGGCCGACACGGATGCCTCAGGTCTTGAGAGAAACTAGGGCATCAAAATGTTTTCTAAGTGAAAATATGGGTTAATTTTTTAAATCAACTAATCATATCGTCTGTTATCTAAATTAAAATTCATAATGTAAAACAATAATTTGCCGCATGAAACAAGCAATGAAAAAATTGAGCTGTGATCATATACTGTGTACTAAATACTAAATAGAGCAAACAAATCAAGTTGACAAGTTTACAAGTTTATTCAACTATCCGGTTCAATTCATAATTATTTAGATAGAGAAAATGGAGCTGGCAGTGTTCTCATCTCTGACTCTTTTTTTTCTTATTCCAGTTTTGGAGTGAGAATGGCTGGAAATTCTACTTGCTGCTACCAATTTTGCCTCCGATTGTCTATTGGACGGTACTGAACTGAATTCAAGAGCTTCTGTGATCTCTGTCGACGGCTTCTATATGTTTTTGACGGTTTCATTCAGTTTTCAGGTTTGTCACTTTAGCTACTTTCTGGCTCATTCTTTCAAACTCTCGCTTTCTCACTCTCTTTTCCTCACTCTCACTCACTCTCTCTCTCTCTCTCTAACGCTTCGTCGCTTTGGCAATTTAGTAATTTATACAAGCAAGAATATTCATTGTCAAAAATTTAGGACTATTTACGACCCGCACTAATCGTGACGGTGACTCTTTGGCTTTCTCACGTTTGCCCTCACCGTGACAACAATCGTTCGGCTGCAGGCGTATAGAGCAGAAGTAGGAATTAATTTTCTTTTCGCTCCCGTCTTTAAAATTTTTATGCTTTCTTATCGAGATACATATATATTTTATGTACGTTAAATATAAGTAAATAAATGAGACATTCAATTGTGCGCAGATAAGCACAACTCGGAGTGCTTCTTCGGTCGAGCGGAACATGGTGATCGTTTGCGCCGTTCAAGCGGTCATAGATGCGGCGTCGGCGCTACTTTAGGTTTGCACTAGTTAATTTTTTCAATTTCATAAATACCATATCTCTCTAAATCGGATTCTCTCTCACACTTTATTCAGGCAAAAGAGTCTTTTTGAAATTTAAGAAGAGTGAGTTTTTTGTAGTTAAAGCAAATTTTTGATCGACTTTAAAGGAGCCAAAAACTTGCTTTTGAATTCGCGCCTTTTTGCCTGACTCAAGGACGAGAGAACATGAGATTTAGAGAGGCAAGACTAGAATGATCAGGAAAATTGATTTTGATTATGGTCGATTTTCGTGATTCTTTAAGGCCTTCTTCTTCGTGTCTCGCTTCATCACCCTTGACAATACTTATGCATACGTCTACCTTGGCGCGAGCGCCTGCCTCGACTTCCACACCTTTTGCGCGACCTGGTCCTTTATGCTCGTGTCGAAAACGATTCGGAATGATGCACGGTTAGATTGTCTCGTTTTTCTTTCTCTCAACAATCATCACAGCTTATGCAATGATCAATGTGTGATCATCGAAAGTTGAAGGAAGGCAATCAACAAACAAAAATTATGTATATACATATATGTGTGATTTCAAATCGCCGTGGCAATTGGCATTTCTCATTTGTGGGTGTGCTATTTTTAGGCAATGGCTCTGTACTTTTGTGGAAGCATTTGCCATAATAACATCATAAATATATTTCAGTTCAATTGTATGATAACGTGTTTTCTTTCTAGACAACTTCTACTTGGCCGACGTAATAACCATCTGAATACGTCCTCCACTTCCAGAGATTACCATGGAATGTCTCTGAAAGTTACGCCAAAGTGAACTATTTCCAGTTTTCAATCTCCTGTGCGGAACTATTGCCTATGTCTGTGTCTAGAGCAATTAATTCCACAGGTAAGTTACCATTAGAACAAAATAAAACGAAAGCTCAATCTGAGGATAAGTAAATGTTCTGAAAGTTTTTTTTCTGTGTCTGTGTCTAAACTTATAACATCACTTTATCAGATTCTCACTTTACTTCTACAATCAGAAATGCCTCGAAAATATATCACTTTTCTTAATGTCATGCTCAGAGATATTTTTCTTTTCATTCATTGTTAAGAGTCTAGTAACTTATTGTGAATCGAATTGTTTTTATAACTCGGTTTTGAACTCGTAGACATATTCTTTTACATATGTATGGAAAACAGTTAATTCCTATGAATTCACTGCCTAAACATCTACATTGTTAATTGTATATTCAGTTTACATATACTTTTGGAGAAATATTCATCTACATACCAATTACATCTTGTTGCTTCATATATTCAGACACACACACATACCAAATTTGACGTCAATTACTGATGGCATACCCTCCTTCGCCTTGAGTAAAAGTCAGAGAGAGGGAAAAGAAGGAAAGAATATGAGAGAGAGAGAGAGAAAGTCTGTGGGTGAGAGAGAGAGAGAGAGAGAGAGAGAGAGTGCGGCGGGAAATCATGTGGAGGGTGTAAGAAGAACATAGTGCGAACGGGACAGAAAGTACCAACTGGGCTGGTTGACATGTTCTGTTCAAGGAAATTTAAATAAATATGTGTTGTCTAAGAAATTTGTATATATATGTATATTATATACATACATGTATTTATGACAATGTATAAACAAAGTGAGCAATTGTGTAAGTACAAGCGAATCAATAATCACAAGATGCACACAGTTTCGGGATCCATGTGTATTAATATATGTAGGTTGATTGCCGCTCGTTTAATTGCTGGTCAAGCAGCAAAAGTGCAGATGGCAGAATGCACTTGGCGCGCTGCACGTGATGAACGCCGGTGATGAAATATCTCTCTGTTTCTCTTTCTTTCTCTCTCTCTGTCTCTTTCTTTCTCTCTCTCTCTCTCTGTCTCTGTTTCTCTCTCCTCTGTCTCTCTTTCTCTCTCTGTCTCGTTCTCTCTCTTTCTCTCTCTGTCTCTTTCTCTCTCTTTCTCTCTCTGTCTCTTTCTCTCTCTCTCTCAATTACGGTACAGCTCACAAGCCAGGGGTTACTGCTCGAACTTCAATAAACTGTGCATCTATAATGTTCAAATCGTGCTAAAACGTCCTCACATTTGTCGAATTGTTAAAAAGCGAAAAGCTCGGAGGCTCGTTTGTTTTGACACGTCTATCTATTGTCAAAACTCGGAGCATGAGTTGCACTTTCAGATCAAATAAAACAGCATGCAAAGATGTGCGTTTGAAATAATTTTTTTCCAGAACGAACTCATTTCTTTTTTTTGCTTTCATCTTTCTGCTTTCGCGTGCTGTCCAGCTTTTTCTTCCGGAACTGGCTGTCGAGTCTACGCGTGTTCGTCTCATGTTAAGCCATTCGGTGAAGATGTGTATTAGAATTGGAAAATAACAGCACACATGGCTGAATTTATGAACGCATGATGTTTCATACTAGAAATATAAACAAACAAAACAAGTAGTATACTCCAGAGAAGGATAAATAAAGGGAGCAAACTTCATATTTTCATTCTATTTCTCGTTTACGTTCCACATCACTGTCTAATTATCGAACGTTATCTTCTCTAATCCTCACTCTCTTTCATATACATTTCCTCTCTCTCTCGCTCTCTCTCGCAATCTCTCAGACATTTACTCTAGGCGAGGTAGAGCGTGTCATTTGTAATTGATGTTAAAAATGTATTTATCAGTGCGTGAGAACAAATGAAGCAACGCGATGTATGTTCATATGTATATGGCAAACAATAAGTCTACAACAGGGGGTGTCTTTAAGCGGGAACAAATATTTGAGATCAGAGTTCTTAAAATAAAATAAAGTTGGAAATATTTCATTTCAGTGTGAAATTATCAACAATAGACGAAAAGAAAAAAAAACATTCTCTGGCAATGAGTATGACATCAAGATAAATGATCTATTTTTAGTGGCATATGAATACACATCGGAGTTTATATTGCCAAATAATCAAGCAATTATAGACACAGAAAAAAAAACATTCAGGAATGATTTATTAAGTTTTTTTAATTTTTTTTCATAAGTAATAACTTTCCACACACGTGTCAACTAGCAACATTCACCCACCATTCACCTACACTCACCAAAAAGGTAAAACCAGGATGGATTTTACCATTTGAGAGAATGTGGATGAATAGTACATGAATGGGGCGATTATTGCAATTTGCCAACACACGCATATAGGCTATATTTGCGTAGTACTTTGAGAAATAGTAATAGTTCTCCTTGACGATACTTTCAGAGACATCGCTCTACTTTCAATGGTAGTGGACGCCGACCTCATCTGCCCGTGAGGTCGACCAAGTAGAAGTAGTCTACAACGAACCTTATAAAATAATACAGCGATGTGAAATCTCAAATATCTTACTAATTTTTTTATTGATCGCCTCCTTTAACTTTCGATGATAACAAATTGATCCTTGCAAACGATCTGATGATTGTTGAGAGAAAATAAGAGCGAGACAATCTAACCGTGCATCATTCCGAATCGTTTTCGAGACGAGCACAAAGGACCAAGTCGCGCAAAAGGAGTGGATGTCGAGGCAGACGCTCGCGCCAAGGTAGATGTACGCATACGTATTGTCAAGAGTGATGAAGCGAGACACGAAGAAGAAGGCCTTAAAGGAGCACGAGACTCGACCGTAATCTAGCACAATTTTCATGACTATTATGCTATCGCCCCTCTAAATCACTTGCTCTGTTGTCCTTGTGTCGTATAAAAAAGCTCTAATTCAATAGTAAGTTTTTTTTTTGCATAAAGGAATGTGATTTAGAAAGACTAATGATGAAATTAATGAAACAAAGCAAAAAAATTGAACTGGTGTTTTTTTGCGACAAACCCAAAGTAGCGCAGAAGCCACGGCAATGAGCGCTTGAACGGCACAAACAATCGCCAAGTTTCTCTCGACCGAAGAAGCACTCCGAGCACTCCGACTTGTGCTTATCTGAGCGATTGGAGGCCATTTAATTATAATTTTTTTATCGTAGATAAATTTATATTACAATGTGAAAGGATTCAAATTTTAGGGACATGGTGGTGGTGAAGTGTGGGATAACAAGTCGCATCAAGGCACCAACAAGCCGGGTGCGCTACTGACCGAGCCTCGTGTTTTTAGGTACGGTGTGGTTGTGGGGCGAGGGAGGGGGATCGTCGGAAAAAAAAATTAATTCTTACCTCAGCTCTACACGCCTGCAGCCGAACGATTGTTGTCGAAGTGAGGATAAAAGTGAGAAAGCCAAAGAGTCCCGAAGTCACCGTCACGATTAGTGCGGGTCGCAAATGGTTCTAAAATTTTGATAAAACAAAATATTTATCTATTTTTGGATTTTTAACTTGGTAAATTGCCAATTGGACCAAGCTTAAGAGAGAGAGAATGAGAGAGAGAAAGGAAGAAAGAAAGACTTAGACATGGGACGAGAAAGATTGAAACATAAAGTAGCTAAAGTCACAAACCGCAAAACTGAATGAAACCGTCAAAAACATATAGAAGCCGTCGACAGAGATAACGGATGATTTTGAATTCAGTGCCGTCCAATAGACAATCGGAGGCAAAATTGGTAGTAGCCAGAAGAATTTCCAGCCGTTCTCACTCCAAAACTAGAATAAGAAAAATAAACTTGATTTGTTTGCTCTCTTTAGTAACGTCCACAGTATGTGTTCATAGCCGTGTTTTTTTATTTGGCTGTTTCATTCAGCTAATTCTTGTTTCACACTATTATGCAGAGATTTAGATTAAAGACTCTTCAATTAGTTGATTTAAAAAAATATAATTTTCATTAAAAAAACATTTTGATGCTATAGTCTCTCCATACAGACCTGCGGCATACGTGTCGGCCAGAAGACCATAGAGCATCGATTTATGGCGCAGATGAGCGAAATTGTGAAGCGAAGCTGATTCCGCCAGAAGGGCGCCATGTGCACGGGCATCAGCCAGTGCGAGGGACCACCGTTGGTCATCAGCGGGTGCAGCCACGTGCAGCCCCAGCTGCTGTTCAGCAGCACCAACGGCAGCACGTTCAGCATGAAGAGTGGCGTGCACTTAAAGGAGGGCAATCTCAAAGAAAAATTATACGAGCCTGCGCCAGGTATGCTCATGCGGTGTTCCAGGCGCAAGGCCGGTTTCGCAAGGGAGAACTCGCAAGAAGCCAAAGCGAACTACTATTTCATCATATTTGATGTCCAAACGGTAAAGTTTTCTGTGCCGACACACCAATATGGCGCCGGCGACGTAGAGCTTGAAGAAGAAGGTGTTGTACGGCAGCTGCGTACGCCGAGTGAAAAAGAGAGCGATCAGCACGGCGGACAGCGATGTCGAGACGAGGCCAAAGAGAAGACGAGCGAGTTCCACTGAGAACTTCATGAGGCGAGGAGAGGTCACCACCGCGCACGAGGAATCGTTCATTTGTTTCGCTCTGAGTTATGCGGGCTCTGAAAGGTCCGCTATGAAAGCCGGTTCAAGGAGGGCTATCATCGAAAAGTTCTGTGAGATTTCCAATTGCCGCGGCCCTTCGCACTCTCATTCTCCCGTGCTATTGTCACCTACGAAATAGCATGCAAGAATGAAAGTGAGTACTCCCAGGGCAGACGCGGCAATTCGAACATGTATTAAATAGTTTCGCTGATCGCACTCCTTTAAGTCAGATCACATTCTATGTACCAATAGGGAAGATTATATTTGTTTAGCGAACAGAGTATGAAGGAGTCTCTTCAAAGGAAAGAAAAAAAAGCTTGAGGTATGCTGAACAGGAGGGAAGTACAATTGAAGCAAATTCCAAAATAGATAAGACATTTAACTTGTTGCAGAGAAAGGTATAGATCGGGAAATGTCGAACAAAAGATTCAAAAACGTGAAATGATTTTCATTCATTCAATATATCTGCAGGTTTTGAATGATGAGATAAGATAATTAAATGTACATTCATATATGTATATATGTGAACATACATAGATACATATAATTTCGTGAGCTGAAGACACGCGGCTGCTTCATTGAATACCAAGTGCTAAAAAAGGAAAGGAAGAAATAGAATTGGGGACTTGGGATAATCTATTTATTGATGTATGTATGTATTCATTCATACATCAGTTGAATGATGTGACAATCTAATAATATAGAACATAAGATGGAGAGGAAATAAGGGAGAGAAAGTGCTTGGTTACATAGCACGATTTAGTGACCGATTGTTGTATGAGAGCAAGATCTTATCAGGAAGTCTATTCCAATCATTAACAGCTCTACCTGGCACAAGGTTTTTTAAATCTTTTATACTTGCAACGGTAAGAAATTTTCTTACATTATATCTATGAGCTCTAGTGCATGTTGAGGGCAGAATGCAGAAGAGTTTCTTTGCATCAGTATCAATGCCCTTGTAAGTAAACATACTATACGATTTATGAAGCGCCTACGAGATGCGAGGAGTAATCCCAATGTGGTGTGAGTAAAGAAAGTAGAGTAGCTTTGGAGGATTAAGAAAAACCGTGACTTCATGGATGGCTCCTTTCACCAGTAAGTCTTTCAATAAAGATTGCAAAAGATAAGAATAAACAAGAGCCCTATTGATACTCTCAATCTGTCACTTGCTTTGCTGAGCTATACGTATTGTTCTGCATGTATGCGAATGTGTATCAAAGCTCATCCGGCTTCCTCGCAGTCGTTGGGATTTGGAAGAGTCTTGGTACATGGCGTAGGAAGGGTTTTTTTAGTCAAGAATCTGTGATTGACAAAAAAAAACTAGGGCAAAAGAAGGGAAGAGAAACCGCTCAATATGAGCTAAACCAGACAGACTGACTCATATATGAAGTTGAGGAAATGAATACGTTAATTTTTACATGAGTACATCATCAGAATGTACTTGAGTGGGTAAGAATACGAATGCGGGGAATAAGGAAGAGATGTGAGGGTAGTCATCGTGTCATATACAGGTATACGTAGCTATGTACGTATGTTACAAATGTGTTACAAATCTTCTTATCAAAGCGCTTGTCATTTATGCATTAACAGTGGGAAAATTAGATGATACTCAACATTTCCCTTGCTCTGTTGAGCAATATACATATGCGCACACAGAGTTCCAAGCAGCAGGATCGGTTAAATTTGTCACACATAAATCGGAAGTAATGTTTTGTATACGGTATACTCTTCGTTCAAAAGAAAGAGCGACCGCAACTCGAGCAGACGTCGAAATTTGTCAGTAGATTAGTAACAAAGAATCCACGGACATTGTACGTAGATTGGTGATAAAACATCAGATGCTCCTCATACAAATGTTGGGGACAAAATGTTTTGTGTGCGCATTGTTCTGAACGAATAAACATATGATGCGTAACTATTCACGCATGCGAATGATTACAAATCCTCTTAACAAAAGCGCTCATGTAAAGTAATGCCATTCAGTGAAGATATTTATGTATGGTATGTATTAATAGTGGGAAAATAAGATGTACCTACAAGGAAGTTCAGATATTGGAGGCACACGCTTTTTTTCTCGTTTGCTAGACAATCTTCTTTGTATTTTTTTTTTCATCTTAGATAAATCTCCGAGTACGTATTCAAGTGCATACTAAGTGCATGTGTCTTCATAAGAGAAAGCAAAATGTTGGGAACAGAAAAATATAATTGCAATAGTTCTGTAAAAATTTTTTAGTATACTTTTGTAAACTGTAATAAAAAATTTTTTTTTCTAGAATTGCTGAAAAGTTCGCTGTCGGGGACAGAGAGGACGGATGCCAACAACAGAATTGCACCTCAAAACGTAGAATTCTAAAAAAAAATCGATTGCTTGCAAGTAAGAAAAATTCATAAAGCTGAAGTGTTTTGCTGCTTTTCGCTGCGGGATACTTGTATCGATCTGCTGCAACGCTTCGCTTCGTGTGTTGCTAATACTTTCGCGAGAAATTCCCCGTTAATAACTTATTTAGCTATTGGTATACATTTCTTACATACCTTCTTAGTCAGTTTACAACCTATTGAGTGATTCATCCGGAGGAGGGAGCGAAGTTGTTTCGAGAGGATCGCTGCCAAGAAAAGACAACGCTGCCCGAGTTCCAACTCGAATTCGGAAAGGGATTTGCACTGAAGATGAGAGATACGGGAAGCGAATTACATTCTTTCGCCCAGAGCAGCAAGAAGTTTCTCCTCATTCCGTCTGCATTGTTCTTCAGCCTGGTTTTACCTGCTGAACGGTTTATTTGAGTGCTCAACTTCACTCATTGTCAGTTTCGTTAAAAAGTTGGGATGAAATCTTTCACGTTTTCTTCTCAGATAACATTTATTGATTGCGTATTTACGTTTACCGTTGTTAATTTGTATTTTTTGATGTAATTACAATCGCTGCGCGGAAGGAAAAATTTGTTTACTGCTGACATGAAGGAGACAGAAGACCGACCAATCAGCAAACGAAGAAATATGCATCAAAGAGGGAATGGAGATTAGTGCTCTTGGTTTATATCATCCGGCTCTGATTGCTGAAATCGAAAAAAAGAAAAAAAAATAAACAAGCAAATAGATGTGAAATCTACGCCTAAAATATAAACCATTTATACATGAGAGGAGAGGAGATATTTCGCTTGGATTACATTATTCAAAAATGTGCAACGATTAAAATACATACATACTTCAATGTACTCTTCTTGTTGCCTTTGATAAAGCGTATTGGTCTTTAATTGAAAAATAACTATGTAAAATGGAGTAGAAAGTTTTTATATAGGCAAAACATTGTACTTTCTAGCTGCGAAATTCAGCAATTTTTGGTTTTGTCATGTACAAGAAGAGACATGAGAATATGATGTCTTACCTTTCAGACATATAACGAAGTATACCTCGTTAGTTGCATTTGCTGCATATGTAACTGTCTGCCATATTGAATAACAAGCCTTCTGTAACTTGTGACTACTCTTTCCGTGTCTTTTCCGTTATTACAACTCGTTCAGTAGAATCAGATCGGAAACCCCCTCTCTCATCTCTTTCTCGCGATAGTTTCTCGATTATACTCCTCCATACACACTCTCTCTCTCCCTCTCTCTCTCTCTGTTTCTCTCTCTCTGTTTCTCTGTCTCTCCTCCAGCTTCACTATGAGCTGACACCTGCCTAATGCCTTGGAGCAAGGGCTTCCCTGCCAGCCCTCTCTACCTCGTGTTCTCTTCTTCCTCTAACGATAAGAAACTTTTCCTCCTCTTCTTATTTCTTCTCTTATGCACCACTTCGTTGCTAAGGCTCCACTGCTTTCAACTAATGAGATGTCACCATGCAAACTTTGATCGTTCGCGCTTGAAGCTGAATTCAGGGAAACAAGTGACTCAAACTGGAGGATAAAAAATAAGCAAAACCTCCATCATCAAAATGTCCAAGATGAAATTTTCAGTGCTACAGGAAAAGAAAAGAAGGGGAATTAACAAACAAAAAAAGGAATGAAAAGACAAGGCAATTGCTTCCCACTCTAAATATTAGCAAAAATATGAAGTAGCCTAATTTTAAGACATCATTGATGAGTGATGATTGAATTAGATCGGCACCGCTTTTTCGTGAGACACAGAAATTCCAAAATGTCAGGCCCAGCATCCGTGTTCCCCAGCATCTAGAAAAAGGATCCTTTTTGGTTGATTACTCCAGAAGAAAGTTCCTCTCGAAACGCTATGTAGAATCCTCTAGAAAAAGGACCCTTTTATTAGAATCTTCCAGAAGAAGGGTCTTGTCGAAATGCTAGGTAGAATCTTCTAGAAAAATGTCCCTTTTGGTAGATTCTACCAAAAGAAGGGTCCTGTCAAAACGCCAGGTAGAATCTTCTAGAAAAAGGATCCTTTTGGTAGATTCTATCAGAAAAAAGGGTCCTGTCGAAACGTTGGGTAGAATCTACTAGACGATGGACACTTTTTTTTAGAATCTTCCAGAAGAAGGGTCCTGTCGAAATGCCAGGTAGAATGAAATTGCTGAAATTGCTGCAGTTGTTGCAGTTGCATTTGCTGTAATTGCTGCAGTTGCTGCAGTTGCTGTAATTGCTGCAGTTGCTGCAGTTGCTGTAATTGCACAGTTGCTGCAATTGCACTTGCTGTAATTGCCGCAGTTGCTGCAGTTGCATTTGCTGTAATTGCTTCAGTTGCTGTAATTGCCGCAGTTGCTGTAGTTGCATTTGCTGTAATTGCCGCAGTTGCTGCAGTTGCATTTGCTGTAATTGCTGCAGTTGCTGTAATTGCCGCAGTTGCTGCAGTTGCATTTTTTGTAATTGCTGCAGTTGCATTTGCTGTAATTGCTGTAGTTGCTGCAGTTGCTGTAATTGCCGCAGTTGATGCAGTTGCATTTGCTGAAATTGCTGCAGTTGCTGCAGTTGCTGTAATTGCCGCAGTTGCTGCAGGTGCATTTGCTGTAATTGATGCAGTTGCTGTAATTGCCGCAGTTGCTGTAGTTGCATTTGCTGTAATTGCCGCAGTTGCTGCAGTTGCATTTGCTGTAATTGCTGCAGTTGCTGTAATTGCCGCAGTTGCTGCAGTTGCATTTTCTGTAATTGCTGCAGTTGCATTTGCTGTAATTGCTGTAGTTGCTGCAGTTGCTGTAATTGCCGCAGTTGATGCAGTTGCATTTGCTGAAATTGCTGCAGTTGCTGCAGTTGCTGTAATTGCCGCAGTTGCTGCAGGTGCATTTGCTGTAATTGATGCAGTTGATGTAAGTGCAGCAGTTGCTGCTGTTTGCATTTGCTGTAATTGCCGCAATTGCTGCAGGTGCATTTGCTTTAATTGCTGCAGTTGCTGCAGTTGCTGTAATTGCCGCAGTTGCTGCAGGTGCATTTGCTGTAATTGATGCAGTTGATGTAATTGCCGCAGTTGCTGCAGTTGCACTTGCTGTAATTGCCGCAGTTGCTGCAGTTGCATTTGCTGTAATTGCTGCAGTTGCTGTTATTGCCGCAGTTGCTGTAGTTGCATTTGCTGAAATTGCCGCAGTTGCTGCAGTTGCATTTGCTGTAATTGCTGTAGTTGCTGTAATTGCGGCAGTTGTTGCAGTTGCATTTGCTGTAATTGCTGCAGTTGCTGTAATTGCCGCAGTTACTGCAGTTGCATTTGCTGTAATTGCCTCAGTTGCTGCAGTTGCTGTAATTACCACAGTTGCTGCAGTTGCATTTGCTGTAATTGCTGCAATTGCTGTAATTGCCGCAGTTGATGCAGTTGCATTTGCTGTAATTGCTGCAGTTGCTGTAATTGCCGCAGTTGCTGCAGTTGCATTTGCTGTAATTGCTGCACTTGCTGAAATTGCCGCAGTTGCTGCAGTTGCATTTGCTGTAATTGCTGCAGTTGCTGTAATTGCCGCAGTTGCTGCATTTGCATTTGCTGTAATTGCTGCAGTTGCTGCAGTTGCTGTAATTACCACAGTTGCTGCAGTTTCATTTGCTGTAATTGCCGCAGTTGATGCAGTTGCATTTGCTGTAATTGCTGCAGTTGCTGTAATTGCCGCAGTTGCTGCAGTTGCATTTGCTGTAATTGCTGCACTTGCTGAAATTGCCGCAGTTGCTGCAGTTGCATTTGCTGAAATTGCTGCAGTTGTTGCAGTTGCATTTGCTGTAATTGCTGCAGTTGCTGCAGTTGCTGTAATTGCTGCAGTTGCTGCAGTTGCTGTAATTGCACAGTTGCTGCAATTGCACTTGCTGTAATTGCCGCAGTTGCTGCAGTTGCATTTGCTGTAATTGCTTCAGTTGCTGTAATTGCCGCAGTTGCTGTAGTTGCATTTGCTGTAATTGCCGCAGTTGCTGCAGTTGCATTTGCTGTAATTGCTGCAGTTGCTGTAATTGCCGCAGTTGCTGCAGTTGCATTTTTTGTAATTGCTGCAGTTGCATTTGCTGTAATTGCTGTAGTTGCTGCAGTTGCTGTAATTGCCGCAGTTGATGCAGTTGCATTTGCTGAAATTGCTGCAGTTGCTGCAGTTGCTGTAATTGCCGCAGTTGCTGCAGGTGCATTTGCTGTAATTGATGCAGTTGCTGTAATTGCCGCAGTTGCTGTAGTTGCATTTGCTGTAATTGCCGCAGTTGCTGCAGTTGCATTTGCTGTAATTGCTGCAGTTGCTGTAATTGCCGCAGTTGCTGCAGTTGCATTTTCTGTAATTGCTGCAGTTGCATTTGCTGTAATTGCTGTAGTTGCTGCAGTTGCTGTAATTGCCGCAGTTGATGCAGTTGCATTTGCTGAAATTGCTGCAGTTGCTGCAGTTGCTGTAATTGCCGCAGTTGCTGCAGGTGCATTTGCTGTAATTGATGCAGTTGATGTAAGTGCAGCAGTTGCTGCTGTTTGCATTTGCTGTAATTGCCGCAATTGCTGCAGGTGCATTTGCTTTAATTGCTGCAGTTGCTGCAGTTGCTGTAATTGCCGCAGTTGCTGCAGGTGCATTTGCTGTAATTGATGCAGTTGATGTAATTGCCGCAGTTGCTGCAGTTGCACTTGCTGTAATTGCCGCAGTTGCTGCAGTTGCATTTGCTGTAATTGCTGCAGTTGCTGTTATTGCCGCAGTTGCTGTAGTTGCATTTGCTGAAATTGCCGCAGTTGCTGCAGTTGCATTTGCTGTAATTGCTGTAGTTGCTGTAATTGCGGCAGTTGTTGCAGTTGCATTTGCTGTAATTGCTGCAGTTGCTGTAATTGCCGCAGTTACTGCAGTTGCATTTGCTGTAATTGCCTCAGTTGCTGCAGTTGCTGTAATTACCACAGTTGCTGCAGTTGCATTTGCTGTAATTGCTGCAATTGCTGTAATTGCCGCAGTTGATGCAGTTGCATTTGCTGTAATTGCTGCAGTTGCTGTAATTGCCGCAGTTGCTGCAGTTGCATTTGCTGTAATTGCTGCACTTGCTGAAATTGCCGCAGTTGCTGCAGTTGCATTTGCTGTAATTGCTGCAGTTGCTGTAATTGCCGCAGTTGCTGCATTTGCATTTGCTGTAATTGCTGCAGTTGCTGCAGTTGCTGTAATTACCACAGTTGCTGCAGTTTCATTTGCTGTAATTGCCGCAGTTGATGCAGTTGCATTTGCTGTAATTGCTGCAGTTGCTGTAATTGCCGCAGTTGCTGCAGTTGCATTTGCTGTAATTGCTGCACTTGCTGAAATTGCCGCAGTTGCTGCAGTTGCATTTGCTGTAATTGCTGCAATTGCTGAAATTGCGGCAGTTGTTGCAGTTGCATTTGCTGTAATTGCTGCAGTTGCTGCAGTTGCATTTGCTGTAATTGCTGCAGTTGCTGTAATTGCCGCAGTTGTTGCAGTTGTATTTGCTGTAATTGCTGCAGTTGCTGCAATTGCTGAAATTGCTGCAGTTTCTGCAGTTGCATTTGCTGTAATTGCTGTAATTGCCGCAGTGGATGCAGTTACATTTGCTGTAATTGCTGCAGTTGCTGCAATTGCTGAAATTGCGGCAGTTGTTGCAGTTGCATTTGCTGTAATTGCTGCAGTTGCTGTAATTGCCGCAGTTACTGCAGTTGCATTTGCTGTAATTGCCTTAGTTGTTGCAGTTGCTGTAATTACCACAGTTGCTGCAGTTGCATTTGTTGTAATTGCTGCAATTGCTGCAATTGCCGCAGTTGCTGCAGTTGCATTTGCTGTAATTGCTGCAATTGCTGTAATTGCCGCAGTTGTTGCAGTTGCATTTGCTGTAATTGCTGCAGTTGCTGTAATTGCCGCAGTTACTGCAGTTGCATTTGCTGTAATTGCCTTAGTTGTTGAAGTTGCTGTAATTACCACAGTTGCTGCAGTTGCATTTGCTGTAATTGCTGCAATTGCTGCAATTGCCGCAGTTGCTGCATTTGCATTTGCTGTAATTGCTGCAATTGCTGAAATTGCCACAGTTGCTGCAGTTGCATTTGCTGTAATTGCTGCAGTTGCTGTAATTGCCGCAGTTGCTGCATTTGCATTTGCTGTAATTGCTGCAGTTGCTGTAATTGCCGCAGTTGTTGCAGTTGCATTTGCTGTAATTGCTGCAGTTGCTGCAATTGCTGAAATTGCTGCAGTTTCTGCAGTTGCATTTGCTGTAATTGCTGTAATTGCCGCAGTTGATGCAGTTGCATTTGATGTAATTGCTGCAGTTGCTGTAATTGCCGCAGTTGTTGCAGTTACATTTGCTGTAATTGCTGCAGTTGCTGCAATTGCTGAAATTGATGCAGTTGCTGCAGTTGCATTTGCTGTAATTGCTGTAATTGCCGCAGTTGATGCAGTTGCATTTGCTGTAATTGCTGCAGATGCTGTAATTGCCGCAGTTGTTGCAGTTACATTTGCTGTAATTGCTGCAGTTGCTGCAATTGCTGAAATTTCTGCAGTTGCTGCAGTTGCATTTGCTCTAATTGCTGTAATTGCCGCAGTTGATGCAGTTGCATTTGCTGTAATTGCTGCAGTTGCTGTAATTGCCGCAGTTACTGCAGTTGCAGTTGCTGTAATTGCCTCAGTTGCTGCAGTTGCTGTAACTACCACAGTTGCTGCAATTGCATTTGCTGTAATTGCTGCAATTGCTGAAATTGCCGCAGTTGCTGCAGTTGCATTTGCAGTAATTGCTGCAATTGCTGAAATTGCCGCAGTTGCTGCAGTTTAATTTGCTGTAATTGCTGCAGTTGCTGTAATTGCCGCAGTTGTTGCAGTTGCATTTGCTGTAATTGCTGCAGTTGCTGCAATTGCTGAAATTGCTGCAGTTTCTGCAGTTGCATTTGCTGTAATTGCCGCAGTTGATGCAGTTGCATTTGCTGTAATTGCTGTAATTGCCGCAGTTGATGCAGTTGCATTTGCTGCAATTGCTGCAGTTGCTATAATTGCCGCAGTTACTGCAGTTGCATTTGCTGTAATTGCCTCAGTTGCTGCAGTTGCTGTAATTACCACAGTTGCTGCAGTTGCATTTGCTGTAATTGCTGTAATTGCCGCAGTTGATGCAGTTGCATTTGCTGTAATTGCTGCAGTTGCTGTAATTGCCGCAGTTGTTGCAGTTACATTTGCTGTAATTGCTGCAGTTGCTGCAATTGCTGAAATTGATGCAGTTGCTGCAGTTGCATTTGCTGTAATTGCTGTAATTGCCGCAGTTGATGCAGTTGCATTTGCTGTAATTGCTGCAGATGCTGTAATTGCCGCAGTTGTTGCAGTTACATTTGCTGTAATTGCTGCAGTTGCTGCAATTGCTGAAATTTCTGCAGTTGCTGCAGTTGCATTTGCTCTAATTGCTGTAATTGCCGCAGTTGATGCAGTTGCATTTGCTGTAATTGCTGCAGTTGCTGTAATTGCCGCAGTTACTGCAGTTGCAGTTGCTGTAATTGCCTCAGTTGCTGCAGTTGCTGTAACTACCACAGTTGCTGCAATTGCATTTGCTGTAATTGCTGCAATTGCTGAAATTGCCGCAGTTGCTGCAGTTGCATTTGCAGTAATTGCTGCAATTGCTGAAATTGCCGCAGTTGCTGCAGTTTAATTTGCTGTAATTGCTGCAGTTGCTGTAATTGCCGCAGTTGTTGCAGTTGCATTTGCTGTAATTGCTGCAGTTGCTGCAATTGCTGAAATTGCTGCAGTTTCTGCAGTTGCATTTGCTGTAATTGCCGCAGTTGATGCAGTTGCATTTGCTGTAATTGCTGTAATTGCCGCAGTTGATGCAGTTGCATTTGCTGCAATTGCTGCAGTTGCTATAATTGCCGCAGTTACTGCAGTTGCATTTGCTGTAATTGCCTCAGTTGCTGCAGTTGCTGTAATTACCACAGTTGCTGCAGTTGCATTTGCTGTAATTGCTGTAATTGCCGCAGTTGATGCAGTTGCATTTGCTGTAATTGCTGCAGTTGCTGTAATTGCCGCAGTTGTTGCAGTTACATTTGCTGTAATTGCTGCAGTTGCTGCAATTGCTGAAATTGATGCAGTTGCTGCAGTTGCATTTGCTGTAATTGCTGTAATTGCCGCAGTTGATGCAGTTGCATTTGCTGTAATTGCTGCAGATGCTGTAATTGCCGCAGTTGTTGCAGTTACATTTGCTGTAATTGCTGCAGTTGCTGCAATTGCTGAAATTTCTGCAGTTGCTGCAGTTGCATTTGCTCTAATTGCTGTAATTGCCGCAGTTGATGCAGTTGCATTTGCTGTAATTGCTGCAGTTGCTGTAATTGCCGCAGTTACTGCAGTTGCATTTGCTGTAATTGCCTCAGTTGCTGCAGTTGCTGTAACTACCACAGTTGCTGCAATTGCATTTGCTGTAATTGCTGCAATTGCTGAAATTGCCGCAGTTGCTGCAGTTGCATTTGCAGTAATTGCTGCAATTGCTGAAATTGCCGCAGTTGCTGCAGTTTAATTTGCTGTAATTGCTGCAGTTGCTGTAATTGCCGCAGTTGTTGCAGTTGCATTTGCTGTAATTGCTGCAGTTGCTGCAATTGCTGAAATTGCTGCAGTTTCTGCAGTTGCATTTGCTGTAATTGCCGCAGTTGATGCAGTTGCATTTGCTGTAATTGCTGTAATTGCCGCAGTTGATGCAGTTGCATTTGCTGCAATTGCTGCAGTTGCTGTAATTGCCGCAGTTACTGCAGTTGCATTTGCTGTAATTGCTGCAGTTGCTGTAATTGCCGCAGTTGCTGCAGTTGCATTTTCTGTAATTGCTGCAGTTGCATTTGCTGTAATTGCTGTAGTTGCTGCAGTTGCTGTAATTGCCGCAGTTGATGCAGTTGCATTTGCTGAAATTGCTGCAGTTGCTGCAGTTGCTGTAATTGCCGCAGTTGCTGCAGGTGCATTTGCTGTAATTGATGCAGTTGCTGTAATTGCCGCAGTTGCTGTAGTTGCATTTGCTGTAATTGCCGCAGTTGCTGCAGTTGCATTTGCTGTAATTGCTGCAGTTGCTGTAATTGCCGCAGTTGCTGCAGTTGCATTTTCTGTAATTGCTGCAGTTGCATTTGCTGTAATTGCTGTAGTTGCTGCAGTTGCTGTAATTGCCGCAGTTGATGCAGTTGCATTTGCTGAAATTGCTGCAGTTGCTGCAGTTGCTGTAATTGCCGCAGTTGCTGCAGGTGCATTTGCTGTAATTGATGCAGTTGATGTAAGTGCAGCAGTTGCTGTTGTTTGCATTTGCTGTAATTGCCGCAATTGCTGCAGGTGCATTTGCTTTAATTGCTGCAGTTGCTGCAGTTGCTGTAATTGCCGCAGTTGCTGCAGGTGCATTTGCTGTAATTGATGCAGTTGATGTAATTGCCGCAGTTGCTGCAGTTGCACTTGCTGTAATTGCCGCAGTTGCTGCAGTTGCATTTGCTGTAATTGCTGCAGTTGCTGTTATTGCCGCAGTTGCTGTAGTTGCATTTGCTGAAATTGCCGCAGTTGCTGCAGTTGCATTTGCTGTAATTGCTGTAGTTGCTGTAATTGCGGCAGTTGTTGCAGTTGCATTTGCTGTAATTGCTGCAGTTGCTGTAATTGCCGCAGTTACTGCAGTTGCATTTGCTGTAATTGCCTCAGTTGCTGCAGTTGCTGTAATTACCACAGTTGCTGCAGTTGCATTTGCTGTAATTGCTGCAATTGCTGTAATTGCCGCAGTTGATGCAGTTGCATTTGCTGTAATTGCTGCAGTTGCTGTAATTGCCGCAGTTGCTGCAGTTACATTTGCTGTAATTGCTGCACTTGCTGAAATTGCCGCAGTTGCTGCAGTTGCATTTGCTGTAATTGCTGTAGTTGCTGTAATTGCCGCAGTTGCTGCATTTGCATTTGCTGTAATTGCTGCAGTTGCTGCAGTTGCTGTAATTACCACAGTTGCTGCAGTTTCATTTGCTGTAATTGCTGCAATTGCTGTAATTGCCGCAGTTGATGCAGTTGCATTTGCTGTAATTGCTGCAGTTGCTGTAATTGCCGCAGTTGCTGCAGTTGCATTTGCTGTAATTGCTGCACTTGCTGAAATTGCCGCAGTTGCTGCAGTTGCATTTGCTGTAATTGCTGCAATTGCTGAAATTGCGGCAGTTGTTGCAGTTGCATTTGCTGTAATTGCTGCAGTTGCTGCAGTTGCATTTGCTGTAATTGCTGCAGTTGCTGTAATTGCCGCAGTTGTTGCAGTTGTATTTGCTGTAATTGCTGCAGTTGCTGCAATTGCTGAAATTGCTGCAGTTTCTGCAGTTGCATTTGCTGTAATTGCTGTAATTGCCGCAGTGGATGCAGTTACATTTGCTGTAATTGCTGCAGTTGCTGCAATTGCTGAAATTGCGGCAGTTGTTGCAGTTGCATTTGCTGTAATTGCTGCAGTTGCTGTAATTGCCGCAGTTACTGCAGTTGCATTTGCTGTAATTGCCTTAGTTGTTGCAGTTGCTGTAATTACCACAGTTGCTGCAGTTGCATTTGTTGTAATTGCTGCAATTGCTGCAATTGCCGCAGTTGCTGCAGTTGCATTTGCTGTAATTGCTGCAATTGCTGTAATTGCCGCAGTTGTTGCAGTTGCATTTGCTGTAATTGCTGCAGTTGCTGTAATTGCCGCAGTTACTGCAGTTGCATTTGCTGTAATTGCCTTAGTTGTTGAAGTTGCTGTAATTACCACAGTTGCTGCAGTTGCATTTGCTGTAATTGCTGCAATTGCTGCAATTGCCGCAGTTGCTGCATTTGCATTTGCTGTAATTGCTGCAATTGCTGAAATTGCCACAGTTGCTGCAGTTGCATTTGCTGTAATTGCTGCAGTTGCTGTAATTGCCGCAGTTGCTGCATTTGCATTTGCTGTAATTGCTGCAGTTGCTGTAATTGCCGCAGTTGTTGCAGTTACATTTGCTGTAATTGCTGCAGTTGCTGCAATTGCTGAAATTTCTGCAGTTGCTGCAGTTGCATTTGCTCTAATTGCTGTAATTGCCGCAGTTGATGCAGTTGCATTTGCTGTAATTGCTGCAGTTGCTGTAATTGCCGCAGTTACTGCAGTTGCATTTGCTGTAATTGCCTCAGTTGCTGCAGTTGCTGTAACTACCACAGTTGCTGCAATTGCATTTGCTGTAATTGCTGCAATTGCTGAAATTGCCGCAGTTGCTGCAGTTGCATTTGCAGTAATTGCTGCAATTGCTGAAATTGCCGCAGTTGCTGCAGTTTAATTTGCTGTAATTGCTGCAGTTGCTGTAATTGCCGCAGTTGTTGCAGTTGCATTTGCTGTAATTGCTGCAGTTGCTGCAATTGCTGAAATTGCTGCAGTTTCTGCAGTTGCATTTGCTGTAATTGCCGCAGTTGATGCAGTTGCATTTGCTGTAATTGCTGTAATTGCCGCAGTTGATGCAGTTGCATTTGCTGCAATTGCTGCAGTTGCTGTAATTGCCGCAGTTACTGCAGTTGCATTTGCTGTAATTGCTGCAGTTGCTGTAATTGCCGCAGTTGCTGCAGTTGCATTTTCTGTAATTGCTGCAGTTGCATTTGCTGTAATTGCTGTAGTTGCTGCAGTTGCTGTAATTGCCGCAGTTGATGCAGTTGCATTTGCTGAAATTGCTGCAGTTGCTGCAGTTGCTGTAATTGCCGCAGTTGCTGCAGGTGCATTTGCTGTAATTGATGCAGTTGCTGTAATTGCCGCAGTTGCTGTAGTTGCATTTGCTGTAATTGCCGCAGTTGCTGCAGTTGCATTTGCTGTAATTGCTGCAGTTGCTGTAATTGCCGCAGTTGCTGCAGTTGCATTTTCTGTAATTGCTGCAGTTGCATTTGCTGTAATTGCTGTAGTTGCTGCAGTTGCTGTAATTGCCGCAGTTGATGCAGTTGCATTTGCTGAAATTGCTGCAGTTGCTGCAGTTGCTGTAATTGCCGCAGTTGCTGCAGGTGCATTTGCTGTAATTGATGCAGTTGATGTAAGTGCAGCAGTTGCTGCTGTTTGCATTTGCTGTAATTGCCGCAATTGCTGCAGGTGCATTTGCTTTAATTGCTGCAGTTGCTGCAGTTGCTGTAATTGCCGCAGTTGCTGCAGGTGCATTTGCTGTAATTGATGCAGTTGATGTAATTGCCGCAGTTGCTGCAGTTGCACTTGCTGTAATTGCCGCAGTTGCTGCAGTTGCATTTGCTGTAATTGCTGCAGTTGCTGTTATTGCCGCAGTTGCTGTAGTTGCATTTGCTGAAATTGCCGCAGTTGCTGCAGTTGCATTTGCTGTAATTGCTGTAGTTGCTGTAATTGCGGCAGTTGTTGCAGTTGCATTTGCTGTAATTGCTGCAGTTGCTGTAATTGCCGCAGTTACTGCAGTTGCATTTGCTGTAATTGCCTCAGTTGCTGCAGTTGCTGTAATTACCACAGTTGCTGCAGTTGCATTTGCTGTAATTGCTGCAATTGCTGTAATTGCCGCAGTTGATGCAGTTGCATTTGCTGTAATTGCTGCAGTTGCTGTAATTGCCGCAGTTGCTGCAGTTACATTTGCTGTAATTGCTGCACTTGCTGAAATTGCCGCAGTTGCTGCAGTTGCATTTGCTGTAATTGCTGTAGTTGCTGTAATTGCCGCAGTTGCTGCATTTGCATTTGCTGTAATTGCTGCAGTTGCTGCAGTTGCTGTAATTACCACAGTTGCTGCAGTTTCATTTGCTGTAATTGCTGCAATTGCTGTAATTGCCGCAGTTGATGCAGTTGCATTTGCTGTAATTGCTGCAGTTGCTGTAATTGCCGCAGTTGCTGCAGTTGCATTTGCTGTAATTGCTGCACTTGCTGAAATTGCCGCAGTTGCTGCAGTTGCATTTGCTGTAATTGCTGCAATTGCTGAAATTGCGGCAGTTGTTGCAGTTGCATTTGCTGTAATTGCTGCAGTTGCTGCAGTTGCATTTGCTGTAATTGCTGCAGTTGCTGTAATTGCCGCAGTTGTTGCAGTTGTATTTGCTGTAATTGCTGCAGTTGCTGCAATTGCTGAAATTGCTGCAGTTTCTGCAGTTGCATTTGCTGTAATTGCTGTAATTGCCGCAGTGGATGCAGTTACATTTGCTGTAATTGCTGCAGTTGCTGCAATTGCTGAAATTGCGGCAGTTGTTGCAGTTGCATTTGCTGTAATTGCTGCAGTTGCTGTAATTGCCGCAGTTACTGCAGTTGCATTTGCTGTAATTGCCTTAGTTGTTGCAGTTGCTGTAATTACCACAGTTGCTGCAGTTGCATTTGTTGTAATTGCTGCAATTGCTGCAATTGCCGCAGTTGCTGCAGTTGCATTTGCTGTAATTGCTGCAATTGCTGTAATTGCCGCAGTTGTTGCAGTTGCATTTGCTGTAATTGCTGCAGTTGCTGTAATTGCCGCAGTTACTGCAGTTGCATTTGCTGTAATTGCCTTAGTTGTTGAAGTTGCTGTAATTACCACAGTTGCTGCAGTTGCATTTGCTTTAATTGCTGCAATTGCTGCAATTGCCGCAGTTGCTGCATTTGCATTTGCTGTAATTGCTGCAATTGCTGAAATTGCCACAGTTGCTGCAGTTGCATTTGCTGTAATTGCTGCAGTTGCTGTAATTGCCGCAGTTGCTGCATTTGCATTTGCTGTAATTGCTGCAGTTGCTGTAATTGCCGCAGTTGTTGCAGTTGCATTTGCTGTAATTGCTGCAGTTGCTGCAATTGCTGAAATTGCTGCAGTTTCTGCAGTTGCATTTGCTGTAATTGCTGTAATTGCCGCAGTTGATGCAGTTGCATTTGCTGTAATTGCTGCAGTTGCTGTAATTGCCGCAGTTGTTGCAGTTACATTTGCTGTAATTGCTGCAGTTGCTGCAATTGCTGAAATTGATGCAGTTGCTGCAGTTGCATTTGCTGTAATTGCTGTAATTGCCGCAGTTGATGCAGTTGCATTTGCTGTAATTGCTGCAGATGCTGTAATTGCCGCAGTTGTTGCAGTTACATTTGCTGTAATTGCTGCAGTTGCCGCAATTGCTGAAATTTCTGCAGTTGCTGCAGTTGCATTTGCTCTAATTGCTGTAATTGCCGCAGTTGATGCAGTTGCATTTGCTGTAATTGCTGCAGTTGCTGTAATTGCCGCAGTTACTGCAGTTGCAGTTGCTGTAATTGCCTCAGTTGCTGCAGTTGCTGTAACTACCACAGTTGCTGCAATTGCATTTGCTGTAATTGCTGCAATTGCTGAAATTGCCGCAGTTGCTGCAGTTGCATTTGCAGTAATTGCTGCAATTGCTGAAATTGCCGCAGTTGCTGCAGTTTAATTTGCTGTAATTGCTGCAGTTGCTGTAATTGCCGCAGTTGTTGCAGTTGCATTTGCTGTAATTGCTGCAATTGCTGTAATTGCCGCAGTTGATGCAGTTGCATTTGCTGTAATTGCTGCAGTTGCTGTAATTGCCGAAGTTGCTGCAGTTGCATTTGCTGTAATTGCTGCACTTGCTGAAATTGCCGCAGTTGCTGCAGTTGCATTTGCTGTAATTGCTGCAGTTGCTGTAATTGCCGCAGTTGCTGCATTTGCATTTGCTGTAATTGCTGCAGTTGCTGCAGTTGCTGTAATTACCACAGTTGCTGCAGTTTCATTTGCTGTAATTGCTGCAATTGCTGTAATTGCCGCAGTTGATGCAGTTGCATTTGCTGTAATTGCTGCAGTTGCTGTAATTGCCGCAGTTGCTGCAGTTGCATTTGCTGTAATTGCTGCACTTGCTGAAATTGCCGCAGTTGCTGCAGTTGCATTTGCTGTAATTGCTGCAATTGCTGAAATTGCGGCAGTTGTTGCAGTTGCATTTGCTGTAATTGCTGCAGTTGCTGCAGTTGCATTTGCTGTAATTGCTGCAGTTGCTGTAATTGCCGCAGTTGTTGCAGTTGTATTTGCTGTAATTGCTGCAGTTGCTGCAATTGCTGAAATTGCTGCAGTTTCTGCAGTTGCATTTGCAGTAATTGCTGTAATTGCCGCAGTGGATGCAGTTACATTTGCTGTAATTGCTGCAGTTGCTGCAATTGCTGAAATTGCGGCAGTTGTTGCAGTTGCATTTGCTGTAATTGCTGCAGTTGCTGTAATTGCCGCAGTTACTGCAGTTGCATTTGCTGTAATTGCCTTAGTTGTTGCAGTTGCTGTAATTACCACAGTTGCTGCAGTTGCATTTGTTGTAATTGCTGCAATTGCTGCAATTGCCGCAGTTGCTGCAGTTGCATTTGCTGTAATTGCTGCAATTGCTGTAATTGCCGCAGTTGTTGCAGTTGCATTTGCTGTAATTGCTGCAGTTGCTGTAATTGCCGCAGTTACTGCAGTTGCATTTGCTGTAATTGCCTTAGTTGTTGAAGTTGCTGTAATTACCACAGTTGCTGCAGTTGCATTTGCTGTAATTGCTGCAATTGCTGCAATTGCCGCAGTTGCTGCATTTGCATTTGCTGTAATTGCTGCAATTGCTGAAATTGCCACAGTTGCTGCAGTTGCATTTGCTGTAATTGCTGCAGTTGCTGTAATTGCCGCAGTTGCTGCATTTGCATTTGCTGTAATTGCTGCAGTTGCTGTAATTGCCGCAGTTGTTGCAGTTGCATTTGCTGTAATTGCTGCAGTTGCTGCAATTGCTGAAATTGCTGCAGTTTCTGCAGTTGCATTTGCTGTAATTGCTGTAATTGCCGCAGTTGATGCAGTTGCATTTGCTGTAATTGCTGCAGTTGCTGTAATTGCCGCAGTTGTTGCAGTTACATTTGCTGTAATTGCTGCAGTTGCTGCAATTGCTGAAATTGATGCAGTTGCTGCAGTTGCATTTGCTGTAATTGCTGTAATTGCCGCAGTTGATGCAGTTGCATTTGCTGTAATTGCTGCAGATGCTGTAATTGCCGCAGTTGTTGCAGTTACATTTGCTGTAATTGCTGCAGTTGCTGCAATTGCTGAAATTTCTGCAGTTGCTGCAGTTGCATTTGCTCTAATTGCTGTAATTGCCGCAGTTGATGCAGTTGCATTTGCTGTAATTGCTGCAGTTGCTGTAATTGCCGCAGTTACTGCAGTTGCAGTTGCTGTAATTGCCTCAGTTGCTGCAGTTGCTGTAACTACCACAGTTGCTGCAATTGCATTTGCTGTAATTGCTGCAATTGCTGAAATTGCCGCAGTTGCTGCAGTTGCATTTGCAGTAATTGCTGCAATTGCTGAAATTGCCGCAGTTGCTGCAGTTTAATTTGCTGTAATTGCTGCAGTTGCTGTAATTGCCGCAGTTGTTGCAGTTGCATTTGCTGTAATTGCTGCAGTTGCTGCAATTGCTGAAATTGCTGCAGTTTCTGCAGTTGCATTTGCTGTAATTGCCGCAGTTGATGCAGTTGCATTTGCTGTAATTGCTGTAATTGCCGCAGTTGATGCAGTTGCATTTGCTGCAATTGCTGCAGTTGCTATATTTGCCGCAGTTACTGCAGTTGCATTTGCTGTAATTGCCTCAGTTGCTGCAGTTGCTGTAATTACCACAGTTGCTGCAGTTGCATTTGCTGTAATTGCTGTAATTGCCGCAGTTGATGCAGTTGCATTTGCTGTAATTGCTGCAGTTGCTGTAATTGCCGCAGTTGTTGCAGTTACATTTGCTGTAATTGCTGCAGTTGCTGCAATTGCTGAAATTGATGCAGTTGCTGCAGTTGCATTTGCTGTAATTGCTGTAATTGCCGCAGTTGATGCAGTTGCATTTGCTGTAATTGCTGCAGATGCTGTAATTGCCGCAGTTGTTGCAGTTACATTTGCTGTAATTGCTGCAGTTGCTGCAATTGCTGAAATTTCTGCAGTTGCTGCAGTTGCATTTGCTCTAATTGCTGTAATTGCCGCAGTTGATGCAGTTGCATTTGCTGTAATTGCTGCAGTTGCTGTAATTGCCGCAGTTACTGCAGTTGCATTTGCTGTAATTGCCTCAGTTGCTGCAGTTGCTGTAACTACCACAGTTGCTGCAATTGCATTTGCTGTAATTGCTGCAATTGCTGAAATTGCCGCAGTTGCTGCAGTTGCATTTGCAGTAATTGCTGCAATTGCTGAAATTGCCGCAGTTGCTGCAGTTTAATTTGCTGTAATTGCTGCAGTTGCTGTAATTGCCGCAGTTGTTGCAGTTGCATTTGCTGTAATTGCTGCAGTTGCTGCAATTGCTGAAATTGCTGCAGTTTCTGCAGTTGCATTTGCTGTAATTGCCGCAGTTGATGCAGTTGCATTTGCTGTAATTGCTGTAATTGCCGCAGTTGATGCAGTTGCATTTGCTGCAATTGCTGCAGTTGCTATAATTGCCGCAGTTACTGCAGTTGCATTTGCTGTAATTGCCTCAGTTGCTGCAGTTGCTGTAATTACCACAGTTGCTGCAGTTGCATTTGCTGTAATTGCTGCAATCGCTGAAATTGCCGCAGTTGCTGCAGTTGCATTTGCAGTAGTTGCTGCAATTGCGGAAATTGCCGCAGTTGCTGCAGTTTAATTTGCTGTAATTGCTGCAGTTGCTGTAATTGCCGCAGTTGTTGCAGTTGCATTTGCTGTAATTGCTGCAGTTGCTGCAATTGCTGAAATTGCTGCAGTTTCTGCAGTTGCATTTGCTGTAATTGCCGCAGTTGATGCAGTTGCATTTGCTGTAATTGCTGTAATTGCCGCAGTTGATGCAGTTGCATTTGCTGCAATTGCCGCAGTTACTGCAGTTGCATTTGCTGTAATTGCCTCAGTTGCTGCAGTTGCTGTAATTACCACAGTTGCTGCAGTTGCATTTGCTGTAATTGCTGCAATTGCTGAAATTGCCGCAGTTGCTGCAGTTGCATTTGCTGTAATTGCTGCAATTGCTGAAATTGCCGCAGTTGCTGCAGTTGCATTTGCTGTAATTGCTGCAGTTGCTGTAATTGCCGCAGTTGCTGCAGTTGCATTTGCTGTAATTGCTGCAATTGCTGAAATTGCGGCAGTTGTTGCAGTTGCATTTGCTGTAATTGCTGCAGTTCCTGCGGTTGCATTAGCTGTAATTGCTGCAGTTGCTGTAATTGCCGCAGTTGTTGCAGTTGTATTAACTGTAATTGCTGCAGTTGCTGCAATTGCTGAAATTGCTGCAGTTTCTGCAGTTACATTTGCTGTAATTGCTGCAGTTGCTGCAATTGCTGAAATTGCTGCAGTTGCTGCAGTTGCATTTGCTGTAATTGCTGCAGTTGCTGTAATTGCGGCAGTTGTTGCAGTTGCATTTGCTGTAATTGCTGCAGTTGCTGTAATTGCCGCAGTTACTGCAGTTGCATTTGCTGTAATTGCCTTAGTTGTTGCAGTTGCTGTAATTACCACAGTTGCTGCAGTTGCATTTGTTGTAATTGCTGCAATTGCTGCAATTGCCGCAGTTGCTGCAGTTGCATTTGCTGTAATTGCTGCAATTGCTGTAATTGCCGCAGTTGTTGCAGTTGCATTTGCTGTAATTGCTGCAGTTGCTGTAATTGCCGCAGTTACTGCAGTTGTATTTGCTGTAATTGCCTTAGTTGTTGAAGTTGCCGTAATTACCACAGTTGCTGCAGTTGCATTTGCTGTAATTGCTGCAATTGCTGCAATTGCCGCAGTTGCTGCATTTGCATTTGCTGTAATTGCTGCAATTGCTGAAATTGCCACAGTTGCTGCAGTTGCATTTGCTGTAATTGCTGCAGTTGCTGTAATTGCCGCAGTTGCTGCATTTGCATTTGCTGTAATTGCTGCAGTTGCTGTAATTGCCGCAGTTGTTGCAGTTGCATTTGCTGTAATTGCTGCAGTTGCTGCAATTGCTGAAATTGCTGCAGTTTCTACAGTTGCATTTGCTGTAATTGCTGTAATTGCCGCAGTTGCTGCATTTGCATTTGCTGTAATTGCTGCAGTTGCTGTAATTGCCGCAGTTGTTGCAGTTGCATTTGCTGTAATTGCTGCAGTTGCTGCAATTGCTGAAATTGCTGCAGTTGTTGCAGTTACATTTGCTGTAATTGCTGCAGTTGCTGCAATTGCTGAAATTGATGCAGTTGCTGCAGTTGCATTTGCTGTAATTGCTGTAATTGCCGCAGTTGATGCAGTTGCATTTGCTGTTATTGATGCAGATGCTGTAATTGCCGCAGTTGTTGCAGTTACATTTGCTGTAATTGCTGCAGTTGCTGCAATTGCTGAAATTGCTGCAGTTGCTGCAGTTGCATTTGCTCTAATTGCTGTAATTGCCGCAGTTGATGCAGTTGCATTTGCTGTAATTGCTGCAGTTGCTGAAATTGCCGCAGTTGCTGCAGTTGCATTTGCAGTAATTGCTGCAATTGCTGAAATTGCCGCAGTTGCTGCAGTTTAATTTGCTGTAATTGCTGCAATTGCTGAAATTGCCGCAGTTGCTGCAGTTTAATTTGCTGTAATTGCTGCAGTTGCTGTAATTGCCTCAGTTGTTGCAGTTGCATTTGCTGTAATTGCTGCAGTTGCTGCAATTGCTGAAATTGCTGCAGTTTCTGCAGTTGCATTTGCTGTAATTGCCGCAGTTGATGCAGTTGCATTTGCTGTAATTGCTGTAATTGCCGCAGTTGATGCAGTTGCATTTGCTGCAATTGCTGCAGTTGCTGTAATTGCCGCAGTTACTGCAGTTGCATTTGCTGTAATTGCCTCAGTTGCTGCAGTTGCTGTAATTACCACAGTTGCTGCAGTTGCATTTGCTGTAATTGCTGCAATTGCTGAAATTGCCGCAGTTGCTGCAGTTGCATTTGCTGTAATTGCCTCAGTTGCTGCAGTTGCTGTAACTACCACAGTTGCTGCAGTTGCATTTGCTGTAATTGCTGCAATTGCTGAAATTGCCGCAGTTGCTGCAGTTGCATTTGCTGTAATTGCTGCACTTGCTGAAATTGCCGCAGTTGCTGCAGTTGCATTTGCTGTAATTGCTGCAATTGCTGAAATTGCGGCAGTTGTTGCAGTTGCATTTGCTGTAATTGCTGCAGTTGCTGCAGTTGCATTTGCTGTAATTGCTGCAGTTGCTGTAATTGCCGCAGTTGTTGCAGTTGTATTTGCTGTAATTGCTGCAGTTGCTGCAATTGCTGAAATTGCTGCAGTTTCTGCAGTTGCATTTGCAGTAATTGCTGTAATTGCCGCAGTGGATGCAGTTACATTTGCTGTAATTGCTGCAGTTGCTGCAATTGCTGAAATTGCGGCAGTTGTTGCAGTTGCATTTGCTGTAATTGCTGCAGTTGCTGTAATTGCCGCAGTTACTGCAGTTGCATTTGCTGTAATTGCCTTAGTTGTTGCAGTTGCTGTAATTACCACAGTTGCTGCAGTTGCATTTGTTGTAATTGCTGCAATTGCTGCAATTGCCGCAGTTGCTGCAGTTGCATTTGCTGTAATTGCTGCAATTGCTGTAATTGCCGCAGTTGTTGCAGTTGCATTTGCTGTAATTGCTGCAGTTGCTGTAATTGCCGCAGTTACTGCAGTTGCATTTGCTGTAATTGCCTTAGTTGTTGAAGTTGCTGTAATTACCACAGTTGCTGCAGTTGCATTTGCTGTAATTGCTGCAATTGCTGCAATTGCCGCAGTTGCTGCATTTGCATTTGCTGTAATTGCTGCAATTGCTGAAATTGCCACAGTTGCTGCAGTTGCATTTGCTGTAATTGCTGCAGTTGCTGTAATTGCCGCAGTTGCTGCATTTGCATTTGCTGTAATTGCTGCAGTTGCTGTAATTGCCGCAGTTGTTGCAGTTGCATTTGCTGTAATTGCTGCAGTTGCTGCAATTGCTGAAATTGCTGCAGTTTCTGCAGTTGCATTTGCTGTAATTGCTGTAATTGCCGCAGTTGATGCAGTTGCATTTGCTGTAATTGCTGCAGTTGCTGTAATTGCCGCAGTTGTTGCAGTTACATTTGCTGTAATTGCTGCAGTTGCTGCAATTGCTGAAATTGATGCAGTTGCTGCAGTTGCATTTGCTGTAATTGCTGTAATTGCCGCAGTTGATGCAGTTGCATTTGCTGTAATTGCTGCAGATGCTGTAATTGCCGCAGTTGTTGCAGTTACATTTGCTGTAATTGCTGCAGTTGCTGCAATTGCTGAAATTTCTGCAGTTGCTGCAGTTGCATTTGCTCTAATTGCTGTAATTGCCGCAGTTGATGCAGTTGCATTTGCTGTAATTGCTGCAGTTGCTGTAATTGCCGCAGTTACTGCAGTTGCAGTTGCTGTAATTGCCTCAGTTGCTGCAGTTGCTGTAACTACCACAGTTGCTGCAATTGCATTTGCTGTAATTGCTGCAATTGCTGAAATTGCCGCAGTTGCTGCAGTTGCATTTGCAGTAATTGCTGCAATTGCTGAAATTGCCGCAGTTGCTGCAGTTTAATTTGCTGTAATTGCTGCAGTTGCTGTAATTGCCGCAGTTGTTGCAGTTGCATTTGCTGTAATTGCTGCAGTTGCTGCAATTGCTGAAATTGCTGCAGTTTCTGCAGTTGCATTTGCTGTAATTGCCGCAGTTGATGCAGTTGCATTTGCTGTAATTGCTGTAATTGCCGCAGTTGATGCAGTTGCATTTGCTGCAATTGCTGCAGTTGCTATATTTGCCGCAGTTACTGCAGTTGCATTTGCTGTAATTGCCTCAGTTGCTGCAGTTGCTGTAATTACCACAGTTGCTGCAGTTGCATTTGCTGTAATTGCTGTAATTGCCGCAGTTGATGCAGTTGCATTTGCTGTAATTGCTGCAGTTGCTGTAATTGCCGCAGTTGTTGCAGTTACATTTGCTGTAATTGCTGCAGTTGCTGCAATTGCTGAAATTTCTGCAGTTGCTGCAGTTGCATTTGCTCTAATTGCTGTAATTGCCGCAGTTGATGCAGTTGCATTTGCTGTAATTGCTGCAGTTGCTGTAATTGCCGCAGTTACTGCAGTTGCAGTTGCTGTAATTGCCTCAGTTGCTGCAGTTGCTGTAACTACCACAGTTGCTGCAATTGCATTTGCTGTAATTGCTGCAATTGCTGAAATTGCCGCAGTTGCTGCAGTTGCATTTGCAGTAATTGCTGCAATTGCTGAAATTGCCGCAGTTGCTGCAGTTTAATTTGCTGTAATTGCTGCAGTTGCTGTAATTGCCGCAGTTGTTGCAGTTGCATTTGCTGTAATTGCTGCAGTTGCTGCAATTGCTGAAATTGCTGCAGTTTCTGCAGTTGCATTTGCTGTAATTGCCGCAGTTGATGCAGTTGCATTTGCTGTAATTGCTGTAATTGCCGCAGTTGATGCAGTTGCATTTGCTGCAATTGCTGCAGTTGCTATATTTGCCGCAGTTACTGCAGTTGCATTTGCTGTAATTGCCTCAGTTGCTGCAGTTGCTGTAATTACCACAGTTGCTGCAGTTGCATTTGCTGTAATTGCTGTAATTGCCGCAGTTGATGCAGTTGCATTTGCTGTAATTGCTGCAGTTGCTGTAATTGCCGCAGTTGTTGCAGTTACATTTGCTGTAATTGCTGCAGTTGCTGCAATTGCTGAAATTGATGCAGTTGCTGCAGTTGCATTTGCTGTAATTGCTGTAATTGCCGCAGTTGATGCAGTTGCATTTGCTGTAATTGCTGCAGATGCTGTAATTGCCGCAGTTGTTGCAGTTACATTTGCTGTAATTGCTGCAGTTGCTGCAATTGCTGAAATTTCTGCAGTTGCTGCAGTTGCATTTGCTCTAATTGCTGTAATTGCCGCAGTTGATGCAGTTGCATTTGCTGTAATTGCTGCAGTTGCTGTAATTGCCGCAGTTACTGCAGTTGCATTTGCTGTAATTGCCTCAGTTGCTGCAGTTGCTGTAACTACCACAGTTGCTGCAATTGCATTTGCTGTAATTGCTGCAATTGCTGAAATTGCCGCAGTTGCTGCAGTTGCATTTGCAGTAATTGCTGCAATTGCTGAAATTGCCGCAGTTGCTGCAGTTTAATTTGCTGTAATTGCTGCAGTTGCTGTAATTGCCGCAGTTGTTGCAGTTGCATTTGCTGTAATTGCTGCAGTTGCTGCAATTGCTGAAATTGCTGCAGTTTCTGCAGTTGCATTTGCTGTAATTGCCGCAGTTGATGCAGTTGCATTTGCTGTAATTGCTGTAATTGCCGCAGTTGATGCAGTTGCATTTGCTGCAATTGCTGCAGTTGCTATAATTGCCGCAGTTACTGCAGTTGCATTTGCTGTAATTGCCTCAGTTGCTGCAGTTGCTGTAATTACCACAGTTGCTGCAGTTGCATTTGCTGTAATTGCTGCAATCGCTGAAATTGCCGCAGTTGCTGCAGTTGCATTTGCAGTAGTTGCTGCAATTGCTGAAATTGCCGCAGTTGCTGCAGTTTAATTTGCTGTAATTGCTGCAGTTGCTGTAATTGCCGCAGTTGTTGCAGTTGCATTTGCTGTAATTGCTGCAGTTGCTGCAATTGCTGAAATTGCTGCAGTTTCTGCAGTTGCATTTGCTGTAATTGCCGCAGTTGATGCAGTTGCATTTGCTGTAATTGCTGTAATTGCCGCAGTTGATGCAGTTGCATTTGCTGCAATTGCTGCAGTTGCTGTAGTTGCCGCAGTTACTGCAGTTGCATTTGCTGTAATTCCCTCAGTTGCTGCAGTTGCTGTAATTACCACAGTTGCTGCAGTTGCATTTGCTGTAATTGCTGCAATTGCTGAAATTGCCGCAGTTGCTGCAGTTGCATTTGCTGTAATTGCTGCAATTGCTGAAATTGCCGCAGTTGCTGCAGTTGCATTTGCTGTAATTGCTGCAGTTGCTGTAATTGCCGCAGTTGCTGCAGTTGCATTTGCTGTAATTGCTGCAATTGCTGAAATTGCGGCAGTTGTTGCAGTTGCATTTGCTGTAATTGCTGCAGTTGCTGCGGTTGCATTAGCTGTAATTGCTGCAGTTGCTGTAATTGCCGCAGTTGTTGCAGTTGTATTAACTGTAATTGCTGCAGTTGCTGCAATTGCTGAAATTGCTGCAGTTTCTGCAGTTACATTTGCTGTAATTGCTGCAGTTGCTGCAATTGCTGAAATTGCTGCAGTTGCTGCAGTTGCATTTGCTGTAATTGCTGCAGTTGCTGTAATTGCGGCAGTTGTTGCAGTTGCATTTGCTGTAATTGCTGCAGTTGCTGTAATTGCCGCAGTTACTGCAGTTGCATTTGCTGTAATTGCCTTAGTTGTTGCAGTTGCTGTAATTACCACAGTTGCTGCAGTTGCATTTGTTGTAATTGCTGCAATTGCTGTAATTGCCGCAGTTGATGCAGTTGCATTTGCTGTAATTGCTGCAGTTGCTGTAATTGCCGCAGTTGTTGCAGTTACATTTGCTGTAATTGCTGCAGTTGCTGCAATTGCTGAAATTTCTGCAGTTGCTGCAGTTGCATTTGCTCTAATTGCTGTAATTGCCGCAGTTGATGCAGTTGCATTTGCTGTAATTGCTGCAGTTGCTGTAATTGCCGCAGTTACTGCAGTTGCATTTGCTGTAATTGCCTCAGTTGCTGCAGTTGCTGTAACTACCACAGTTGCTGCAGTTGCATTTGCTGTAATTGCTGCAATTGCTGAAATTGCCGCAGTTGCTGCAGTTGCATTTGCAGTAATTGCTGCAATTGCTGAAATTGCCGCAGTTGCTGCAGTTTAATTTGCTGTAATTGCTGCAGTTGCTGTAATTGCCGCAGTTGTTGCAGTTGCATTTGCTGTAATTGCTGCAGTTGCTGCAATTGCTGAAATTGCTGCAGTTTCTGCAGTTGCATTTGCTGTAATTGCCGCAGTTGATGCAGTTGCATTTGCTGTAATTGCTGTAATTGCCGCAGTTGATGCAGTTGCATTTGCTGCAATTGCTGCAGTTGCTATAATTGCCGCAGTTACTGCAGTTGCATTTGCTGTAATTGCCTCAGTTGCTGCAGTTGCTGTAATTACCACAGTTGCTGCAGTTGCATTTGCTGTAATTGCTGCAATTGCTGAAATTGCCGCAGTTGCTGCAGTTGCATTTGCAGTAATTGCTGCAATTGCTGAAATTGCCGCAGTTGCTGCAGTTTAATTTGCTGTAATTGCTGCAGTTGCTGTAATTGCCGCAGTTGTTGCAGTTGCATTTGCTGTAATTGCTGCAGTTGCTGCAATTGCTGAAATTGCTGCAGTTTCTGCAGTTGCATTTGCTGTAATTGCCGCAGTTGATGCAGTTGCATTTGCTGTAATTGCTGTAATTGCCGCAGTTGATGCAGTTGCATTTGCTGCAATTGCTGCAGTTGCTGTAGTTGCCGCAGTTACTGCAGTTGCATTTGCTGTAATTGCCTCAGTTGCTGCAGTTGCTGTAATTACCACAGTTGCTGCAGTTGCATTTGCTGTAATTGCTGCAATTGCTGAAATTGCCGCAGTTGCTGCAGTTGCATTTGCTGTAATTGCTGCAATTGCTGAAATTGCCGCAGTTGCTGCAGTTGCATTTGCTGTAATTGCTGCAGTTGCTGTAATTGCCGCAGTTGCTGCAGTTGCATTTGCTGTAATTGCTGCAATTGCTGAAATTGCGGCAGTTGTTGCAGTTGCATTTGCTGTAATTGCTGCAGTTGCTGCAGTTGCATTAGCTGTAATTGCTGCAGTTGCTGTAATTGCCGCAGTTGTTGCAGTTGTATTAACTGTAATTGCTGCAGTTGCTGCAATTGCTGAAATTGCTGCAGTTTCTGCAGTTGCATTTGCTGTAATTGCTGCAGTTGCTGCAATTGCTGAAATTGCTGCAGTTGCTGCAGTTGCATTTGCTGTAATTGCTGCAGTTGCTGTAATTGCCGCAGTTGTTGCAGTTGCATTTGCTGTAATTGCTGCAGTTGCTGTAATTGCCGCAGTTACTGCAGTTGCATTTGCTGTAATTGCCTTAGTTGTTGCAGTTGCTGTAATTACCACAGTTGCTGCAGTTGCATTTGTTGTAATTGCTGCAATTGCTGTAATTGCCGCAGTTGATGCAGTTGCATTTGCTGTAATTGCTGCAGTTGCTGTAATTGCCGCAGTTGTTGCAGTTGCATTTGCTGTAATTGCTGCAGTTGCTGCAATTGCTGAAATTGCTGCAGTTGCTGCAGTTGCATTTGCTGTAATTGCTGTAATTGCCGCAGTTGATGCAGTTGCATTTGCTGTAATTGCTGCAGATGCTGTAATTGCCGCAGTTGTTGCAGTTACATTTGCTGTAATTGCTGCAGTTGCTGCAATTGCTGAAATTGCTGCAGTTGCTGCAGTTGCATTTGCTCTAATTGCTGTAATTGCCGCAGTTGATGCAGTTGCATTTGCTGTAATTGCTGCAGTTGCTGTAATTGCCGCAGTTACTGCAGTTGCATTTGCTGTAATTGCCTCAGTTGCTGCAGTTGCTGTAACTACCACAGTTGCTGCAGTTGCATTTGCTGTAATTGCTGCAATTGCTGAAATTGCCGCAGTTGCTGCAGTTGCATTTGCAGTAATTGCTGCAATTGCTGAAATTGCCGCAGTTGCTGCAGTTTAATTTGCTGTAATTGCTGCAGTTGCTGTAATTGCCGCAGTTGTTGCAGTTGCATTTGCTGTAATTGCTGCAGTTGCTGCAATTGCTGAAATTGCTGCAGTTTCTGCAGTTGCATTTGCTGTAATTGCCGCAGTTGATGCAGTTGCATTTGCTGTAATTGCTGTAATTGCCGCAGTTGATGCAGTTGCATTTGCTGCAATTGCTGCAGTTGCTGTATATTTGCCGCAGTTACTGCAGTTGCATTTGCTGTAATTGCCTCAGTTGCTGCAGTTGCTGTAATTACCACAGTTGCTGCAGTTGCATTTGCTGTAATTGCTGTAATTGCCGCAGTTGATGCAGTTGCATTTGCTGTAATTGCTGCAGTTGCTGTAATTGCCGCAGTTGTTGCAGTTACATTTGCTGTAATTGCTGCAGTTGCTGCAATTGCTGAAATTGATGCAGTTGCTGCAGTTGCATTTGCTGTAATTGCTGTAATTGCCGCAGTTGATGCAGTTGCATTTGCTGTAATTGCTGCAGATGCTGTAATTGCCGCAGTTGTTGCAGTTACATTTGCTGTAATTGCTGCAGTTGCTGCAATTGCTGAAATTTCTGCAGTTGCTGCAGTTGCATTTGCTCTAATTGCTGTAATTGCCGCAGTTGATGCAGTTGCATTTGCTGTAATTGCTGCAGTTGCTGTAATTGCCGCAGTTACTGCAGTTGCAGTTGCTGTAATTGCCTCAGTTGCTGCAGTTGCTGTAACTACCACAGTTGCTGCAGTTGCATTTGCTGTAATTGCTGCAATTGCTGAAATTGCCGCAGTTGCTGCAGTTGCATTTGCAGTAATTGCTGCAATTGCTGAAATTGCCGCAGTTGCTGCAGTTTAATTTGCTGTAATTGCTGCAGTTGCTGTAATTGCCGCAGTTGTTGCAGTTGCATTTGCTGTAATTGCTGCAGTTGCTGCAATTGCTGAAATTGCTGCAGTTTCTGCAGTTGCATTTGCTGTAATTGCCGCAGTTGATGCAGTTGCATTTGCTGTAATTGCTGTAATTGCCGCAGTTGATGCAGTTGCATTTGCTGTAATTGCTGCAGTTGCTGTATTTGCCGCAGTTACTGCAGTTGCATTTGCTGTAATTGCCTCAGTTGCTGCAGTTGCTGTAATTACCACAGTTGCTGCAGTTGCATTTGCTGTAATTGCTGTAATTGCCGCAGTTGATGCAGTTGCATTTGCTGTAATTGCTGCAGTTGCTGTAATTGCCGCAGTTGTTGCAGTTACATTTGCTGTAATTGCTGCAGTTGCTGCAATTGCTGAAATTGCTGCAGTTGCTGCAGTTGCATTTGCTGTAATTGCTGTAATTGCCGCAGTTGATGCAGTTGCATTTGCTGTAATTGCTGCAGTTGCTGTAATTGCCGCAGTTGTTGCAGTTACATTTGCTGTAATTGCTGCAGTTGCTGCAATTGCTGAAATTGCTGCAGTTGCTGCAGTTGCATTTGCTCTAATTGCTGTAATTGCCGCAGTTGATGCAGTTGCATTTGCTGTAATTGCTGCAGTTGCTGTAATTGCCGCAGTTACTGCAGTTGCAGTTGCTGTAATTGCCTCAGTTGCTGCAGTTGCTGTAACTACCACAGTTGCTGCAGTTGCATTTGCTGTAATTGCTGCAATTGCTGAAATTGCCGCAGTTGCTGCAGTTGCATTTGCTGTAATTGCTGCAATTGCTGAAATTGCCGCAGTTGCTGCAGTTTAATTTGCTGTAATTGCTGCAGTTGCTGTAATTGCCGCAGTTGTTGCAGTTGCATTTGCTGTAATTGCTGCAGTTGCTGCAATTGCTGAAATTGCTGCAGTTTCTGCAGTTGCATTTGCTGTAATTGCCGCAGTTGATGCAGTTGCATTTGCTGTAATTGCTGTAATTGCCGCAGTTGATGCAGTTGCATTTGCTGTAATTGCTGCAGTTGCTGTATTTGCCGCAGTTACTGCAGTTGCATTTGCTGTAATTGCTCAGTTGCTGCAGTTGCTGTAATTACCACAGTTGCTGCAGTTGCATTTGCTGTAATTGCTGTAATTGCCGCAGTTGATGCAGTTGCATTTGCTGTAATTGCTGCAGTTGCTGTAATTGCCGCAGTTGTTGCAGTTGCATTTGCTGTAATTGCTGCAGTTGCTGCAATTGCTGAAATTGATGCAGTTGCTGCAGTTGCATTTGCTGTAATTGCTGTAATTGCCGCAGTTGATGCAGTTGCATTTGCTGTAATTGCTGCAGATGCTGTAATTGCCGCAGTTGTTGCAGTTACATTTGCTGTAATTGCTGCAGTTGCTGCAATTGCTGAAATTGCTGCAGTTGCTGCAGTTGCATTTGCTCTAATTGCTGTAATTGCCGCAGTTGATGCAGTTGCATTTGCTGTAATTGCTGCAGTTGCTGTAATTGCCGCAGTTACTGCAGTTGCATTTGCTGTAATTGCCTCAGTTGCTGCAGTTGCTGTAACTACCACAGTTGCTGCAGTTGCATTTGCTGTAATTGCTGCAATTGCTGAAATTGCCGCAGTTGCTGCAGTTGCATTTGCAGTAATTGCTGCAATTGCTGAAATTGCCGCAGTTGCTGCAGTTTAATTTGCTGTAATTGCTGCAGTTGCTGTAATTGCCGCAGTTGTTGCAGTTGCATTTGCTGTAATTGCTGCAGTTGCTGCAATTGCTGAAATTGCTGCAGTTTCTGCAGTTGCATTTGCTGTAATTGCCGCAGTTGATGCAGTTGCATTTGCTGTAATTGCTGTAATTGCCGCAGTTGATGCAGTTGCATTTGCTGCAATTGCTGCAGTTGCTGTAATTGCCGCAGTTACTGCAGTTGCATTTGCTGTAATTGCCTCAGTTGCTGCAGTTGCTGTAATTACCACAGTTGCTGCAGTTGCATTTGCTGTAATTGCTGCAATTGCTGAAATTGCCGCAGTTGCTGCAGTTGCATTTGCTGTAATTGCTGCAATTGCTGAAATTGCCGCAGTTGCTGCAGTTGCATTTGCTGTAATTGCTGCAGTTGCTGTAATTGCCGCAGTTGTTGCAGTTGCATTTGCTGTAATTGCTGCAGTTGCTGCAATTGCTGAAATTGCTGCAGTTTCTGCAGTTGCATTTGCTGTAATTGCCGCAGTTGATGCAGTTGCATTTGCTGTAATTGCTGTAATTGCCGCAGTTGATGCAGTTGCATTTGCTGCAATTGCTGCAGTTGCTGTAATTGCCGCAGTTACTGCAGTTGCATTTGCTGTAATTGCCTCAGTTGCTGCAGTTGCTGTAATTACCACAGTTGCTGCAGTTGCATTTGCTGTAATTGCTGCAATTGCTGAAATTGCCGCAGTTGCTGCAGTTGCATTTGCTGTAATTGCTGCAATTGCTGAAATTGCCGCAGTTGCTGCAGTTGCATTTGCTGTAATTGCTGCAGTTGCTGTAATTGCCGCAGTTGCTGCAGTTGCATTTGCTGTAATTGCTGCAATTGCTGAAATTGCGGCAGTTGTTGCAGTTGCATTTGCTGTAATTGCTGCAGTTGCTGCAGTTGCATTTGCTGTAATTGCTGCAGTTGCTGTAATTGCCGCAGTTGTTGCAGTTGCATTTGCTGTAATTGCTGCAGTTGCTGCAATTGCTGAAATTGCTGCAGTTTCTGCAGTTGCATTTGCTGTAATTGCTGCAGTTGCTGCAATTGCTGAAATTGCTGCAGTTGCTGCAGTTGCATTTGCTGTAATTGCTGCAGTTGCTGTAATTGCCGCAGTTGTTGCAGTTGCATTTGCTGTAATTGCTGCAGTTGCTGTAATTGCCGCAGTTACTGCAGTTGCATTTGCTGTAATTGCTTAGTTGTTGCAGTTGCTGTAATTGCCACAGTTGCTGCAGTTGCATTTGCTGTAATTGCTGCAATTGCTGCAATTGCCGCAGTTGCTGCAGTTGCATTTGCTGTAATTGCTGCAATTGCTGTAATTGCCGCAGTTGTTGCAGTTGCATTTGCTGTAATTGCTGCAGTTGCTGTAATTGCCGCAGTTACTGCAGTTGCATTTGCTGTAATTGCCTTAGTTGTTGAAGTTGCTGTAATTACCACAGTTGCTGCAGTTGCATTTGCTGTAATTGCTGCAATTGCTGCAATTGCCGCAGTTGCTGCATTTGCATTTGCTGTAATTGCTGCAATTGCTGAAATTGCCGCAGTTGCTGCAGTTGCATTTGCTGTAATTGCTGCAGTTGCTGTAATTGCCGCAGTTGCTGCATTTGCATTTGCTGTAATTGCTGCAGTTGCTGTAATTGCCGCAGTTGTTGCAGTTGCATTTGCTGTAATTGCTGCAGTTGCTGCAATTGCTGAAATTGCTGCAGTTTCTACAGTTGCATTTGCTGTAATTGCTGTAATTGCCGCAGTTGCTGCATTTGCATTTGCTGTAATTGCTGCAGTTGTTGCAGTTGCATTTGCTGTAATTGCTGCAGTTGCTGCAATTGCTGAAATTGCTGCAGTTGTTGCAGTTGCATTTGCTGTAATTGCTGCAGTTGCTGCAATTGCTGAAATTGATGCAGTTGCTGCAGTTGCATTTGCTGTAATTGCTGTAATTGCCGCAGTTGATGCAGTTGCATTTGCTGTAATTGCTGCAGATGCTGTAATTGCCGCAGTTGTTGCAGTTGCATTTGCTGTAATTGCTGCAGTTGCTGCAATTGCTGAAATTGCTGCAGTTGCTGCAGTTGCATTTGCTGTAATTGCTGTAATTGCCGCAGTTGATGCAGTTGCATTTGCTGTAATTGCTGCAGTTGCTGAATTGCCGCAGTTGCTGCAGTTGCATTTGCTGTAATTGCTGCAATTGCTGAAATTGCCGCAGTTGCTGCAGTTGCATTTGCTGTAATTGCTGCAATTGCTGAAATTGCCGCAGTTGCTGCAGTTGCATTTGCTGTAATTGCTGCATTTGCTGTAATTGCTGTAATTGCCGCAGTTGCTGCATTTGCATTTGCTGTAATTGCCGCAGTTGTTGCAGTTGCATTTGCTGTAATTGCTGCAGTTGCTGCAATTGCTGAAATTGCTGCAGTTGTTGCAGTTGCATTTGCTGTAATTGCTGCAGTTGCTGCAATTGCTGAAATTGCTGCAGTTGCTGCAGTTGCATTTGCTGTAATTGCTGTAATTGCCGCAGTTGATGCAGTTGCATTTGCTGTAATTGCTGCAGTTGCTGTAATTGCCGCAGTTGTTGCAGTTGCATTTGCTGTAATTGCTGCAGTTGCTGCAATTGCTGAAATTGCTGCAGTTGCTGCAGTTGCATTTGCTGTAATTGCTGTAATTGCCGCAGTTGATGCAGTTGCATTTGCTGTAATTGCTGCAGTTGCTGTAATTGCCGCAGTTGCTGCAGTTGCATTTGCTGTAATTGCTGCAATTGCTGAAATTGCCGCAGTTGCTGCAGTTGCATTTGCTGTAATTGCTGCAATTGCTGAAATTGCCGCAGTTGCTGCAGTTGCATTTGCTGTAATTGCTGCAGTTGCTGTAATTGCCGCAGTTGTTGCAGTTGCATTTGCTGTAATTGCTGCAGTTGCTGCAATTGCTGAAATTGCTGCAGTTTCTGCAGTTGCATTTGCTGTAATTGCCGCAGTTGATGCAGTTGCATTTGCTGTAATTGCTGTAATTGCCGCAGTTGATGCAGTTGCATTTGCTGTAATTGCTGCAGTTGCTGTAATTGCCGCAGTTGCTGCAGTTGCATTTGCTGTAATTGCTCAGTTGCTGCAGTTGCTGTAATTACCACAGTTGCTGCAGTTGCATTTGCTGTAATTGCTGCAATTGCTGTAATTGCCGCAGTTGCTGCAGTTGCATTTGCTGTAATTGCTCAGTTGCTGCAGTTGCTGTAATTACCACAGTTGCTGCAGTTGCATTTGCTGTAATTGCTGCAATTGCTGAAATTGCCGCAGTTGCTGCAGTTGCATTTGCTGTAATTGCTGCAATTGCTGAAATTGCCGCAGTTGCTGCAGTTTAATTTGCTGTAATTGCTGCAGTTGCTGTAATTGCCGCAGTTGTTGCAGTTGCATTTGCTGTAATTGCTGCAGTTGCTGCAATTGCTGAAATTGCTGCAGTTTCTGCAGTTGCATTTGCTGTAATTGCCGCAGTTGATGCAGTTGCATTTGCTGTAATTGCTGTAATTGCCGCAGTTGATGCAGTTGCATTTGCTGTAATTGCTGCAGTTGCTGTAATTGCCGCAGTTACTGCAGTTGCATTTGCTGTAATTGCCTCAGTTGCTGCAGTTGCTGTAATTACCACAGTTGCTGCAGTTGCATTTGCTGTAATTGCTGCAATTGCTGAAATTGCCGCAGTTGCTGCAGTTGCATTTGCTGTAATTGCTGCAATTGCTGAAATTGCCGCAGTTGCTGCAGTTGCATTTGCTGTAATTGCTGCAGTTGCTGTAATTGCCGCAGTTGCTGCATTTGCATTTGCTGTAATTGCTGCAGTTGCTGCAGTTGCTGTAATTACCACAGTTGCTGCAGTTGCATTTGCTGTAATTGCTGCAATTGCTGTAATTGCCGCAGTTGATGCAGTTGCATTTGCTGTAATTGCTGCAGTTGCTGTAATTGCCGCAGTTGCTGCAGTTGCATTTGCTGTAATTGCTGCAGTTGCTGTAATTGCCGCAGTTGCTGCATTTGCATTTGCTGTAATTGCTGCAGTTGCTGCAGTTGCTGTAATTACCACAGTTGCTGCAGTTGCATTTGCTGTAATTGCTGCAATTGCTGTAATTGCCGCAGTTGATGCAGTTGCATTTGCTGTAATTGCTGCAGTTGCTGTAATTGCCGCAGTTGCTGCAGTTGCTGTAATTGCCGCAGTTGCTGCAGTTGCATTTGCTGTAATTGCTGCAATTGCTGTAATTGCCGCAGTTGCTGCAGTTGCAATTGCTGTAATTGCTGCAGTTGCTGCAGTTGCATTTGCTGTAATTGCTGCAGTTGATGCAGTTGCATTTGCTGTAATTGCTGTAATTGCCGCAGTTGATGCAGTTGCATTTGCTGTAATTGCTGCAGTTGCTGTAATTGCCGCAGTTGCTGCAGTTGCATTTGCTGTAATTGCTGCAGTTGCTGCAGTTGCTGTAATTGCCGCAGTTGCTGCAGTTGCATTTGCTGTAATTGCTGCAGTTGCTGAAATTGCCGCAGTTGCTGCAGTTGCATTTGCTGTAATTGCTCAGTTGCTGCAGTTGCTGTAATTGCCACAGTTGCTGCAGTTGCATTTGCTGTAATTGCTGCAATTGCTGAAATTGCCGCAGTTGCTGCAGTTGCATTTGCTGTAATTGCTGCAATTGCTGAAATTGCCGCAGTTGCTGCAGTTGCATTTGCTGTAATTGCTGCAGTTGCTGTAATTGCCGCAGTTGTTGCAGTTGCATTTGCTGTAATTGCTGCAGTTGCTGCAATTGCTGAAATTGCTGCAGTTTCTGCAGTTGCATTTGCTGTAATTGCCGCAGTTGCTGCAGTTGCATTTGCTGTAATTGCTGTAATTGCCGCAGTTGATGCAGTTGCATTTGCTGTAATTGCTGCAGTTGCTGTAATTGCCGCAGTTACTGCAGTTGCATTTGCTGTAATTGCCTCAGTTGCTGCAGTTGCTGTAATTACCACAGTTGCTGCAGTTGCATTTGCTGTAATTGCTGCAATTGCTGAAATTGCCGCAGTTGCTGCAGTTGCATTTGCTGTAATTGCTGCAATTGCTGAAATTGCCGCAGTTGCTGCAGTTGCATTTGCTGTAATTGCTGCAGTTGCTGTAATTGCCGCAGTTGCTGCATTTGCATTTGCTGTAATTGCTGCAGTTGCTGCAGTTGCTGTAATTACCACAGTTGCTGCAGTTGCATTTGCTGTAATTGCTGCAATTGCTGTAATTGCCGCAGTTGATGCAGTTGCATTTGCTGTAATTGCTGCAGTTGCAGTAATTGCCGCAGTTGCTGCAGTTGCATTTGCTGTAATTGCTGCAGTTGCTGTAATTGCCGCAGTTGCTGCATTTGCATTTGCTGTAATTGCTGCAGTTGCTGCAGTTGCTGTAATTACCACAGTTGCTGCAGTTGCATTTGCTGTAATTGCTGCAATTGCTGTAATTGCCGCAGTTGATGCAGTTGCATTTGCTGTAATTGCTGCAGCTGCTGTAATTGCCGCAGTTGCTGCAGTTGCATTTGCTGTAATTGCTGCACTTGCTGAAATTGCCGCAGTTGCTGCAGTTGCATTTGCTGTAATTGCTGCAATTGCTGAAATTGCGGCAGTTGTTGCAGTTGCATTTGCTGTAATTGCTGCAGTTGCTGCAGTTGCATTTGCTGTAATTGCTGCAGTTGCTGTAATTGCCGCAGTTGTTGCAGTTGCATTTGCTGTAATTGCTGCAGTTGCTGCAATTGCTGAAATTGCTGCAGTTTCTGCAGTTGCATTTGCTGTAATTGCTGTAATTGCCGCAGTTGATGCAGTTGCATTTGCTGTAATTGCTGCAGTTGCTGTAATTGCCGCAGTTACTGCAGTTGCATTTGCTGTAATTGCTCAGTTGCTGCAGTTGCTGTAATTACCACAGTTGCTGCAGTTGCATTTGCTGTAATTGCTGCAATTGCTGAAATTGCCGCAGTTGCTGCAGTTGCATTTGCTGTAATTGCTGCAATTGCTGAAATTGCCGCAGTTGCTGCAGTTGCATTTGCTGTAATTGCTGCAGTTGCTGTAATTGCCGCAGTTGTTGCAGTTGCATTTGCTGTAATTGCTGTAATTGCCGCAGTTGCTGCAGTTGCATTTGCTGTAATTGCTGCAGTTGCTGTAATTGCCGCAGTTGCTGCAGTTGCATTTGCTGTAATTGCTCAGTTGCTGCAGTTGCTGTAATTGCCGCAGTTGCTGCAGTTGCATTTGCTGTAATTGCTGCAGTTGCTGTAATTGCCGCAGTTGCTGCAGTTGCATTTGCTGTAATTGCTGCAGTTGCTGCAGTTGCTGTAATTACCACAGTTGCTGCAGTTGCATTTGCTGTAATTGCTGCAATTGCTGTAATTGCCGCAGTTGATGCAGTTGCATTTGCTGTAATTGCTGCAGTTGCTGTAATTGCCGCAGTTGCTGCAGTTGCATTTGCTGTAATTGCTGCAGTTGCTGAAATTGCCGCAGTTGCTGCAGTTGCATTTGCTGTAATTGCTGCAATTGCTGAAATTGCCGCAGTTGTTGCAGTTGCATTTGCTGTAATTGCTGCAGTTGCTGCAGTTGCATTGCTGTAATTGCTGCAGTTGCTGTAATTGCCGCAGTTGTTGCAGTTGCATTTGCTGTAATTGCTGCAGTTGCTGCAATTGCTGAAATTGCTGCAGTTGCTGCAGTTGCATTTGCTGTAATTGCTGTAATTGCCGCAGTTGATGCAGTTGCATTTGCTGTAATTGCTGCAGTTGCTGTAATTGCCGCAGTTACTGCAGTTGCATTTGCTGTAATTGCTCAGTTGCTGTTGCTGCAGTTGCTGTAATTGCCACAGTTGCTGCAGTTGCATTTGCTGTAATTGCTGCAATTGCTGAAATTGCCGCAGTTGCTGCAGTTGCATTTGCTGTAATTGCTGCAATTGCTGAAATTGCCGCAGTTGCTGCAGTTGCATTTGCTGTAATTGCTGCAGTTGCTGTAATTGCCGCAGTTGTTGCAGTTGCATTTGCTGTAATTGCTGTAATTGCCGCAGTTGATGCAGTTGCATTTGCTGTAATTGCTGCAGTTGCTGTAATTGCCGCAGTTGCTGCAGTTGCATTTGCTGTAATTGCTCAGTTGCTGCAGTTGCTGTAATTGCCACAGTTGCTGCAGTTGCATTTGCTGTAATTGCTGCAGTTGCTGTAATTGCCGCAGTTGCTGCATTTGCATTTGCTGTAATTGCTGCAGTTGCTGCAGTTGCTGTAATTACCACAGTTGCTGCAGTTGCATTTGCTGTAATTGCTGCAATTGCTGTAATTGCCGCAGTTGATGCAGTTGCATTTGCTGTAATTGCTGCAGTTGCTGTAATTGCCGCAGTTGCTGCAGTTGCATTTGCTGTAATTGCTGCAGTTGCTGTAATTGCCGCAGTTGCTGCATTGCATTTGCTGTAATTGCTGCAGTTGCTGCAGTTGCTGTAATTACCACAGTTGCTGCAGTTGCATTTGCTGTAATTGCTGCAATTGCTGTAATTGCCGCAGTTGATGCAGTTGCATTTGCTGTAATTGCTGCAGTTGCTGTAATTGCCGCAGTTGCTGCAGTTGCATTTGCTGTAATTGCTGCAGTTGCTGAAATTGCCGCAGTTGCTGCAGTTGCATTTGCTGTAATTGCTGCAATTGCTGAAATTGCCGCAGTTGCTGCAGTTGCATTTGCTGTAATAATTGCTGCAGTTGCTGCAGTTGGCAGTTGCATTTGCTGTAATTGCTGCAGTTGCTGTAATTGCCGCAGTTGTTGCAGTTGCATTTGCTGTAATTGCTGCAGTTGCTGCAATTGCTGAAATTGCTGCAGTTGCTGCAGTTGCATTTGCTGTAATTGCTGTAATTGCCGCAGTTGCTGCAGTTGCATTTGCTGTAATTGCTGCAGTTGCTGTAATTGCCGCAGTTGTTGCAGTTGCATTTGCTGTAATTGCTGCAGTTGCTGCAATTGCTGAAATTGCTGCAGTTTCTGCAGTTGCATTTGCTGTAATTGCTGTAATTGCCGCAGTTGATGCAGTTGCATTTGCTGTAATTGCTGCAGTTGCTGTAATTGCCGCAGTTACTGCAGTTGCATTTGCTGTAATTGCCTCAGTTGCTGCAGTTGCTGTAATTACCACAGTTGCTGCAGTTGCATTTGCTGTAATTGCTGCAATTGCTGAAATTGCCGCAGTTGCTGCAGTTGCATTTGCTGTAATTGCTGCAATTGCTGAAATTGCCGCAGTTGCTGCAGTTGCATTTGCTGTAATTGCTGCAGTTGCTGTAATTGCCGCAGTTGCTGCAGTTGCATTTGCTGTAATTGCTGCAGATTGCCGCAGTTGCTGCAGTTGCATTTGCTGTAATTGCTGCAGTTGCTGTAATTGCCGCAGTTGCTGCAGTTGCATTTGCTGTAATTGCTCAGTTGCTGCATTTGCTGTAATTGCCGCAGTTGCTGCAGTTGCATTTGCTGTAATTGCTGCAGTTGCTGTAATTGCCGCAGTTGCTGCATTTGCATTTGCTGTAATTGCTGCAGTTGCTGCAGTTGCTGTAATTGCCACAGTTGCTGCAGTTGCATTTGCTGTAATTGCTGCAATTGCTGTAATTGCCGCAGTTGATGCAGTTGCATTTGCTGTAATTGCTGCAGCTGCTGTAATTGCCGCAGTTGCTGCAGTTGCATTTGCTGTAATTGCTGCACTTGCTGAAATTGCCGCAGTTGCTGCAGTTGCATTTGCTGTAATTGCTGCAATTGCTGAAATTGCGGCAGTTGTTGCAGTTGCATTTGCTGTAATTGCTGCAGTTGCTGCAGTTGCATTTGCTGTAATTGCTGCAGTTGCTGTAATTGCCGCAGTTGTTGCAGTTGCATTTGCTGTAATTGCTGCAGTTGCTGCAATTGCTGAAATTGCTGCAGTTTCTGCAGTTGCATTTGCTGTAATTGCTGTAATTTGCCGCAGTTGATGCAGTTGCATTTGCTGTAATTGCTGCAGTTGCTGTAATTGCCGCAGTTACTGCAGTTGCATTTGCTGTAATTGCTCAGTTGCTGCAGTTGCTGTAATTGCCGCAGTTGCTGCAGTTGCATTTGCTGTAATTGCTGCAATTGCTGAAATTGCCGCAGTTGCTGCAGTTGCATTTGCTGTAATTGCTGCAATTGCTGAAATTGCCGCAGTTTGCTGCAGTTTAATAATTTGCTGTAATTGCCGCAGTTGTTGCAGTTGCATTTGCTGTAATTGCTGTAATTGCCGCAGTTGCTGCAGTTGCATTTGCTGTAATTGCTGCAGTTGCTGTAATTGCCGCAGTTGCTGCAGTTGCATTTGCTGTAATTGCCTCAGTTGCTGCAGTTGCTGTAATTGCCGCAGTTGCTGCAGTTGCATTTGCTGTAATTGCTGCAGTTGCTGTAATTGCCGCAGTTGCTGCAGTTGCATTTGCTGTAATTGCTGCAGTTGCTGCAGTTGCTGTAATTACCACAGTTGCTGCAGTTGCATTTGCTGTAATTGCTGCAATTGCTGAATTGCCGCAGTTGCTGCAGTTGCATTTGCTGTAATTGCTGCAGTTGCTGTAATTGCCGCAGTTGCTGCAGTTGCATTTGCTGTAATTGCTGCAGTTGCTGTAATTGC